>CM075297.1:10298576-10347903 GCA_037672795.1 Lagerstroemia speciosa
GTTCAAATAAGCATATTTATGTAATAACACCACCCCCCCAAACCTAGATTCTTGCTCGTCCTCGAGTAAGACAATTAGATTCCTAGCAAGCACACAAAACACACAAGAAATTTCTCCACTCAATCGTAAAGGTTTTGGCCCCTTAGAGTTCTCAGGAATGGCTCTTAATCTTCCACTCGATCTTCAATTTGATTGCTCCACACTTGGATGTCAAATTTTCTAAAAATCTGTCTTCACCCGTGTTGTGTTAGTGTAAACACTCTTACAAAAGTTCAAGCACCCAACTTGAAACTTAGTTGGTCAAGCACACAATCAAGAGACTTGAACACTCACAAAGACATTGCCCTTTTGCATTTCCGCTCGTTTCTTTCTCACTCTTTTGTCTTTCTTTGGTGGTGCACGACTCTGGGTGTCATGTCCATAGCTAGGCCCGTGTAGCGAGGAATCAATCAATGGCTTCCGTCCCAATTGGGGCAAGGCATTAGGTTTTAAGATACCCCTACGGATCTATCCTCGAGCTTCGACTAATGGACTATCCACCACGAGCACATGTCGGGCCTTATTGCGTGTGCTTTCGCACTAAATGCCGCTCAAGCCCGTACAGTGGTGCTCAGAGCCTTGGCACATCTTTCATTTAAGCTCACATATGCACTTTTATAAGATTTTTTTTTTTTACTAGCTCATGCATAATATTTCTTTTTCTTTTTTCTTTTTTTCTTTGGTAGGATATCAAAGTTTATGTTCTTACCTACTCTCATGTGAGCCATGCAACTAAGCAACATCAAGGGCAATTTAAGCTATCCCTAAAGTAAGAGTGTCGTGAAAAGAATGGGGTTCAGACATGATCAAATTTTTTCAAAATACCTCCTAAGCACGTTGCAATCTCAAATCCGATCGAGTTAAAAATTTTAAGCCACTAATTATCATCACCGAACAAGGGCTAACCAATTCGTCATGAGTGGATTAATTTGTTGGTGCGATACCCTACTAACATGGCTAAGATGGAATGTGTATTCTAAAAAAATCTAGCACCCTAAATGCATGCAACCTACTTTATCTAGATGATGAATAAACAATCAGCTCAAACAACCAGCCAAAGCAACAGCAGCCATGAAACATCAACTCACCCAGCCAAACCAAAAACCATAAACAGCTATGACGTTATCAACTAGCAGCCACAAAACACAATTGCTCCCCCCAGACCTGAACTGCACATTGCCCTCATGGAAAGCAAAGAGAAATAGTGAGGAAAGACAAAACGTGCCTGGGTGGGTGGTGTCTGATTTATCAGCCCTCATCTTCCTCGTTCTTATCCTCCTCTTGTTCACGATCTTCGTCACGAAATGTAGGGGCCTCCCTATATGGCAACAACTCCACATTCATCTGATGAGCTAGGCGGGCTTGATTTTCTGCGGATGTGGTGTTGAAGTGCACTTGATAATCGATGAATTGTTGGAGGCGCCTTTCGGTGCGTTGAGAACACGGTAGTTCTTTTCAATCAGCCTGTTGTAATAAGATTGAGCATGAGCTGGTCCGGCCTCTTGGTCTCTGGCTTGTTGTGCTCTCGGAAGTTGCTCATCGTCCCGGGCTCTCATTGGGCGAATTGTTGCTCCGTCAATCGGTCCCTTGGTGGTATATTTGTCGGCATGGTCATCCATTTGAACTCCAGCTTGCTGACATAGCTCAGTAATGAGGGATGGGTACCACAATCTGTCCTTCTGCTCAAAGAACCTCTCATTAATGTTGTTGAAAATGACTGCACTTACATCAAATCGCCTGTGTGTGAGAATGCAATATAGAGCAAGAATCCGATCATAGCGCACCTTTGACATACTCATATTAGGAAAAATACGAGAGGAGACAAAAAGAAGCCACACTCGAGCCCTAAAGTTCAATTGGTCTCTTGTAATTACAAGAACATTATCCGTTCTAGTTTCCCATCTAGCTCCCGGTTTTCCTATAACTTGAAGTATATCATCCGTATTAACATCTTGACAAACCTCAAAAAATAATGGGGCTCGAGGTGCAGAAATCAAATCATGGATTGCATCAACAGTGAATTGCACATCAATGCCACGCATGAAAACACCAACATCCCTGATTTTACTCATATTGGCATAGAATTCGCCCACTATATTCCTAACTCCCGGGCGAGGTTGCTTGCAAAATTGAGCCCACCCATAGCATCGATATCCTGTCTAAATTCCCTCAGCCCAGCAGTATCATCAAGAGCAAATCCCCTTTCTGGTATCACATCTCGATTACAAAATTTGGTATTAAAAAGTTCTTCACTAACTGCTGTTATAAATCGATCAGTATCATAGCTAGGAGCGGGTCTCTTCTCTCGAGCTTTAGCTCGTTTAGGGGCCATGGAGATTGTTTATTTTAACACCAGCAAGCAAGCAATCAAGCACAGACAGCCCAGTAATCAAGCATAAGCAACCCAGCAGTTCAGTAATCTGGAAGAAGAAGGGAAGAGTTAACCGAATTGGGAAGTTGGAATCCCGATTACACCACAACAGCTCTGTTCTGATTGTGTTGAGAGGCGGCTGTGAAGCCTCTGGTGGCTGATTTCTGTGCAGCAACAGGGAGGAATTCGAAGAAGGAATTGCAAGAATCGCCTCAGATTCGGTTGATCAGCAACACAGAGATTACTGTGAAGCCCAGTACAGTTCGCAGCATCGGCAGAGATTTCGTGGGGGTTGGGGGGATGCAGTGGTGCCGACTGGAGAGGCAACAGGGATCGGCAAATCTGAGGAGAGGAACTGCAGCACGATTCGGGTTTGGGGGTGTGGTGGTGCCCGACTGCCGTGAAGCTTCCTGGTCACGGGGGAAACTGGAGGAGAATGTGGCAAACCCTAGTTGCAGTTGTTTTCTTTCTGGTGAGGGGACTGGGCCGAGAGTCATGCCTGCGGGTCGTGACCCCACGGGCTGGGTTGTTATGTTGAATGAGAAGTCACGACCTCGGGTCGTGACTCTTTGGCATTTTGCAGATCTGCTCGTGACTGCCAGGGCTTTCTTTCTTTTTTTTTTTTTTTTTTTTGAATTACCTGAAAATAATACGTATTAGTTGTAAAGTTATAAAAATAGATGAATAAATGAAAGTGAAAATAGAAAAACTCTTTTTGCTTGGGTTGCCTCCCAAGAAGCGCCGTGTTTTAAGTCCCGGCCCGACTTTGCCGCTTTCTACTTGTCTTGAAGTTTAATGGAGGATCCTTCCTTCTCTGTGGATCTCCTAAATAAATCTTCACCCGTTGGCCATTCACCTTGAACGTTTCATTGTTCTTCTCATTTAGAAGCTCAACCGCTCCATAAGGAAATACCTCCACAATCCGGAATGGTCCCGACCATCGTGATTTCAACTTTCCTGGAAAGAGTCTCAAACGGGAGTTATATAAAAGCACTAATTGACCGGGTTTAAAATCTCTTACCAAAATCTTTTGATCATGCCATCGCTTGGTCTTTTCCTTGTAGACCCGAGAGTTTTCATATGCTTGCATCCGAAATTCTTCCAATTCATGTAATTGAAAAAGACGCTTCTCACCAGCCTTTTGTAAGTCAAAATTGAGTGCTTTGAGTGCCCAATAAGCCTTGTGCTCCAGCTCCACCGGTAAGTGGCATGCCTTTCCAAACACGAGTCGATAAGGAGACATTCCAATCGGTGTTTTAAAGGCCGTTCGGTATGCCCATAGTGCATCATCTAACTTATTAGCCCAATCCTTCGAGTTGTGCCCACTGTCTTCTCCAAAATTTCTTTATCTCCCGGTTGGACACTTCGGCTTGCCCGTTTGTTTGAGGGTGATAAGCAAGGGCTATTCGGTGCTTGACTCCGTACTTGCTCAACAAGGCCTCAACTTGCTTGCTACAAAAGTGGCTCCCTTCATCACTTATAATAGCTCGTGGTGTACCAAATCTAGTGAATATCTGTTTCTTCAAAAATCTTAACACCACATTAGAATCATTAGTGGGTGAAGCAATTGCCTCAACCCACTTAGAAACATAATCAACCGCAAGCAAAATATATCGATTATTGTATGAAGAAGGAAAGGGGCCCATAAAATCTATTCCCCATACATCAAACAATTCTACTTCTAGGATGGTATTTAACGGCATCTCATGTCTCCTAGAAATATTCCCAAGCCTTTGGCATCTATCACACTTAGAAACGTAATCAAAAGAGTCTTTAAATACCGTAGGCCAATAGAAACCGGATTGTAGAATCTTGGATGCCGTCTTAGTTCCTCCATAATGTCCTCCATATGGTGAGTCATGGCAACTCCTAATGATATCTTCTTGTTCCTCTTTGGGTATGCATCTCCTTAGCACTTGGTCGGGTCCCAACCTAAACAAATAAGGCTCGTCCCATATATATTTACGGGTTTCATGAAGGAACCTTTTCTTTGTTGAGAATTTAATTCATGAGGAAGATGGTTAGATACCAAATAATTAACTAAATCCGCATACCATGGAACATGAGATATAGATAAGACTTGTTCATCGGGAAAGAACTCATTAATTACCGACTTATCCACTTTTCCCTCACTCTCAAGTCTTGAAAGATGATCAGCAACTTGATTCTCGGATCCTTTCTTGTCCCTAATCTCTAAGTCGAATTCTTGCAAGAGTAGAATCCACCTTATGAGCCTTGGCTTTGCCTCCTTCTTGTTGATTAAATACTTAATCGCCGCATGATCTGTAAAAACAATTACTTTAGTTCCAATTAAGTACGATCTAAATTTATCAAAAGCAAATACCACCGCTAATAACTCCTTCTCCGTTGTGGTATAATTGATTTGAGCTTCATCCAAGGTCTTGCTAGCATAGTAGATGGGTGGAAAATCCTTTCTTTCCTTTGTCCAAGGGCTGCACCTACTGCATAATCACTAGCATCGCACATTAATTCAAAGGGTAGATCCCAATTCGGAGCAATAATGATAGGTGCAGATACTAGTCTAGACTTAAGCTCATTAAAAGCTTCAAGACATGCATCATCAAATTTGAATGGAACATCTTTTTCAAGTAAATTACAAAGAGGTTTAGCAATTTTAGAAAAATCTTTAATAAACCTCCGATAAAAACCGGCATGTCCCAAAAAGCTTCTAATTCCCTTTACCGAAATTGGAGGTGGAGCTTCTCGATTGTATCTATCTTGGCTCGGTCCACCTCCATGCCTTTCTTGGATACCTTATGACCTAAAACTATACCTTCTTGTACCATGAAGTGGCACTTCTCCCAATTCAAGACAAGGTTAGTTTCTTCACATCTCTTCAAAACAATAGTGAGGTTAGCCAAACATTCATCAAACGAATTACCAAACACCGAAAAATCATCCATAAAGACTTCAATACACTTTTCAATAAGATCAGAAAATATAGCCATCATGCATCTTTGAAAAGTGGCGGGTGCATTACATAAACCAAAAGGCATTCTTTTAAAAGCAAAGGTGCCATATGGGCAAGTGAAAGTTGTCTTTTCTTGATCCTCGGGAGCAATTGCAATTTGATTATAACCGGAATATCCATCCAAAAAACAAAAGTATTCCTTACCGGCAAGACGATCTAACATTTGATCCATGAAGGGGAGTGGAAAGTGATCTTTTCGGGTAGCCTTGTTGAGCTTCCGGTAATCCATGCAAACTCTCCATCCGGTCACCGTTCGAGTAGGGATCAACTCGTTCCTCTCATTGGTGATGACCGTCATTCCTCCTTTCTTTGGCACACATTGCACGGGACTTACCCATTGGCTATCAGAGATTGGGAAAATTATGCCCGCATCTAGCCACTTGATGATTTCCTTTTTTACGACTTCCTTCATGACCGGATTCAACCTCCTTTGTCCTTCTATTGACTTCTTGTGATTTTCCTCCAAGAGAATTTTGTGCATGCAAAGTGAAGGGCTAATGCCACGAATGTCGGCTATAGTCCATCCTATGGCTCTCTTATGCTCTCTAAGGACCCGAAGGAGTTTCTCTTCCTGTAAAGCGGTTAGATCCGAAGCAATAATAATAGGAAGAGTAAAGGATGAGCCTAAGAAAGCGTACTTAAGATGATCGGGAAGTGGCTTTAGTTCTAATTTGGGAGGTTCTTCAATTGAAGGCTTCAATGTTAGTAGTGGAATCTCGAAATGCTCGAAGTGGTTGAGCTCTTTTGGTAGGCTTGGGCATGAATCCAACTCATTCACCACCTTCAAGAATTCTTCATCTTCTCGTGACGGTCCTCCAAGTAAGGCCGCTTCTAAAACATCCTTGGGATGATTCTCCTCAAAAGTCTCTCTTGCAACCCTATTTATCACATCCATAGAAAACATTCAGTATACTCACTAGGGTATTTCATAGACTTGTAAACATTAAAGGTTACTTCCTGATCATTGACTCTCATGGTGAGCTCGCCCTTTTGCACATCAATTAATGCACGACCTGTAGCAAGAAAAGGTCTACCAAGAATGATCGGGATCTCCCGATCCTCATCAAAATCAAGAACCACAAAATCAACAGGAAATATAAACTTGTCCACTTTAACTAACACATCTTCAATAATACCACGAGGATAAGCTAGAGATCTATCGGCTAGTTGAAGTGTAACTGAAGTTGGCTTCACCTCTCCTAAACCTAGTTCATGATAAACTGAATAGGGCATACGATTAATACTTGCACCAAGATCACAAAGAGCCCTACCTTCAAACTTGTCACCAATGGAGCATGGAATTGTAAAACTACCTGGATCTTTCAATTTGGGTGGCAACTTGCGTTGCAAGATAGCACTACACTCTTCGGTGAGAGCCACGGTCTCATAGTCTCCAAGCTTTCTCTTCTTGGATAAGATCTCCTTCATGAACTTTACATAGCTTGGCATCTGTTCAAGAGCTTCGGCAAACGGTATATTAATATGCAATTTACGGAACACGTCTAAAAACTTACGGAATTGGTGCTCATTGTTTGCCCTTTGTGCTCTTTGTGGATAAGGGAGAGGTGGATATGTCCTTTCCTTCTTTTCTAGCTTTTTCTGGGTCTTCTCAGCATGTTCTGGGTTGTTCTTGCAGCTCTGGTCGTCATTTGAGTCTCGAATTTCGGCTCTGTAATCAGGGGTCGCGACCTGGGGTCGCGACTCTTCTGTTCTGGAAAAAGGGGTCGCGACTGGGGATCGCGACTCTTTCGCTACTGCTTCATCCTCTGTTTCTGGGTCGTGCTGCAACATGATTGCTTTCACATGCTCATTATCCTTACCTCGAGGGTTGATTTCTGTGTCGCTCGGTAGTGCTCCAAAGGTCGAGAGTTGATTGCTTGAGCCAATTGACCTATTTGGGTCTCCACATTCCGCATCTGCGATTGCAAGGTAACAATTTGATTAGAATTCATTTGCACAGCAGCATGTGTATCTTGAGAAGATTGCATAAATTTAATGAAGTGTCCTCTAATCTCGTGAGGCGATCCGAAGTTGAAGGTTCTTGTTTTTGAGTTGGTTGGAACCCCGGTGGTGGATTGGCCCGGTTGTTGTTGTTGGCATAGGAGAAGTTTGGATGATTTCTCCAACCCGGATTGTATGTGTTGGAGTAGGGATTGTTCCTCGGGTTGCCTCCAATGTAGTTGGCCGACTCTTGTGCATCTTGCACCGGTTCCATGTAAGCGAGTCCTTCGGTCGCTCCATAGGTTGGCCCCGCTCCTTGGTTCTTCCATGCTGTCACTTCTTTGAAGAGGGCATCCATCTTAGCTGAGAGGGCTGTCACAGCATCTATTGAATGTATTCCGGCGGTTCCACGTCCCGTTGCTTTCTCGGATGGCCATTGATATCCATTACGTGCCATCTCTTCAAGTAATTCATAGGCGTCCTCGGGGTATTTGTTCATGATTGAACCACCTGCAGCGGCATCAAGAGAAGAACGACAAGTTTCTAATAAACCATTATAAAAAATTTGTACCAATGTCCATATCTCAATACCGTGGTGGGGGCACGCTCGTTGTAGCTCCTTGAAACGCTCCCAAGCTTCATAGAAAGACTCCATGGGCTGTTGTTTGAATGTCATGATGTCGTTCTTTAGCTTCATTGTTTTGGACGGTGGGAAGTATTGAGCCAAGAACTTCTCGGTTATTGCATCCCATGTGTCGAGTGTGCTTGGTGGAAGTGAGAGTAGCCACGCCTTCGCCTTGTCCCTCAATGAAAAGGAGAAAAGGGACATCCGGATATACTCGGTCGACACCCCATTGAAGCGGAAAGTGTCACATATCTCAAGGAACTTTGCTAGATGCACATGAGGATCTTCATTTGGTGCTCCTCCAAAAGAACAAGAAGTTTGAAGCATTTGAATTACCGATGGTTTGATCTCAAAGGTGTGAGCTTGAACCGGTGGCTTGACGATGCTTGATTGATTTAGAAATTGAGGTTGTGCATACTCTTTAATGGTCTTCCGACGCTGGTTTAGTGGTACTAAGTCACCTCCTTGGCCGGGCTCCATGGCTTGTCTCCCTTGGGCTGCCCTTTGCTCTCTACGCCTCCTATGAAAAGTTCGCTCGGGTTCCGGATCGTGTAGTAGTGGAACCGAGTTGTGGTGGCGAAGCATACAACTTTGGAGAGTACCTAGTAGAAAGAAATTTAAAAAGAATTAGAAAAGAATACCTAGTCGAGGAAAATTGCTTAGTATTAAGGTTAGAAATAATTGAAAACTTGATCCCCGGCAACGGCGCCAAAAACTTGTTGCGATAAAAATAGATAACCAAAAAGGCACGCAAGTATACGTATCGCGCAAGTAATATAATAAGTGAGTAAGAGATCGTTCCCACAAGGATCTAGTTCAATCAAACTAAACAATAAACCAAACAATCAAGCCAAGCTAGGCAATTCGAAATTAGATAGGAATTTAATGAAAACAAGAAAGGTAAATCGGAAGCAATTAGAAGAAATTCAATCAGTTTAATGAACCTAGGGCTCACAACTTCCCTCAATTCTACTTCTAAATCCAATCCCGACCTCTATATACAATTGACTACGGTGTTACTATCCTAGGGTTTTGTGTCTCCTTGCCTACCTCTCGGCTTAACAAGGACGTGTTTCTAGGACGATACTAATCACTCTATCTCTAGGCAATTAATATTAAGAAACCCATTGAGTTCGAACCCTAATTTGGATACCTAGGGTGATCGGCTAATCTCTCGATGCTTCTCACAAATAATCCCGACCTCTCGGCGTGAATTATCCTAAGTTATACTATCTCTGGCTTGATTACGATTTCGTCTCTCGAGTTCATCGAATCTCCTAATCGATCTAATTGGTGGCCAGTCAATCAGAAAGCATTAAAGACGAGAATAGTGTAAGTAACACGATATAATCAATCACATATAGAAGAAAGGGAAGAACTTAGAAAATAGAAAAGAGTTTCATTGCTTGCCCTAGGAAATAGGGAATTAGTTCATGATAGAATTAACAGAAAATACCAAGAAAAGATTCGAATACACCATGACTAAGAAAAGTAAAGAGGAAGGAAAGAAAAACTCTTGAATAATTCGAAGCCGATCTCTCGATCTCCGAAATTGTCCTGAAGCACGTTGATCCTCTTCCTTCCTTGAAGCCGTGAGTGAATCCGATTCTTCTTGGCAAAAATACGAATGTGTAAGAACTGATATGAAAGATTCCCCCTCTCCGTTTGCTGCTAGGTCGAGACTTTATAAGAATAGAAAATCAAATATTCCATCTTGCCTAAAAAATATTCTCTAAATATCTCTATCCTAAAAATATATTCTGCAAGATATTTTGTTTTCCCCAGAGTAAGTAAAGTGAAATATACTCTTTTGTATCCTAATATCTCAGAATATCCTCCATATCAGGCTTCGGGATCTTTAGGAAATCAAATATTTCGTAAATATTGCGAAATCTTCTCTGCCCGCGAGGGGTCGCGACCCTGAGTCGCGACCCATGACTCTGTTCACTTTTCTGCTTCAGGGAGTCGCGACTCAGGGTCGCGACCCCTCCTCTGTTTCCTCTGTTTCCAGCTTCTGTCCATCTTGGTTCCGTGAGTCAGGGTCCACTTCCTTGGCCCGGTTGGTTCTTCATTAAACACCTACATCAATAAAAAGTCCAGAAGTACCAACATTCTTGGAAGAAAATTTGAATTAATTAATTATAAATTGATTTTACTCAACAAAGGGAAAAACAACCAATCATGTGTTAAAATCTCATAAGACTCGAACAACTTACTTGAATCTAGGTCAGAAAATATGTTCAAATAAGCATATTTATGTAATTAACATCTTTCCATAATCAAGCTAGATTAAATAGAATTGAGGATAAAACCTCGGTTCTATTAGTTTAATTCCTATTGACCGGAACAACACATTTTCCCCCAGGGTTGGATGCACCGGCCTGATGTGGCCGCGAGCCTCTAAAAGGATAATGGGGACTAACTTATAATGCCGACAAAGGGGTAGCGCCAGCGGTGGAGCTTTGGAAGATTCTCTGAGACTTCCCGAGTTCAAATTTTCGGTGGTGCATTTCCTTGCAGTTGGGAGTTTTATAACTTTCCAGTCGGCCAGGTTCGCCTACCTGACACACGTGATTTGCAGGCTACTGCGTGTGTCCCCAAAAAGGAGGTGTTGCAACCCTGCCGGTCGGGCCTAAAAGGTGTCCAAATGCCTTGGTTATTTAGGGAAAAAAAAAGGACTAACTTATAATGATTTCGATATGTTACTAGCCCCTTGCTAGTATATAATATTGCACCATAATAAGACTCGATCCCTTACCGTCCAATAAGAGTTTGACGTATTATTAACGTTTATACAGTTGTAATTATCATATTCTAAAAAATTGCAAAGAAACTTAACAAATTCTAACAAGTGGTAACCCCACTAGTAGAGACTCTCATTTTGGGGAGGGAGTATGAATGTTTTGCTCATTTACAATGCCCGGTGTGCCCCAAAGGCACTGTGCAACGGCATACTACCCTAATCAAGAAGCAAGACAAGCTCAAAGAAACAGGTTCCGTACAGAACAAGCTAATATAATGTTTCTCCAGCCCAACCAAGGAAATCGCCCATAAATCGAATAAGCAGATGACATCAGCGAGCAGGGTCAGATTCCAACAGGAAAAATGCGATATTAAGCCGTGTAGACAAAAAAAGAGCTGTTGAACAACTAGCATTGAATGGAAATTGAAATGCATTCACCAGAAGAGGGGCAATGTCTCTTGATTCAGAACCATACACGAGGGCAACAAACTCTACAGTGAAAACTGTAATTTCTCCGAGATTTTGAGGCACATGCTCACTGGAAGCTGCCCAAATTTATTAAGCAGTTTGTGGGTAAATAACGTACTGAAGAATTATTCCAGCGGACAGGTTTTCTCAAATGCTTCCTGCTCTTTGCGTACATGTTGAACTCGTTGGTGTAATAGTACATGCAACCCACATAATCATCCATCTGCTTGGTGCATCTCTGGTGAAGATCTTTCAGCCTACGCAGCCACGAGGAAAAGGAAAAGGAAAAGGGGTAGCTTAGTAAAGCAGAGTCTTCTTTAATGTAAATGTGTGATTTCTCAGTGCAAACGAATTCTTACGTCATAACAATAACTTTTAAAACCGTTTATTGAAATCATACGGGGCATATTTACTATATAAAATTTCAAAACACAAAGAGATTCGATCATGCATATAGCAAAGAGGAACAAGCCCATCAATCATTTAATGGACAGATTCCAAAAAAATTTCCACATTTGGCCATGTATTCTTGAGGCCAGGGTGGGAAACAGGGATAACCTAACACCAAACATGTGGCACAATGACAAGTACAACAGAATAGCACAAATGGCGTGATCAAAAGTTCAAGACTCGACAGAGGAGGTGGAAAAGATTCAAACTAGAAAAATAATTCAGCAGAAAGGTTCAGTTTGCATCCCATGTTCATCTCTGAAAGACGGGAGTAATGAAAGAAGGGTATTCAAAACATACCCATGAGATGCTCATTACACTGTATTATATAGAAACTATACAAGACTTATAAATGGAAACCTATTAAAGAGGATGTACACAGAATAATACATAGATGATATTACAGGAAAGTGAATCACTAAGAATTACACTCAGTCTTATCTTGGCTATTACTCCCCTGCAAGTTCATTGGGGTGGGCACCACATTGAACTTGGTCCGTATAGTCCCAAATCGAGAAGAAGAAAGTCCCTTGGTTAGCACATCAGCCAGTTGATCACCAGAATTAATAAATTGTATATCCAAAAGTTTCTGCATGAATTGTTCACGAACGAAATGATAATCAATCTCAATGTGTTTCGTTCGTGCATGAAAAACTGGGTTGGCAGTAAGGTAGATGGCCGACATATTATCACACCACAGCGTTGGGACATTACTTAGAGAGATACCCAGCTCTCGTAGAAGAGATTGGAGCCAAATAATTTCTGAAGTAATATTGGCAAGGCTCTTGTATTCAGATTCCGTACTCGATCGAGCAACAGTGCGCTGCTTTTTAGAGCTCCAAGAGATGGGATTTTGACCCAAATAAATGATGAAGCCACTGACGGAACGACGATCATCTGGATCTCCTGCCCAATCGGCGTCTGAGAAACCATGTAGGGAGAACATGGAAGCAGGACGAAGATGAAGGCCATAGTTGATGGTGCCCTTAAGATATCGCAAGATCCGCTTAACAGCAAGCCAGTGTGTCGTAGATGGATTATGCATAAACTGACAGACTTGATTAACAGCATATGCAATATCAGGTCGAGTGAGTGACAATACTGGAGGCTGCCAACAACACTGCGATATAGGAGAGGATCATCGAATGGTTTCCCAGTAAGAGCAGATAACTTGGAGCCAACAGAGACCGGAGAGCTGATGGGCTTAGACTCAAGCATGGATGTACGTGCAAGAATATCATAGATATATTTGCTTTGAGTGAGGTATAGCCCAGTGGAGTCAGAATGGGCCTCCATGCCAAGGAAAAATTGAAGTGGTCCAAGGTCCTTCATGGCGAATTCTCTATTAAGGGCACTGAGAAGAGTATTGAAAGGAGCCTCCGGAGACCCTGTTAAGATGATATCGTCAACATATATGAGGATAAACAAATGATATGATGAACCCCGTAATACGAACAGAGAATGATCAGCTTGAGAACCAACGAAGCCAAAATCCTGAAGAAAGTTGCTGAGTCGCTGGAACCAAGCTCTAGGAGCCTGCTTAAGGCCATAAAGTGAACGGCGCAGTCGACAAACATAATGTGGTCGTGAAGAGTCAACAAAGCCTGGGGGTTGGTGCATATAAACCTCCTCTTGCAGATGTCCATGAAGGAACGCATTCTTGACATCCAGCTGTCGGATGGGCCAATTCAGAGAGACAGCAATAGAAAGGATGGTTCGTATGGTAACCGGTTTGATGACCGGACTGAAGGTTTCAGCATAGTCAACACCTTCACGCTGATTGAACCCTTTGGCAACTAGTCGTGCTTTGTATCTATCAAGGGACCCATCAGCTTTTTGCTTGACTTTATAAACCCATTTGCAGCCAATCACGTTCTGAGAGGGGTTAGGAGGTACTAGGTCCCATGTATGATTGTGAAGGAGAGCTTGAAATTCCTCAATCATGGCATCTCTCCAATGAGAATATTTACGTGCCTTGGAAAAGGACGTCGGCTCTTGAAAAGCAGAGGAGACATGAAAGGCAATGGGATGCCTTGAAATAGTGAATCGTCGCGGAGGGAGAGAACCATCACGAGAGCGAGTTACCATGTGATGAGTCCGTTGTGGAGCATTGGCACCTCCTGCAGGATTAGATGAACCCGGAGACGATACTATGTTTTCTAGAGTAGCATCAGTCATATCACAAGGCATGGTGGGCAAGTTAGAGGTATCAACTGGACCATGTAGTGATGGTGGAACAGGAATATGAGAGCTGGAGATAGAGATGGGAAGGGAGGAAGGGGAAGAGAAATTACCAGTAGGTTGCACGGGCCCAGAAGTGGAGGGACTGTTGCTCGTCAAAATAGACTGTGGAGTCCTATGAGGGAAGGATTTCTCATCAAAGACAACCTTAGGACAAATGAAAATTCGTCCAGAGACGGGGTCGAGACATCTATATCCATGATAATTCAAGGGATAACCAAGGAAGATGCAGGGTCGGGAACGAGGCTCGAGTTTGTGATGAGAATAATGGCGAAGGTACGGAAAGCACAAACAACCAAAGACACGCAAGATAGTATAATTAGGGGCAGTACCGTATACAAGTTCAAACGGACTCTGAAAATTGAGAGATTTAGAAGGCAATCGATTGATTAGATAGACAGCTGTTTCAAAAGCGTAATCCCAGTATTTGGAGGGTAGGGAGGCATGATGAAGGAGGGTCAGGCCCATATCAACTATGTGCCGATGCTTACGTTCCGCAGAGCCGTTTTGCTGCGGAACATGGGGACAAGAAATTCTATGGAATATACCATTATTTTGTAGTTCGAGCTGGAATTCGTGAGACAGAAATTCTTTGGCCCCATCAGATTGGAGAAATTTGATTTTCCGACCAAAGAGGTTTTCTATTTGAAGATGAAATGCTCGAAAGACTCTTAGTATATCAGATCGGGATTTTAAGACAAAGTACCACGAAAATTTACTGTAATCATCCAAGAAGTGTATATAATACCTATGGCCGGAATGAGATAAGATAGGCGCAGGGCCCCAAACATCAGTATGGACAAGTTCAAATAATGTCGTGCTTTTATTCATAGTGAGAGGAAAGGAACATTGGACAATTTTGCCTAGTTGACAAGCCGAGCAAACATGGCCAACATTATCTTTATTTAAAGAAATAGAGGAAGACAATGCACGTTGAACAATGGAAAAAGAGGGATGACCTAATCGAAGATGCCATAAGATGCTAGAGTCTGTTGTGGAAAGTAGAGCTTGAGGGCGAGAGCCAAGTCTATTTCTTGACTGGAAGCAATAAAGTCCATCCTTAACCGGGCCTCGTACCATTTCCTGGTGAGTGTGAAGATCCTTCACAACAAAATAGTTAGGATGGAGTTCAAGATAACAAGAATTATCACGGGTGAATTGAGAAATAGATATAAGATTTTTTGAAATATGAGGAGAATATAAAATGTTTTGCAGATGTAGAGGACGAGAGGACAAATGAAATGTGGAAGAACCAGAAGCAAGGACAGGTAGAGGTTTACCATCACCCATGAGGACTTGATCCGAGGTGACATAGTCATCTCGAACACTGAGATTTTCCAGGTCAGAAGTGATATGATGAGTCGCTCCAGAATCCATGTACCAATCCAAGTCATAAAGTCCCGTAGAAGTGGCTTCAGCATAATGAACTTGTGGACTGCGGGATTGACAGTAAGGGGCCGTGTGGCCCATGGTATGGCATAACTGACAAATGACATGAGAAAGAGGCCCAAAAGTCTGGTCCAGCTCGTGAACATTAGGAGTCCGGGCTGGTTTTGCCGAGGGCCTTGCAGGAAGGGGAAGGCCTAAAGTGGACCGGGCCGTGGCAGTGGAATGTGGGCCTGCAGAGTGGACGGTTGACTGCGGGCCTGCAGAATAGGCTGGACGGGCCGAGAGTGTAGACTGGGCCCTTGACAGTCCTCGGGCCTGATTGGCTGGGACATAGAATCCACGCCATCCTCCTCCATTGTCCTGCATGTATGATTGTGAAGAAAAGCTAGGGTTACGCCCACGACCTCTTCCGCGAGTGGCAGAGCCTCCCTTGCCTCGTCCAAATTGGCGGCGTCCAGGGCCGTGCACCGATCGTCGCCCATCCGCGTAATGGATTGTTGCCGGTGCCGGACCAAGGAGTCCCGAGAGCGGCACCTGTTGATCACGATCCTCTGTGAAGAGACGCCGTGCCTCTGATACCATGAAAGACGGGAGTAATGAAAGAAGGGTATTCAAAACATACCCATGAGATGCTCATTACACTGTATTATATAGAAACTATACAAGACTTATAAATGGAAACCTATTAAAGAGGATGTACACAGAATAATACATAGATGATATTACAGGAAAGTGAATCACTAAGAATTACACTCAGTCTTATCTTGGCTATTAATCTCTAACAGATATATTACAGGGATCATTGCAAAAGCAAACTCTAGCTGTAATGATAACGGACAATTGTGAGAGAAGGATTTTGGGAGTTAATTGATTCCATGAAAAAACCACTGGGCTTTCCCTGGATACTGGAAAGCATGGCAATTTCCAAAAATCCACCAGTGCTAAAATCCACCCTAAATTAAAGACATGATCAAAGATCATAGATGACGCAGTATCTTATTGGAAAAGATGCAAATGGTATGAAGCAAATAGCTCTGGAAAGCTCGGTCAAACTGCACTTGTTCAAGGTAATCTCCTTTTTGACATCGACAGATCACATCAATCCATTATTTGCTTTGACAACAACAGAAAGGAGCATTCACTTAACTATTCCAAGACAGACAGTGCACCTATCATTGAATACTATAGCAGACAGTTGATGCATCAAAATACTGATTCTTAAAATAACTGTATCAGTCAAAAGATGAGTTAAAAACAATATTCCAGTCCTTAACATTTTTGCCGAGAAAAAGCATAGTAAAATTGAGGCCATCGTACCTAGCACTTAACTTCTATTTCAGCAGGTACATTCTTTCTACACAAACACAATGTTCCCAAACTTTTTGGACCTGTTTAAACCCCATGTCATTACTCAGATATGAACTCTTATATACATGCAGATTCCCTCTCTCTCCTCCCTTTTCCTTATTCCCGTGAATCCCATCCTTTCGCCTTTCTCTCTACACTTTCCCTCCCATTCATCATTAAATTATTTTTAATTTATAAATGAAGATGAAATAAAAATAATGTAAAAAATAAACTGAACTTAAGAAAAATGGAAATTGGTAAAATAAAAATAAAAATAACAAAATAAGAAAGATGGTACCTGACCTTCTTGAGCTCATCTGACAGATTGTGGGTGTAAATAAAAACCAAAGCTTGAAAAACTGAAAAAACAGACCGAATCCGAACTGAGAAAATCATATTTATGGGTCCATGAATAAATTCAAGGCTATTTATAGTGTGAAAAAACGGACCTAAAAGCCCATAAAAAAGACTCTAACTTGAATTACTTATAGATTATTAAGTTTTGGGATATTAGGAGGTTGTAGAGATAAAAAAAATTTTAAATTTAATTATACTTAGATAGATTGCTTAAGGGTAAACATTTTTTTAGTGAATGCTGCTTGCATTATACTAATTTAAATTGATGAGCCAGAGATACATGCTTCCTGAGAGAAGTGGGCATATGATTAAAAAATTAATTTAAAATACAAATAGAGAAAATTCATAATTAAAAACATTTATTTATTTTTGATGGATTCATCATTATCAGAGGGTATCCATCTGATAATTTAGAATATATTTTTTCTTACAACTCGATGTCTCACTTAATGATAATCCTAAAGGCTAAAATAAATAATAAACACAAAAATTCTTTAGAGCCGGGTCCACTTGTCTCCACATACAACTCGACTTCTCACTTAATGATAATTCTAAAGGCTAAAATAAATAATAAACACAAAATTCTTAAGAGCCGGGTCCACTTGTCTCCACATAGAAGCCTAGCATCTCTGCTTTAAAGTTCGATTTGACCCATGGAAAGATCTCTAATCTCAACCAACCCTAACTGTGGTCTGCATCAACAACGTTGTCCTCTGTTTTTCATGTTCGCAGATTCGGAGGAGAAGCTGGACTGGGGAATCAGGTGTACAAGGTTGCCCTTGGGACTGCCGAGGGACTTATTTACCTTGACGATGATTGCCAGAGGATAAGCATCCACAAAGATGTCAAGGCCGCTAATCTTTTACAAGTTCCGATTATATTATCTCACATTCCACTTTCCTCTCAGATTCCATCTCCATTATCCCACAACGATAAGAGGGAAGCGCAAGTCCTAATTTCTTCTCTCACTTGATCTCGCCGGCATCGATTTCTTCCTCGAGGTATAATCGCATCTAGAAGATGAAAGCTCCTGGAGAGTACTTAGTCGCATTTAAGAAGCTGAATATCGTGTTTGAGAATAAAGGGAGAGAGCTAAATCATTGTCATTTACTTTCACGCGTGAATAGATATTTTCAATAATTTTAATTGAGATAATACACCGTGCATAGCATAGGTAAACCCCTAGTAGAACTATATGTAAACCCCAAAACATAAATTGTTCTAGGATTTTCGTATTACTTTTGGACTTCCTCTTTTATCCTTTACATATATATAAAAAAAATCGAACGTTTAATTACTTTTAGCCAAATAGTAAAATGGGACCATAATAGTAAATTTTACATGAATGTGTAATCATCACCTGTTCTCCCACCACTTAATCCACTCTGACGTCCCTTTCTGTTCTATATTTATTCGTTGTTTTTTCTTATTCTCTTCGTTAACAATTCATACACTTAAATTAAATATCGCCATTTGACGAATTATAATTCTCTTTTAAAGCAATGTCGTTTAGAAGTGTAAATAAACTATTTTCACTCAAAAAATTAATTATAATTAATTCCTTAAATTTTACAAAACTCGATTAAGATAACAAGTACCAGAAGTAACACGGGTCCATGTCTAGTGTTTGATAATTACAAGCCCTCTTACCATGTTATGCACTTCAGTCATATTCTACTAAAAAAAAGGTAAAAGGGTCTTTCCTTTATGAGAATTATTTGTTGCTTTTTGGACTATGGATGGAATCTACGACAAAGATCCACGCGTGCTCGAAACACATGACCGTAAAAATTCCTCTTTTTAGTATAAAATTCTCCCTTTTCCTTCCATTCAGATGCATTTTACACGTTACATATATGGAGTTGGTTAAAATCTCGTGGGATTCAGTGAACACAATAGAAATCTCCTCATTGGTAGGTCAATCCATATGACTTGATAAAGAATGAGTCCCCAGTGGAATTTTTTCGATTAATAGAAAATTCAAAATGCTCAGCATCAAACATATTATTTTAATGTCAAAATTCAACAGTCGTACAGGTTATTAAACATGACATTTTAAGTCTTATATGTTTTCAATCAATAGCAGGCACCGTCGGGTTTACTTTGGGTCGGGATCTGACTGTCTTGGATTGATTTGTGTTCACCTCAAAAACCAACCCAATTTTATGTAAGGTCCGAGAAACTCAGATTTTTTTAAAGTTATCTTATAATATGTTTGCGTGCGGAAATTTCTCAATTTTTGTTCGTTCCAGCTTCTACCAGGAATCGTCTTGCCAACAAATTTTGTCGGCTGGAAAAGAAATGGGTTATTTTTCCAACAAATCATGAATTATTTTAAAATTTTCTAATGTAACACGAACTATTTTTTTGGTACAGAAAATCATAAATTATTCAAAAATTCTTTAATCTGCCACGAACTATTTTTTTAGCCTAGAAAATTATGAAATATCCTCATTTTTCCCAATCTACCACATTATTAATTTTATCTGTTAATTACTGACGTGCATTATTAATTTTACTAATTCACATCATATTTGACGTCTATCTAGTTATAAAAATAAGGAACATCTGTTTGTACATCTATTCTTGTGATAAAACAGAGAATTTAACAATAGTTTATAAATATATTTGCACATCTATTCTCGTGATAAGATAGAGAATTAAGCAATATTTCGTATTTTTTATTATCAGATGGACGTCATATGTAATGCTACATCAGACTTCGTTTGCACAATCAATTAAATTAACGATACACATCAGCAATTAACGAACAAAACTAACTACATGTTAGATTAGGGAAAGGAGCATAGTTCATTATTTTCTAGGCAAAATAAAATTCGTGGTAAATTAGAAAATTCTTAAATAGTTTATGATTTTTTAAGCAAATAACCCAAAAGAAACACATGTTACTATTGATAGACATGAATAAGATGGAATTCAACGAAACGAGAATTTTACCCATTCATTCCATATTTTTATATACTTGCATTGTTGAAAATTAATAAATGAATATATCTATTTTATTAAATGAATTTTTTTATCTGAATCACTGATATCCAGAAACTTAACGGACACTGACAATCCAATTCGAGTCGGAAGAGTCTACTAGCAGTTAAAACTCTCGCATGATAGATTCTTTCCTATTACAAGGGTTGAATGCTTAACCAATCAACTTTGGTTAGATAAATTTTTTTAACTAAAACTTATGTAGAAAGAGTATTCCTTCCAAAAAAAACTCTTGAATGCTCGTTCATTCACTTTTTCTTAAATTTATATAAAATTCATTCCTTACTATTCTCAAGATTAATAAAAAAAAATATACGTTACTCTCGATATTATTATATTTTATTCCATTAAATAAAAAAACAGATAACCTTATCACACGATGATATGGGGAGGAATAACTGACTAGTTTATTCATTTCTCACTATCTAATTAGTATTTTTTTCACTTTCACGTGACGTGACGACATAAAATGATCTAAGAATTTCTCCTTTTAAGCTCATTTCATGCAAAATAAATTTTTTTCATTTCACTTGACCAACCATGACGGTAGTTCCTGTAGAGGGAAAAATAGCCGTTAGCACCCGCTTTCCTGTATCTCTGCCCACCCACTCGGACAGTTCTGTTGTTCATATATATATGAATATCATATTCCCCCGGCAATTTCCACTGAATCTCTCTCTCACTTTCCTCCTCCACTTCATCAGAGACACAAAAGAAAATCTCTCTGTTTTTTTTTTTCAACGTGAAATGAAATAACATCTGATTTCAATTCAAAAATTGACAGATGACATGATTTAGATATCCACAACACCAAAGTCGAGGCGCAGTCTCCACTTTCATCTCGCTATGTTGTTGCCTTCCAAAAGACGTGGACGTGGCTGAGGTCGGACGTCGCCAGAGAAGAGGGAAACGAGGGAGACGGAAGAGGCCTGGTATGATCGGAGATGAGAGAAGAAGAACAGTCCGCGGGAAGATAGAGATAAGAGACAGAAAAGCAGGAGTGGGGTAGAGTTGGAAAGATGAGAGGATCTTTTCTCTGGTGGACCTATTTACATGAGTCAATCATCCAATCCAATGGCTCGGAGTCCGTGCATGAATCACCAAGTCCTGATAAGAATTTCTCTGGGTACATATACTCATGCACTGCCAGCATCATCTCCATCTCTGGCCCCCATCTCTCCAGATTCAATATCAACACACTCGAGTTCTTTCTCCTCCTCCTGCTCCTCCTCCTCCAGGGTTTTGGAGTTCAAAGATGGAGCTGTGCCCTGACCTTGTTCACTTGGCCAATGTCGCTGAGATCGTGTCCGCATGTCCCGCACTGCTGTGTTCTCCAATGGAGGTCGAACTCCACGGGATCAATGCATCTCTCGGTTGGAGCGTCAAAAGGAAGCGATCGCTCAGTGTAAAGAAAGTCCCCAAGAAAGAATCTGCGATGCTCGCACCACGGCCTCCTGGAACCGGCAAGAAACGGAAGCGCAGGAGGAGGGATCTCCAGAAGACGAAGACTGTCCAGGGGTCTGCTGTCACCACGAAGAAAAAGCTTCCCGTGAAGGTCCATTCCATCATAAGGGTCGGTTGGAACGTCAAAAGGAAGCGATCTCTCAGTGTAAAGGAAGTCCTCAAGAAAGAATCTGCGATGCTCGCACCACCACTTCCTGGAACCGGCAAGAAACGAAAGCCTGTCGCCACGAAGAAAAAGCTTCCCGTGAAGGTCCGTTCCATTATAAGGGACAGGAGTGGTACCGACATGAAGTTGATCATGGAGAAGAATCTGACCATGAGGGACCTGAACGGCAACCTGGGCCGGCTCTCCGTCCCCCAGACTCAGGTCATCGCAGATTTCCTCAAGCAGGAAGAGCACCACAATCTTGAGAACGGAGGGGAGATTGCCGTCGTCGTCATTGAGCCCTGCCTCAGGGTCTCGAACCTAACCTTCAAGAGGTGGAAGGTGTCCAAGAGGCCAGTCTACGTGCTGACCAGGGTGTGGAACGCCGTAGCTCGTAACAAGAGCAATGGGCTCGAAGAGGATGACCTGATTCAGCTGTGGTCTTTCCGGACTGGAAGGAGTGTGGGGTTTGCGGTCGTGAAGGCCTAGGGTCAAAGAGGATGGATCGCTCGCTCCGACTTTCTAGGGCTTGGACATCCATGAAGATGCACTTTAGACATTGACAGCTTATTTGGGGTTTTGCAGGGTGTGTTTATAATACAGTACTTCATTATGAGTTTACGTTTTCTTTGTATTTGATAGTGAATTGTAATAGATCTCATATCGGTCATATAAGATAGTAATAATAGATTTATAAGATTATTAAAATTAAAATAGGTTTATAAAATAATTTAGTACCGCCACCGAATAGTTTAACCTTTTTATTAGAAACGTGTCCAGTCTCCTGTAAGGTTTATTATCAATAATATAACATACGAGCGCCTAACCACACGATAACATCTAATGTAAAACCAGGACCCGTCTCCGGTAGTCCACTCACTGACATAAGCCCACAAGTCCGGCGATTCCCTCTAGGTCCAAGTCGCTTACTTTGTCACTGGTCCGCTCATAATAATATATAATTCAACATGATACCAGAATTTGTGTGATGTACCACCCAGTAAGCTACGCATGAGAGGAGGTGTTAGATTCCGCATCAGTTATATAAGAGAGTAATAATATGTTTATAAGATAACTGAGTACCACCAACTAATACATGAGACTTTTGGATAGAAACGTATTCGATTTCTTGTAATGCCCATTATTTATAATATAATATACGAGTGTCTGACTATATAGTAATATCTAACGTAAACCCAGATCTGTTTCCAGTGGTAAACTCTATGCCCAATTCGCCTACTTCGCTACCAATCTGCTTATAATAACATATAATTCCACTTGTGGAACAGTTAATTCAGTTGGTTTTCCAATTAATATCTGTCCTTTTCAACTTGTTCAGCAACATCAATTTCATGTATAGGAGGAGACCACGAGCAAGCAGTCAAGTACCGATAGCATGCTACCCCAATATTCCCTCGGGTTGCATGACATCCAAGTTCGTGGAAGACATCTTGTCAGGAAACTCGACACCGATATTCTTCGTAAACTGTAACTCCACTAATATAAAAGCTCTCTTTTCATAGAGCAGTCGTAGCGTTTTTCAGATGTAAAGACTCATTCTGTAAACACTTTATTACAGTTCAAAATTATAAGTTCCATTATAATTTTCATGCACTCCTATAGCCTTTTGATAAGATTAAATAATAAGTTTCACACTCAAATTCCTACGAGTTCATGCTCAACATTTGTGTTGTGCGGGATCAGTCAGCTGGTCCTGTCTCGACTTATCCAACGGCCAGGGCAACTAGAAGCTTATGATTCTCCATCGGCAGTCGTGTTGAGGGCCCACCACAAGAATATGCTGAGAATCCTTGCGAGAGTGGCGTGAGATAGACAGACGATTGGTTTTCGTTGGATTTTCGCGTGACAAAGTCTCAATAAAAAATGTTCGTTAGAATTATGACAGAAAAAGCGTTACCGAAAACTGCCGTGAGACTTCCGTGGAAAGAGCAAAAGGAAAGCTTTTTGGAAATGTGTAAAATTAACTTTCCGTCAGAATTTTCGGAAGATAATAATCATCCATTAATAATTATTATTACAGCAATAGATGGGACCCTCTCGCTCTCGCTCTCGCTCTAGCTCTCGCTCGCGATCTCGGCCAAGATCCCCATCCGTCGGTCCGAATCCCAGAAGAAACACTTCTACTACTGGTGAGGCTCATGCAGACTCCACGGAAGAACAGGATGAAAGGTATCGAAGCAACAAAAGGATGAAAGAAACTCCAGCCATGGGGAGAACCCAATCACCGGCAGGCACTGGGAGAAGAATCCCCAGTGATGGCAACAACGTCTCAATAAACCAACCCTCATATAGGGATAAGCTGGCAGGCACTATTCCAGGGGCTTTTGCTGAAGCCTTTCACATAGAGAGAGATATGGAGGAAGATTCAGACGACGAAATGATACTCAACGAAGACGATGCTTTCCCCAGAATCACGCTATCAAGGGAGGAGAAAGCGAGGATTAGGGCTCCGTGGCGAGACGCGCTGATCATCAAACCATATGGTAAATCGCTTGAATACAACTACCTGGTGAGTAGACTGCAGAATCTATGGAATCCAAAAGGGAAGATGGAATGCTCAGACATCGGATATGGATTCCTTATAGTCAAATTTCATGAGAAGGAGGATAGGATCCGAGTATTACGGGACGGTCCTTGGTTTGTTAATCAGCGCTTCCTCACTGTTCGTATGTGGGAGCCCTACTTCTGCCCAGCAAAAGCAACTTTCTCCTCAGTGGCAGTGTGGATCAGATTACCTGGACTCCCCAAGGAGTTCTACGATCCAATCCTAATCAAACGAGTCGTAAACCAGATTGGGCCTTTGCTTAGGATTGATGGTATTACAGCATTGGGGACTAGATCTCAGTTTGCAAGAATCTGTGTGCAAATTGACCTGGAAGCTCCTATTCCGCCTTATATATGGATTGGAAAATGGAAACAAATGATTCAACTGGAGGGGATTGAGAAACTTTGCTTTCACTGTGGGATTATTGGTCATCGTAAGGCTCTATGCCCGAGCTTGCAAAATGCCACTGATCCAAGCACAGAGTCGAACACAACTGATAACCAGAATTCTACTGCAGGGAAAGGTCCAGAAAAGCAACAACCAAATGCCCCAACCGGTGGCGAGGAGACTGATAGCCATGGCCCGTGGACTTTGGTCACCAACAAGAAAAGTGGGTACAATGGCAAGAAGGGGAAAACGGCCAGAAATTCAAATCTCAACGGCAACCCAGGGATGGGACAGAATAGAGTACATTCTGACAAAAGAGGGGACATGCGTAAGCGAAATGATGTTATGGAGGTAACACGGGGTAATGATGTCAGAAGTAGATTTGTATACAGAGAAAAAATTCAAGTAGGGCCCAATGTGAGCAAAAGTCCAGAACGAGGCCAACAAGCTATGGAATGGGCTGCGGATAAAGAGAATATAGTCAACCAAGACCCTAATGAAGGGATGGACATTGGAAGAGAACTTGGCAATGAAGAGCCCATTGTCTTGGACCAAAGGAATGAGGCCAACCCCCCATCGGAGCTTGGCACAGAAGAGATGGAATGTCTTCAGGAGCAGAGGGAGTGTCACGACAAAAATCAAGAGACATCGTTCTCCTTTAATTTCCATCCTTTCACCCTAAAAAGTATAGTTGATACCATCTCAAACCCTAACCCTGATTCTGTGCAGGCTAACTTACGGGAAAATCAAACCCGAGAGCAACAAGAAAACCCAAATCGAGGCACGCATGGAGGAAGCAAGGCTTCGAGCAGTCATCAACCGATTGATGAGCTTGACTCTGACGAGCTGGACAATACAGTTAGGCGAGGAACGCGGGAGAGTCAGAGAGATCCCAGTGGCGGTCGCCGACAAGGAAGGAGTGCAGATCGGCAAATGTCGGGTACTGGAAGGAAGCCAACCACGGTGGATTGTACTCCCAGCGGCAGCGAATGCCCAACAAGGAGGTCAAATTTGAACAACCCAGGCCTTGGTAGTGCTGATCTCGGCGACTGTCAACACAATGACTGCCCCATTTCCCCACGATGCCGAGAAGATAATAGAGTTCATCCTGAGGAGAGGAGCCCAAATGGTCAGCGTCTCCGTCAGGTTTTGGCTACGGCCCGAATGGGACACGGTGGATTACGACCTGAAAGTTAGACCCAGGGATGTAATACAGGATTTAGGAAACCCTACATGTATCCTTTGATTACATGGATTTAGGAACATATAACACTGATAACATCTCTGCACCGTGTAGGTTCCACTTTACGATGTTGTTTTGGAACTGTAGAGGACTGATGAACCCAGATGCCATGGACACCGCAAGGGATCTATGCAGGACGTACAGACCGGATGTCTTAATCTTGATGGAAACAAGGGTAGACAGAGACAGAGCCATGGATATGGTTAGGAGACTTCCTTTTGACAGTTGCCTAGCTACCCAAACAATTGGAAGGAGAGGAGGCATCCTTCTCCTTTGGAACTCCGAGGCGGTGAAGATATCGAGGGTGGCAGATACAGAACAAGAGATCCATGCAGTGATGGAGGTAAAAAATTCCAATTCCATCTGGTTATTTTCTGCTATTTATGGTAGCCCAAGACTACATGAACGAAAACTACTTTGGGATAACTTAGAGACAATAGCTGCAGCCCAAAATCTACCTTGGTTAGCACTAGGTGATTTCAATGAGATTTTGAGTGACTCTGAAAAAATGGGGGGTAATCCGGTAGATCAAAACAGAGCGTTAAGATTTGCAGAGGTATTAAACAACTGCGGTTTCATCGACTTGGGATTCTCGGGTCCCCCATTTACTTGGTCGAATCTTCGACAATCGGGAGACCTAATCCAAGAAAGAATCGACCGTGCAGTAGCAAACTCCTCTTGGAAATGTATGTTTCCAAATGCAGAGGTGACGCACTTGCCAAGAGTTCACTCGGATCATTGTCCGGTGTTACTCGATCTTAGTCCAAGAACTCACCAAGTCCTGGAACGACCCTTTCGGTTCCAGACAATGTGGATGTCTCATCCGGATTTCAAAAACTTGGTGAGAGATGCATGGGATGACAAGGACTGCCCTCTAGAAAATTCCATAAAAAATTTTTCAAGGAGGGCTTCTAGGTGGAATAGGGAGGTGTTCGGGAATATTTTCCACAAGAAACATCACATCCTAGCGAGACTAAGAGGCATCCAAAGAAGCTTAGCCTGTAGTCCTTCCCGTTTTCTAACAAATTTGGAGAAACAACTTAGGATTGAGTATAGTAATCTGCTGGAAAATGAAAGGGAGTTATGGATGTTGAAATCAAGGACAGAGTGGATAATGGAGGGAGAGAGAAATACAAAATTTTTCCATGTATCCACTCTAGTCAACAGGAGACAAAATAAAATTAGAGGTTTGTTGACCCCAGAAGGAGAATGGTGTTTTGACTCACTGATCCTAAGGAATGTAGTCAACAAGTTCTTCAAGAACCTTTATAGCTCAGGCAAAGAGTGCTATTTAAGAACCCCGGGACAGTGTATGGAGCTGAATTTTCAAGAAAATGTAGAGTTGTCTAGAGCTCTATTGGAACCCATCACTAGTAAGGAGGTCTGGGCAGCTTTGAAATGCTTAAAGCCTCATAAAGCTCCAGGACCGGATGGTTTACACCCAGTTTTTTTTCAGAAAAATTGGGATTTGACAGGCCAATCAGTAGTGGAATTTGTGAAAGGGGTCTTTAGAACGGGAAGGATTCCAGAGGGGGTTAATGAGACCCTTATCTCACTAATCCCGAAATGTCAAAGCCCGGAAACAATAGCACAGTTCCGTCCCATTAGCTTGTGTAATACCAGCTACAAAATTGTGTCAAAGATAATTGTAAACCGAATTAGGCCTTTTCTGAACAGCATGATCTCCCCCTTCCAATCAAGCTTTATTCCAGGGAGAAGAGCTGCGGATAATGTGATAATACTTCGCGAAATAATTAGCTCGTTTGGAAGAAAACGGGGGAGAAATGGTTTCATGATTGTAAAACTCGATTTGGAGAAGGCTTATGATAGACTTGAATGGGACTTCATCAGAGAAACTCTAATATTTTTCAAGTTCCCGGAGGCTCTCATATCCATAATCTTAAATTGTGTTTCATCTACAAAAATTAGCATCTTGTTTAATGGTGGAAAGCTGGAATCTTTTTTACCATCTAGGGGCATTCGACAAGGGGATCCAATGTCACCGTATCTGTTCATTCTATGTTTAGAGTATTTATCAATCATGATTGAGGAAGAGGTCCGCGATGGAAATTGGAGGGGTGTGCAACCATCTAGGAGGTCTTTAAACTTCTCACATTTATTTTTTGCAGATGACATAATTTTGTTAGGCAAAGCTGATGTGCAAACATGTGAGGCCATGAGTAGAGTACTGCAGGTTTTTTGTGATAGATCAGGACAATGTGTAAATTTCCAAAAGTCCAAAATTGTCTTCTCAAAAAATACAAGGGCAAGTGTACGTTCTGAAATTAAAGGGAGAATGGGCTTGGAAGAGTCAGAGGAGGTTGGTAGATACTTAGGATTCCCAATGGATTTATCGGCCTCGAGAGTTTCATCATTTAACTTCATCCTAGATAAAGTAAAAGACAAACTCTCGGGATGGAAGGCAAAATTGATCTCTCGGGCAGGTAGAGCAGTACTAATTAATTCTGTCTTGAATACAATTCCAAATCATATAATGCAGTGTACCTATTTGCCTCAGAAAATTTGCAGGAACCTCGACCAAATCAGTCGCAACTTCCTATGGGGCTCAACTGAGCAACATAGGAGAATGCATATGGTCCCATGGGAGACGGTTACCAAGGCACGAGGAGAAGGAGGCCTTGGGATACAACGCAGCAGAGAAAGAAATGTGGCACTTCTAGGAAGCATGGCATGGAGGGCAAACTCTGATGACAAACCGTGGGCTATGCTCCTAAGAGGGAAGTATGGTAGAACCACAAGGAACATGAGGGGCTGCTCCATAAATAGAAGAGCCTTGCAGGAGGGCTCTCGGCTTGCTGTGAAGGGGGCTAAATGGGTGATAGGCTCAGGGAACAAGATCAATTTTTGGCATGATACATGGATAGGCCATCAACCTTTAAGGGAGTTGGTAGAGGGCCCTTTAGGACAAGCTGAAAATGACCTGAAAATTCGAGATGTTCTTAATGCAGATGGTTCATGGAACCTACAGCAAATTAGTGTGCCACTACCTAGGGAAATCATGGAAAGGATAGAAGCTGTACCTAGGGGAATTGTTGCAGCCCAGATGGAAGATAGAATCGCTTGGAAATACTCCCCAAGGGGCTGCTTTAATACAAAGACTGCATATAGTTTAGCTTGTGGGGATGATCCTTTATCCAAGGGGACTGACTGGGAATGGATTTGGAAAGCTCCCACCCATCCAAGAATTTCAATGTTTATTTGGATGGCAAGCCATCAGAAAACCCCCACCATGGTTCAATTAAATAGAAGAGGGCTCGATATTAGTCAAATATGTCCAAGATGCAGAAATGGAGTAGAAGACACGGGCCATGCACTGAGGGATTGTAGTATGGCCATGCGGGTGTGGAGAAGGATTGGAATCCCACCTTCAAAACGGGCTTCCTTTGCCTTGCCTATCAATGAATGGCTAAGGGTAAATAGTTGCGCTTATGAGACAGTCCATATGAATATTAACTGGTCTATTGTTTTCCTGCAGGCTATTTGGCACATATGGATCAGTAGGAACAATGCAATTTTCCGAGACCTCCCAGGGAGAGAGTTG
This sequence comes from Lagerstroemia speciosa, assembly GCA_037672795.1. Classification (NCBI taxonomy): domain Eukaryota; kingdom Viridiplantae; phylum Streptophyta; class Magnoliopsida; order Myrtales; family Lythraceae; genus Lagerstroemia; species Lagerstroemia speciosa. The sequence goes on from CM075297.1 coordinate 10,327,913, forward strand.
CCTCACACTCTAATCATCCAAAGGGCAGCAGAATTTCAGGCTACTATGCAGCCCCACCCAAAGAAGAATGTTATTCAACTGGCGGTTAGATGGGCCCCTCCACCTCCCGGGTGGTTCAAGCTCAACACTGACGGCTCGGTGGAGGGAAGATTCGACAAGGCAGGGGCGGGAGGGGTCATTAGAGATGAGACAGGACGATGGGTTGCGGGCTTTACACGATTTGTGGGGTCCACAAATAGCTTAATAGCAGAACTATGGGCTGTCCGAGAGGGATTACTATTAGCTCGAAATCTAAATATTCATTGCTTGATTGTTGAACTTGATGCCCAGCTAGTAGTGAACTTTTTACAGAATACTCAACTAGATAACGAGTTTCTAAGGCCGATGATTTTGGATTGTAGGAAAATCATGCAGGACTTCGGGGAGGTTCAAGTGCAGCATAATTATCGAGAAGGGAACTCGGTTGCTGACATTTTGGCGAGGATGGGACGCAGCTCCAGCCCAGATACAGTATATCTAGGAACTCCACCGAAGGAAGTTTCACTAGCTCTTTTGTATGATCTGTGGGGATGCTCCTGCACAAGATCTGTTAATATTGTACCAGCCAATATGGCTGGAGACTGAATCTGTAGTTTACAATTTAATTAGATAGTGAATCATCTTTATTTACCAAAAAAAAAAAAATTATTATTTTTTAAAAATAATTTAATATATTTAATTATATATTAAATAATTATTAATTTAATTAATGACGTTGTCAATCAACTCGACATGGTAACAATTTCGCAACGTTTGCTACTTCTGTCACGTGACAAAAGGTAACAATTTCGCACGTGATAAAACACACGAGGCTACGATTCAATCTTACCTTCTCTCCCTTTTCTTTGGTTTTTTCTTTTTTTTTTTTAATTCTCTCACGGGTACAGTGCTCCTCGGCGAAGACGTGCCTAGGCCTTCGTTTCTCCGGCTGGTCGCGATCGGCTTCTCGATCGAGCCATGCTTCGCCTAGAATTCTCTCTCTGTCGTCGGCAAGGGGACGTCTGTGCTTCGTATGACGGTCGGCCCACCGATTGCTTCTCTCCTGCGAACCCTAGGCCATGGTAAGGTGAGAGGCGATTTCCTTTTCCTGGGACGAGGTCTTCAGTTCTTTATTGAATCTGCCATTTTGGTCTCCTCCGAGCAGTGGTAGCGTTGGGACTTGGGAGGGTTGATGATTCAGTTGGGATGATCGGGGGCGAAGGGTAGTTGGTGTTGCTGATTCAATTGTGATTCAGATGAGGCAATCCCAGACTGATCCTTATTCCTCTAATTGGCTGTGCTTGCATGTAACAGTTTTTTCGGTCTCGAGTATCACTTGAACCTTGTTACGGTAAGAAGAGGAGATAAGGGGCTACGGCAATAAATTGGTAGTTAGGGGACAGTTAAGTCAGTTGGTGGTAGTTAGGCGACAGTTAAGTCATTTGAAAAGAGCGGGAAATTTGTGAATATAAACCCGTGTAATCCAATTGAGGAGAAGGCAATGAGTAGTAGATTTTCGTCAAATCTCTTCTTCTCTATTTCTTGTTTCCTCCTCTCTTCTTATCTGATTCCTTCCTTCAATCCTCTTCATTCCTCTTTTTCTGTTCTTTCCAAGAAATTCACACATCAGACCGTTTTATGTAGTTGTTGTTCCCACTTTCAACACCTGAGTTACTGTCTTCGTCTAATTTCTGTATTAGCTTTGCTGTTTGCTTCACTATGTCTTGAAGTTCTTTGACTTTCTCCACTTTATTGACAATTCATCCTGGTGTGGATTTGTGTTCTCCCTATTGTGTGTATTAGCTTCTGCCCATGCTTTGGTACCATATATATATAAGATAAAGTTCTCTTTTTTGGGTTATTGGCCATGGAAAGAATCTAATGTGTTAGTTAGTTTCAAAAGTCCTGTGGTATTCTTGTGGTTGTGGCTCAAAGGCAAATAACAGTAGCTAGAGTTGTTGCCTTAACATCAATATTTTCAATTTAAGTTGGGCATTTTGCTCTTATTACCCAAATCAGTGTTCTGTTTTCATGCTTTCAGGAGAGACAGGAAAAAGCAAAGGAAATATTTAGAGAGAGAACTGAGACCCTTATCTATCAGTCCAAGGTTTTCTCAACCGTAATGTTCATTTGCATTTAAAAGTTACAAGTGATCTCAGAACGAGATGCTTCTTGCTGGAAGGAGTGTGTTTATGTTCCTCTCCAACTTTTGCCACTTTTAGCTATGTGTTTCTCCTCTTACAGAAATTCACTGGGCTTATTACCAGCACTAATTAAAAAGGATTGCACTTTTGCTTCTCGGAGTTATTGCGCATCATAGTGTTAGTTTTACCTGATGGTCACTCTTCCACAACTTCGTTATTGGATTGACATGGAAAACTAACTAGGTTGTAGCTTCGTCTGTGAATTGCTACTAGCTTAGAGTATATCCCCCGCTTGCTGTTTGTGGTTCCAGTGAATAACCAAAAAGATGTATGCAGCAATCTCTTTGGTATATATTCGCTGATTTATTGAGCATGTCATCAAATTCGTTAGGTAAACTGTCAAAATTTCTGCAGAGGAAGCATCATATTTGGACATTTTGTAGACAAACGAGCTGAGAAGTTTACTGTAAGTATTCCTTATATGATCGATAAGGTGTATTTTTATTACTGCTATGTTGATATAGATAAGAGCACTAATGTGCGACTACTGTAGGTTGAGCGAGCCTCTATTGCTGAAGATTGCATGAAAGCGTCCATATTTGATTTATTTCTTTCCCATGTAATTGTTATGTTTTAATATCTGGCGGTCTCTCTCTGCTTGTCAATCTTGTAGTTCTTATGGGTACTCATTCATCTTGCTATTCATATTTACTCCAAACAAATTTAGAATGTGTTGTGATTCTACTGAATCATGTCCCTCGTTTTAGCCTTAAAGTTGCTTCTTCCTTTTGGAAGGATGCTAAATATCATCCACTCATGAAAACAGACTGAGTGAGCCACCTCACCGAGCAATACCTCAGGCTCATTTATGATTCTTGTCCTCATTTATTGAATTACTTTCATCGAAATTCTCTTACATGAATCTTTTCATTGTCCTAAAAGTGTACCTTTCTGTTATGAACTCTTAGAGGCACATTGGATTTTAATTTCAACAGTTAAGATAGTGTTGATGAAACCGGATTCGACCGCTAGAGGATGCAGCGTCCTGCATGCACAACGAACGGGTTCTTGGATTGGAGCATGGAAGGACTGAAGGGAGATGTGCCCAATGAACTCTACAAATTTACACCTATTTAATCATTCAACTGTTTTGTTGGATCTGATAATGAGACATGGCCATATTGTGCGATCCATTTCAACTTTTCGACTGTGTACGTTTGCAAATTTAAGTGTACTAACGTCAATGTTGTGTACCATTTGTTATTTTTGCTTAAATTGCAAGTTTTAAGTGTATCAATTTTCTTTCAAAAATTATGCAGAAATCTGTATATTTTTTGAAATTTCACAAGATATATGCATACGAACATGAGATTGTCGTGAAATAATACTGACAGAAATTACTCGAAAGAAAATTTTCATTTGATTTTCGTCCGATGAAGCGATTGCACATCTCATGGAAAATTTCGTCAAATATCCTCACACAAATTTTCATGACATTTCTGTCGGATGCTTCCTACGGAAAATTTAGTTAGATTTTCGTCCGAATTGCTTCTCACGAAAAATTGGCCTAATTTATGTAGGGTCCTGGAAACTCGATTTTTCAACTCGGTCTTGGTCCCTTTTTTTGGATTTGGGTTTTTTTTTTTATTTTCAATTACACCCCTAAGTAAAAGACGAATTTATACATGTGCGGGGGAATTTCTCAATTTTTTTCGGTCGAAAATTTCTCAATATTTCTTCATTTTTATTTTGCTCATACATTTTATATTTTTATGCATTTGTATTGTTAAAAATTAATATGCCCATTTTATTAGATGAAGTTTTTTAAAATTTAAATCTAACATAGAAAGAGTATTCCTTAATAAAAACTCTCAAATGCTCGTTTCTTCGGATTTCTTAAACTTATATCAAATTCATTCCATTTCATTTTCAAAGTTAACATCAAAAAATTACCCGATACTCTCGATATTATTTTATTTTATTTTATCAAATGAAAAAAAATCTTATATAGTCCTATCACACGATGACATGATGAGGAAAAACTAATTAAATTGCATTGATTATTAAAAATTAAAGTAATTATTCGAGTGATTAGTATTAATTTACTGGCTTGACGTAATCTAATTAGTATTTCCTCACGTCACGAAGAGAGTCTTTAATGGAGCTATCATATCACGTAGACAATGCTGGCAAGGTACTTCCACCCAATCAGAATCAACTATTTATATACTTGTCTAATTAAAGATTCACTATTTATTACGATTTTTTATATTTTTTCAGCAATAATTACAGCCGGAGTCTTATATGTTTATCTATTTTAACAGTTGAGTCTTATAAGCTTGAAAATTACTAATTCAGTCCTATAAGGTTAATTATGTTACACTTTCAATCCAAATCGTCATTATTTTACTAACATGGATTCCATGTAGTTAACAGTTCCGTTAACAATACAGTGACGATTCAAACTAAAAATGTAACGAAATTGATTTTAGAAAATTGAATTAGCCATATTCAAATTTATAAGACTCAATTATCAAAAACAATAGACATAGAGTACTTTTGGTGTCATTTTTCCTATTTTTAAGGAAATTTTTGGAATTAATAGTTAGATCCATATAATTATTGATTAGATGTCAAGTTTTAATTGAATGAATGTACAACATCATCATTGACACGTGGTATAACCGCTCTCCCAAAAATTTTCTCCATGCCATGTAATGAGGTAGAATCGTGGTCTTAAGCTCATTTCGTTCATTTTTTTTCCATTTTATTTTACCAAACATGACCGCAGTTTCTGGGCAAAAAAAAAAAAAAACATGACTGCAGTTTCCTGGATAGGAAAAAATAGCCGTTGGAACCCGCTTTCCTGTATCTTCCCACAACAGACAGTTCTGTCGTTCACATGTATATATTCGCGGCAATCTTCACTGAATCTCTTACTAGTTACTACCCCTCCTCCTCTTTATCAGACAAACTAATCAGAAGGAATGTAAGTAAAAAATCAAAAATTCGAAAAACCGAAAAAATCGACAAAATTTGAACTGAAAAAACCGGATATATGGGTCTCAGAATAAATTCAAGGCGGTTTTTAAGGTGAAAAACCGAACCGGAAAATATAGGCCCTGAATCGGAAAACCCCGTGGGACCCGAAACCGAAAGAAAAGTTATGTTAAGTTTATATTATGTGTAACAAATTATTTTATTATAAGATTTTGACAATAAAAATAACATATTTGGCATTTTTAAACTTGAATTTTGATTCATATTTATGTTTCTAATTTTCTAAATACACTAAAATATTCATAATTAGTATATTTCTCATTTATTATAATGAATTTTATTTTATTATTTTTCTATTTAATATATTATAATATTAAAAATCCGGGGCAGAAAAAACCAAATCCGAAGTGGGCGGTTCTGATAATCCCTAAATAGTTCTCAGTAAGATTTTTTAACTTGAAAAAATTGAATCAAAATAAATTGGGATCCGATAATTTTTGAAAAAACTAGACCGAACCACCCATTTACACCCCAACTAACCACGGTCCCTCTCTCTCTCGTCTCTTTTTTTTTTTGGGGCGAAACTGCAATAAGATCCGATTTCATTTCAAAATATGAGATAGATGTGATTTGTGTATCCACAGCACCCTTACATGTACCCACCCACTGCCACCATCATCTCCGCCAGAATGTCCTAAGGCCCGGTTTATTACGTGTACCAAAATTATCAAATATGAATAAGATACGTTTAACTCACCAGAGTAGGTTTGTTGAGGTGGCAACAATCTCTTTCCCTTAAATAAGATCTCGAGTTCGAGTTTCGTGAATAAAAAAGAATTCATCTCAAGGGAGTCTTAGTTCTCAATACGCGTATAGTTAATGTGATGTCACGGCTCCGACGGATAAAATTAAGATTTTTTTAGATTTTTTTATTCGAACACGCGGCGATACCATTTCATAAAATACTTTCAAGTATAATACAGGTTTCAGGTAATGTAAAGGGGAAAAATACAAGGTACTTGGACTTGTTCAATCCCAGATATAATCCCTCATTTTTATAGTAAATTTAAAAGATGAGATGGGAAAAATAAAAATCTTAAATATTCTGTTGGTGTAATATTTATAAATTCAATGGATAACAAATTTATATTCGAATTGGATAGGATTATTAAAGAACATTCCCAATAATATATTTTTTTTCTAGTTAAAATACTTAAATTTCATTATAAGAGAAAATATATCGAATATCTTCTCAATCAACCAATATTAATAATCGAGCTCCAGATCTTATTTTTCCAAGGAAATCCACATGCCCCTTGTAAAAGCTAGGGGGTGAAAAAAGTTTGGGTCGGGTAATTTTTGTGGAAATTGTTGGGCCACGACCTTTTCGGGTGGTATGTTTCATGCTCAAAAAAATAGTACCGAGGACCATTTAGGAAAATGAAAAACTAACTGGGTTCGAGTTTTTCTGCCTCGATTTTTAATATAATAGCAAATTAATTTGAAAAATGATAAAATTAAATTAATTGTGATAAATAAAAAAATACCCATTATAAATGTTTCAGTATATTAGTAACTTATTTAAGATAAACACCAAAAAATTGAAATATAACAACATTGAATGTATTAAAATCCGACAATCCCGCAAATTGTTAGGATTCTTGTATGCTTTCAGTTGTCTAAGAATTTGTGACCTTGAGCCCAAGCTCGAGTTTAGGCGACATAAGATTTCAAACTTGAGCTCGGTTTGTTATAATAAACAAAAAACTCATCGAGCCTAAACGAGTCAAGCCGAGAAAGAGAATGTAGGGTGGTGCTGGGTGAGTTTGTCAATTATCGAGTACAAGAGGGAGAGGTGTAAAACGGATTACGAATTAAGGATTTATCAGTGGGTGAGAAAAGGAAAAAAAAAACACTTGGTTTGATATTTTTATTTTCTAAAAAACAAATAATAATTATTATATAAAATAAAATTTTCAATTTTTTTGCTAGTTTATTGAGCCGAATATTACATATTTCAACTCGGCTCGTTTAATTAGCAAGCCGGAACAGCTCAACCATAGCGGTTCCTGGAGAGGAAAAAATAGCCGTTAGCTCCCGCTTTCATTTATCTCCCGCCAGACAGTTCTGTTGGTTATATATATACATACATATATGTATATGTATATATATATATACCCGGCTATTTCCACTGAATGTCTTATATTCTCCTCTTTATCAGACATACTAAAAAAAGATTTTTTTTTCCGGCGAAACTGAAATAAGATCTGATTTCAATTCAAAATATGATAGATATGATTCAGATATCCACAACACCCGTACATATACTCGTTCACTGCCACCATCATCTCCGTCTCTCCAGATTCAATATCAACACACTCGAGTTCTTTGTTCTTCCTTCTTCGAGGGTCGTGAAGCTCGAGATGGAGTTGTGCCCTGACCTTGTTCTCTTGGCCGATGTGGCTGCAATCGTGTCCGCACGGCCCGCGCTGCTGTCTTCTTCGCTGGAGGTCGAACTTCACAGGATCAATGCATCTCTCGGTTGGAACATCAAAAGGAAGCGATCGCTCGGGGTCAAGAAAGTTCTCAAGAAAGAGGCTCTGATGCTCGCACTGCGGCTTCCAGGAACCGGCAAGAGATTGAAGCGCAAGGCGGGTCCCGAGAAGATGAAACCGGTGCAGGGGTCTGCTGTTGCCGCGGAGAAGGAGCTTCCCGAGGAGGTCCGTTCCATCATAAGGGACAGGCATGGTACCGACGTGAAGTTGATCATGGAGAAGAATCTGACTTCTAGCGACCTGAGCAGCAACCTGGGACGGCTCTCCATCCCGCAGAGTCAGATCCTCGAGAATTTCCTGGAGCAGGAAGAGCTCCACGATCTCGAGAATGGAGGGGAGATCGCCGTCCCCGTCATCGAGCCCTGCCTCCGCATCTCAAACCTGACCTTCAAGAGGTGGAAGATGTCCAAGTGGCCCGTCTACGTGCTGACCAAGGGGTGGAATGCCGTAGCTTGTAACGAGAACAACTGCCACGGGCTCGAAGAGGGTGACCTGATTCAGCTGTGGTCTTTCCGGACCGGAGGGAGCATGGGGTTTGCGGTCGTGAAGGCCGAGGTTGAAGAGGATCCAGGAAGCAGGCCGTCTTCTCCGGCAAGCATCCTGACCCACAAAGCATGATCGCTCTGGCTGTGCAGGGCTTGACATCCATGAAGAATGAATTCATTGTAGATATTGACACCTGATTTGGGGTTTTTTACTTATAAGACTTCATTATGAGTTAGACATTTTCTTCAGCTTTGATAGTAAATAGTTCTTTGGTTTACAGAATCTGTACAGTACCAGTTAATTAATAATAAGAAGATCATTTAATTCAGTTGGTTTTCCAGTTAATGTCGTTCCTTTTTAGCTTGTTCTGCAAGATCAGTCTCATGTAGGAGACCACGAGTGAGCAGTCGAGTATTCCAAGTTGATGTTATTGAAAAAGCACGATGCCAGTTGCATCGAGACTTGCAAAAGCCATTCGACAAAAGTATCCGAGAGTGTTCTATGCAGACCAACTGCAAGCTATCCTGATATTCCCTCGGGTCTCATGACATCCAAGCTCATCGAAGATGTCTTGTCAGGAAATTAGGGACTGATATTGTCTGTAAACCGAAAGCCCACTGATATAGAAGCTTTCTTTCCATCGTGCAATCATAGTGTTCTTTTCCCAACGAGCACCCGATTCATGACCCCTTCCTGCAAAAACTTCAATCGATGGTGTGTGCTCATACTCCTGGACTGATGGTCCCATGTTTTGCCACCAGTGTGCAATGTTAGAACTTCTTGCCTCTGGTCGGAATTGTGATTTGTTCAACATCATAAGATAAAAGAAGAGTGAAGAAAACATAGGGGGTCAATGTTCCTGTTCTGAAAACATGTTCCTGTCGCAGTAGTTTGATGTTGCAGACGTTACCGGCCTCAGTATGCTGCCTGCAACGGCATCAGGAAGGGACAAAGACGATACGGAGTTCGTTACTTCAGCTTCCTCTCTTCTCTACTCACCAGATTCCTTGGAGACTCTCTGTTTCATGTAGGCAATGGGCTGCCACAAAAAATCTATGATGTCTTAAAGTGCGGGCACATCGATGATCGACAGTAGAAATCGCACATCCGGGTTGTTTTGGCAGCATTAATGAAGGAGGACAATCTTAGAACCGGGTCTGGCAATGAAGCAAAAGTACCTGTGCTTGTTTTTCAAACAGCAGAGACATACAGATGGTTTGAAAAAACCAGTATTTGGACAGCCATCCCTTGTCCTGGACAATACTCAGTATGTATGCCTTGCCATCTGTATTCTCCTTTAGACTTAAAAACGAAGCTCATCCAAAATGAAACTCTCAGTCTTCTTCTTTTCAGTACTCTCAGTTTAAAAACGAAGCTCGTCCAAAGTGAAACTCCCAGTCTCTTCTTTTCAGTACACTCAGTTTAAAAACGAAGCTCATCCAAAGTGAAACTCTCAGTCTTCTCCTTTTCAGTACTCTCAGTTTCGACTGCCCAAGTCTGTCACCAGTGACTATGGTAGATTTTACCGTCATTATCCAGTCGAAAGAATCACCTGGCTTTTCCTTTTCATTTGTCTTGCATTCAAGAACTGGTATTTCAGGTCATGGCTGGGAGGTTTCCCTGTTTTGAAACTCCTCATTCTTGTTTTTACCGCTGCAAGCGTTGCTGCACTCGACCGCAATGTCAAACCATGCTCGAATGTTTTGCCCGGCCTCTCCGGCGCTTTTATATATCGACAGAGAGTTGGATCACGCAGAGGACTCCTCGGAATCCTCATTCATACCCTGTGGATAAGGGAAAGCAAACTGAATTAACACTTTTGATTATTAATGCGGTCAGTTCAAACAATTCTACTAAATCAGATGTCAGTCAACTTTTCTAACTATGCACTACGTGAAGAATCTACCCACCCATCAATCCTTACAAGCCCAACAAAACCCGAATTAGGAGCAGTTGATATCTACGATGTATCAACCTCGTGAATAACAATGGTAGGAGAAAAATCGAATCTTGAAGATTGTCGGATTGCGGGACCTGTGTAAAAGCCCCAGACAGCAGCAGCGTTCATGCTCGGTCGGTCAAGACACTTTTGGGAGAAGACGGACTGCATCCCCTGCCTGCGCCCTCGACCACTGCCTTCACTATCGCAAAGCCAAGGCTCCCTCCCGTCCGGAAAGACCAGAGTTGAATCGGGTCATCTGCTCTAAGCCCGTTGCTCTTGTTATGAGCTACGGCGTTCCACCCTGTGATCAGCACGTATACGGTCCTCGTGGACATCTTCCACCTCTTGAAGGTCAGGCTCGAGACCCCGAGGCAGGGCTCGATGACAGTGACGGCGATCTTCCCTCTATTCTCGAGACTCCAGCTCTCTTCGCGTTCCAGGAAATCTGCGAGTACCAGGCTCTGCGGGATGGACAGCCGGCCGAGGTCGCTGTTCAAGTCACTCGTCGTCAGATTCTTTTCCATGATCAGCTTCATGTCGGTGCCACACAGGCCTGCTATCTTCGAGCGAACTGCCATGGGAAGACCCGTTTTGTCACAGGAGCCACAGTCCTCTTCCCGAGGCCTGTCCCAGGCTTCCGTCTCGCACAGACTCCAGGAGGCGGCGGTGCGAATGCGATCATCAGAGCCCATTTCTTGAGAACTCTCTTCGCCCGGAGTGATCTTTTCCTCTTGATGCCCATTCCAGGACGTGCACTGATCCTGTGAAGCTCAACCTCCAGCGGAGAATACAGCAGAGCCGGACGACCAACCACGATTTCGGCGACGTCGGCCAGGAGGACAAGGTCCGGGAAGACCTCCTCCTCCTCCTCCTCCATCGTCGAACTCCAAGCACAACCCTACAAGAACAAAGAAGCCGAGCAGTCGTCTCTTTATATATATATATATATATATATATAGAAAGAGAAGGGCTACGATGATCGCAGTGTGTGGGTGTCGGAGAGAAACAGGAAAGTGAAGATATTAACTGGAAATTGCCTTTCAAGCCAAAAAAAAAAAAAAAAGAAATTGCCAGGACGAGGTTATTGCCCAGACTGTCTGTCGGCGGAGTGAAACAGGAAAGCGGGTGTTAACGGCTAGTTTTTTTCCCAGGTGCTTTCCAGGCAAAGTTTTGTTAATGTGATTCTTCCGATGGATGAGACTCCTGAGGAATTTCCAAATACATATTAGATGGGTAAGTTCTATAACAGCAGTGTGAGAGATTCTTTATCTCATATCAGCTCGCCATATTATTCGTAAACTTTACAAATGAATATTTAACGCATTATCATTGAATATTTTATTATATTTTTATGTCCATTAACAATATTTATCTTTTAAATAAGATTTGAAATATTTACTTATGTGTCAAACATTCATCGGTTAAATTCGCCACATTTTCAATGAGCTCGACTCACCTAAAAATTTCTCATTACTTGCGGATATCATCTCAATTACCGATATTTACCTCCATTATAACTCCAAAAAATGATAGTTAATTACTGTAGAAGTCGAGACAGATACATTGACAAAATACATGAAAATAGAAGAAAAGGAAAATAGATACCGATTCAATCTAGGAAAAAGGGAATGTAGGAAGATTTCCAAAACTCAATTTCCCTTCGACTCTTAATTAGGGTTTTGTGAGGGTGAAATAATTTATAAAATATTCATTTAAAATAAAATTACTTAATTATTCATGTACGAAATCGATAAAAAAATCATATTATTACTTTCTAACGTATAATTTCTAAGAATATTAGTGTTATTGATCTCACTTGAGGATGAGTGGAGAGCAAATAGATGTTATGTGATTCTTGGGTGTTTACGGGAACCTATGAGTTTTTACACTAAATCTGTATTGCTCACTCTTGTTAAGGATTCTAACGACGTTAAATTTGGATCATGAGCTTCCTTGGTACATGCGATCCGCAAAAAATGCATGTCTCGTTTATGTGGTCATGTAAATTCTAACAAAGCAGGATTTAAGCTTTTGTTTTCCAAAGATGAACTTGGACGAGTAATATGACGACAATGATATATCTGTGTATTAATTAATGATTTATATATACACGTAAGGTTAAGTTTTTCGTCCATTACCCTTATTATAATATATTCAAATAACGTAAATACGGGAAAAATTTTTGTTGGACACGTGGCGAATAGGATTGAGCAAGGTCCGGAGCGCCATCGAGTTTCCAGTTGCTCTCCTGCTGCCCAGTTCGAGAATCATTCTCAATAACATCGAACTCGGTATACTCGACTGCTTGCTCGTGTGTCTCCTGCATGAAACTGAATCTTACAGAACAAGTTGAAACGCAAAGGTACTGACTGGAAAACCAACTGAATTAACTGTTCTTCTTCTTGTTATTAATGGGCACTGTGCAGCTGAAAACAATGTCAGATGGATCCTACCTCACAATAACGTATTGAGAAACAGTCAATTAGATTGCTTTAGTTAGCAATAATTATGGTTACTGCTCAGATAATCAATACTAATTTACTCGTTTGTCACATTTTGCTTGGTGTTTCCTTGTACCACGGGGTGGAGAAAGTCTATAATTGAACAGTCATACTACGTAAGTAATACTGACGTGATATAATCATCCAATCAGAATTCACTGTTTATATACTTATACAATTATGATTCATCACTCCTTAGGATTTTTTATGTTTTTTGAGGAAAATTTAGGATTTAATAATTATATCTGTATAATTATTAATTATAAATTAAATTCTGATTGAATGAATATATTACATATAACAAGTGCTTCCCGGGTCAAATCATGTGCCAGTATCTACAATGAATCCTTCATGGATGTCATGCCCCGGACACCCGGAACGGTCATGCTTCGTGGGTCAGGACGCTTGCCGGAGAAGACGGGCCACTTCTCGCATCGTCTTCGACCTCGGCCTTCACGACCGCAAACCCAATGCTCCCTCCGGTTCGGAAAGACCACAGCTGAATCCGGCCGACTCCTTTGAGCCGGTTGCTCTCATTATGAGCTACGGCGTTCCAACCCGTGGTCAGCACGTAGACGGGCTTCTTGGGCATCTTCCACCTCTTGAAGGTCAGGTTCGAGACCCGAAGGCAGGGCTCAATGACGGGGACAGCGATCTCCCCTCTGTTCTCGAGATCGTGGCGCTCTTCCTGCTCGAGGAAATCTGCGAGGACCTGGCTCTGCGGGATGGAGAGCCGGCCCAGGTTTCTGTTCAAATCGCTCGTGGTCAGATTCTTCTCCATGATCAACTTCACGTCGGTACCATGCCTGTCCCTTACGATGGAACGGACCTCCACAGGAAGCTCCTTCTTCGTGGCAACGGCGGACCTGTGGACTGTCTCCGTCTTCTCGAGAACCGTCCCGCGCTTCCATTTCTTGCCGGTTCCGGGGGACAGTGCGAGCATCAGACCCTCTTTCCTGAGAACTTTCTTGGCCCCAAGCGATCGCTTCCTTTTGACGTTCCGACAGAGAGATGCATTGATCCTGTGGAGTTCGACCTCCAGCGGAGCAGATAGCAGGGCTGGACGAGCGGACACGATTTCAGCGACATTGGCCAAGAGAACAAGCTCCGGGCACAGCTCCATCGTTGAACTCCACGACCCTCAAAGAGGAAGAAGCAAGAAGAAAGCGCTCGAGTGTGTTTTTGAATGCGAGTACTGTATATACGTACGGTACGGATGTTGTGGATATCTAAATAATATCTATCACATTTTTGAAATGAAATCAGATCTTATTTCATTTGGCCGCGAGAGAGAGAGAGAGAGAGAGATCTATTTGGTAAGAGACTAAGTGGAAATTGCTGGGGGAAAGTATAATACATGAGCACTCTTCGGCTTTGGAACACTCGTCGGCTTTGGAAATCTCAGCTACGATGGCCACAAATATTATTGGTACCGTGATGCTTTGGAACACTCGTCGGATTACGGTCAGAGTTTTGGCATCTACAGAAAAAGATGTGCATGTTCACATAGAGGTTCAAAATTCTAACTGCACCCGGTTACTTTCTGCTATATATGCTGGTCCTAAATATATGGGAGGGAAATTTTATGGGAAAACCTAGAAGTTACAGCAGCCTCCATTGACGTTGTTAGTGTTTGGAGATTTCAATGAGGTATTATCCCAAAGAAGAGAAACTAGGTGGTGGAGAGATCAACAGGATGCAAACCCTTGGGTTTAGTGATATGATCAATAATTGTTGTTTTAATTGATTTGGGCCTTACAGGTCCTTGTTTTGCTTGGACAAATCTTAGGCCTATGCAGTTCTTAATCCAGGAAAGATTGGATAGGGCATTTGCTAACCCTTTTGTGGAGACAGATGTTTTCTAATACTGAGGGTGAAGTATCTTCCTCGAGCACCCTTGGATCACTGTCCGGTCCTTCTTTCGTGCAACTCGAGAATGATTTCAGCAGGACAAAAACCTCTTCATTTTGAAACAATGTGGTTAAACCACCCCTCCTTTAAGCAAAATGTAACAGACTCTCTGAGAGAAGGGGACAATAATATCTTGGAAACTTCTATAGGGTGTTTTAGAAATAAAGAAGTCATTAGGAACAAAGAAGTTTTTGGGAATGTTTTTTCATCGGAAAAGAAGAGTCTTGGCAAGACTTCTCAGGATTCAGAGGAAAATGGAGGAAAGACCTTGTGGTTTTACAGTACAGCTGAAAGAAACCTACGGGGAGGAGAAAGTCTTCAATTGAGCGGTTGGTATATCCGTCCAATAAGAATTCAATGTTTATATATTTTTTTCAATTAGGCTTCACCATTTTTTATTCGATTTTTTAATATTTTTACTATTTATATATTATTTTCAATTACAGTTTATCATTTATTGAAGGCTTTTTATATTTTTAAAAGATTTTTTATGATTTAATAAGTATAATTGTATAATTATTTATTACATGTCAAGTCGTAATTGGACGGATACATCACATAAGTAATGCTGAAGTGGTATGACCGGTCCAATAAAGACTTTCTCCTAGGGGAGGAGTATTAGTCAATTACTCGGGATGAGAGGGAGCTATGGTTACTCAAATCCCGTACTGACTGGCTTCTTTCATGTTGCCACCTTAATAAATCATCGTTCCAATAAAATTTCAGGTTTAAAGAATGACGATGAGGTATGGTGTCTTGAGAAGGAGGGTCTTCCAGCGATTATTAATATCAGTTGGTTGAAATGATTCGGTACATTTTTTTCTCTTAAGTATAATCTCATATTCCAACACTGTGATTAGAAAAAAAGTGCCCCAGTGGATCAACCCAATCCGAACGTAAAACTAAAAAGCTTTTATTCAATAGTTGTTTCCCAATCTCATCCTTCTAAATTCCCCACAGAAATCAAGGGTTGTTTCTATAGTGGGCGTATCTAAGCAGCTTATATTTTCATCATAATTTGATTTTATTTTGTATACTATCTGTTCCTAAATTTTTTATATAAGCTTAACCATGATAAATCTAAAATTAGGATCCAGCCTGAGATTCGAGTGAGCGATTATATCCTAACTATCTTTTGCTAGTCCTAAGATGACTTAGGAATAATTATTTCAAATATTTTTCATCGATTTATCCAGGGTAAGTTCGGTTCTTAAATTTTTGATATGGGCTGACCCCGATAAACCTAAAATTAGGATCTTATTATAGATTTGAATAAATGATTATATCCTATCTATTTTTTTTTTGATTTAATCAAATTTAAGGAATCAAGTTTATGATAGATTCTCTTATTTTAAATTCAGTTTCTATTATTACCCAAAAAAGTTTTAGTTTCCATTATTTCAATATAATCTTACCACTAAAAATTTAGTAAACTTTTAGCCACTCTTAAATAGATTGTTATAATACACCTCTGCCATTCGTTTATTAACCTCTAAACTCAGTTAGCAATTTCGGTGTGCTATACCAAGGGGGGTTGGGCTGAGTGGTAAGCAGCTCGGTGCCGCTTAAGGAGGTCTCGAGTTCGAGACCTCACGTACGCAGACACCCCCCCTTGGGAGCCTCACCCGCCATTGCCAGGCGTGCGACCCGGGGCGACCAACGGATTAGTCAAGTATGGTTGGCTGAAAGATGTCATCTCACCGCTGGTGGGGCTTGCTTGGATACCGTGGCTGGCGACCAAAAAAAAAAAATTTCGGTGTAAATTTTTGAGCGGGCACGATTATTATATCAAGTGAAAGTTCTATAAGAGTCCAATGTACAAATTACAAGGTAAAAGGATCGTGATCGGGATTGGGATCCCTCAATGAAAAAATTATAATCAATCTAGGCCTCCACTGAGGGGAGAAACTCCTTTTATACAACGGGCATATCACGTGATATTGTTGATATCGAATAACAAATCAATAGAATTCAGGCATTTCTATAGTTATTTTCTTTTTTTAATAATTTGTGATATAGCATATGCTAGGTAACATTGTACAGGTTGACCGGATTATTCCTCTGCGACTGGGATGAAAAGAAACTGTGTTTGGGGAAAAAGTGGAACCGGAAGGAAGTTTTCTGCTTCCATGGACTCGAACTCGAAGCTCAGTCATGGCGATCTCAAGGCACAACAGAAGTGCAGAATTTCATCAAGAAACAAAAATTGGCGGCATCCAGTTTATCCCTGACACAAAACACCGACAAACATCCGCAGTATAATCTCCAAAATATATATCCTGTCGCACTGAAACAATTAAACAAACAAAACTCCTGCTGAATTGCCTGATCTTATGAAAACGTTTTCAAATCGGATTGATCGATGTGGCAAACAGAGCTACTGATGGATTTTCCTGAACATAGAAAGTCCGCTTCTAATCGGATTGATGGAAAAATCAATTCACGTTTTCAACTCAAGCCAATGCAGTTACCTTTTCGGCCGTTAGCAACGTACGGTATGACATCGATCGTCGATTGATGCATTTTCTCAAGGATTGACTTCGCGAAGGAGCCTCCGAGCAGCCGCCGCCGCCGTACCACGGGCCTTTTGGTCATCTACGGCACCGGAGTCCGACTCGTCGTGGAACCAGCCGACAGACTTCTGCGCATCGTGCACGATCTGCGAAAGACCTGAAACGCCACGGAATCGCGGAAATGCGTCAGAAATTGCCAGTCCGCCGGAAGAGGAATTTGTCGAGGGATCGGAGCGTCGGTTTTGGAGGATTCCCCCTTACCTTGCTTGACGGTCTGTTTATTGTGGCGGATGTCGTGGACGGTGGCAGAGATCTTCCAGTAGAGGGGGCGACCGACGTAGAAGAGGACGAGGACCACGAGGAGTGCCACCACTATGCGGAACGAAACCCTAGCTGCTTGGGACGCCATTGCTGAGAGCTTTCGAGTGACAGATTTCCTCTCTCCCTCCCTCCCCGCAGCTCCTCCCTGGCCAATTCGTAGGTGATCGGGGGACGGTTGAGTGTGAGAGATATAAATCTTCTACATAGATCCGGTGCATGTAGGCCCAAAAGAGTTACACGTTATCTGAAATCGGAACAAGTAAAATTTTTACAACTTTCGAGATCAAATTTACACTTGTCAAGATTTGAATGGTAATTTACATATTGAATAGGAAAAATTTGTTATGATGGAATAAAATGGAAAGAAATATAACCGTCTCCATCCATTGAAATGCGATTTTCAGAAGATGGTGAGCTCTAATTTTTAGCTTGATAATTTTTGTTTAGTTCATATTTTAATTATTTTTTAATATATAATAGAACAATCATATCTTTTTACATTTAAATAATTTATTTCGCATTATTTTATTACCCTAACAAAACATTTTTATTTCTCATTTCACTCTATTTTCATGTTATTTCTTATCCTTATAAATCCATTTTATTCATGCAAACCAAACATAACATTAACTTTTTAATATTTTGATAATTATTCCCCTTCCCTTCTATTTACTTTTATAATTATTCCCTTTTTCTTTCCATGATCAAACTAAATAAACAGAACTGAGGATAAAACCAAGATGTTCGGTCCCTTCTATTAATTCTCATGGAACCGGGACCACGCATTTTCCTCCAGGCTTAGATGCACCGGCCTCATGTGGCGGTGAGCCTCTAAAAGGATAATAAATATTCTTTTTTTTTTTGGCTTAAAAATGGATAATAAATATTCGGAGACTAGCTTATAATGATTTCAATATGTAAGACTCAATCGCACCATAATAGTGCATTTAGCTCGTTGGAATAAAATAGATAGAGAATAGAATAGATAGAGATAATGAATAGTGTGAAAATAGAGTTAAATGAGAAATAAAAATATTTTATTTAGTTAGAGAGAATAAAAGGATAAGAAATAAAACATTTTAAAATAAAAAGATATAATTACCCTTAAATTTTCAAAATTTGTTAAAAAACAAAGAAAGAAAGTCGAGAACAGTGCCAACGGGAATTGTTCATCTTCCCAAGCCGACCCTCCAACCCGCCCCCCAGAAATGCGAACAGGGAGCCACCACCGAGCCCCATGAAGCCCCGCCTTCGAGCCCGCTGTCGAGCCCCCGTCGTCGAGACCTTGCAGCTGAGCCTCGCCCTCGAGCTCTCGCCCTTGAGCCCCGCCCTCAAGCTCTCGCCCTCGAGCAGCCGTCGAGCCCCACAGTCGAACCGAGAGAGAGAGGTTTTGCTCTCTACTAGTTTGACTTCCCCGAACCCCTAACTTGAGCTATCGGGGGCTCGAGACCCCACGAGACAGCTCAACCAAGCTCGAGAACCGAACCCATGGGTCGAATGGCCTTGCAGAGGCTCGGGAAGACGTAGACTCAAATGGGTCAAGTGGGTTCTGGGAGGCTCAAGATGGCTCGGCCGAGGGATGGGGTGGCTTCGGGAGGTCGTCAACAGTGGTGGACGGCTAATGGGTCTTCACCGGCGGCACTAGCCTTTGGGATGTGCTAGTCGCCGGGCTGGGTTAGGGAAGGGGAATGGCATGGCTGTAAATAATTTAAAAAAAAAAAAAAACGAATGGCATTCTTGACATTTCACATGTTATTACTGGTAGGAATACCTATTCCCCATGGTTGGGACAGGTTATATTTTCCTTGCCTATTCTTTGCCTATTCCTTATCCAAAAATTTCAACCCTATTTGGTTCAAACATACCATAATAAGTGGACAGTACCAATATTAGCCCCCTGCTAGATTATAATATCGCACCATAATAAGACTCAATCCATCTTGCTACCCCCCTCCAAATGGAGGAAGTCAAGCACGTTATATTTGTTCAATCAGAATTTGACATATAATACATTATAATTATCAAATTCTAAAAAATCCTAAAGAAACTTAACAAATTCTAACTAGTGGTAACCTGTAAGACCCCTAAGGTGGTATCCCAAGACCCGCTACCATGAGCATGCCTCGGAGTCATGGTAGCGGGCAACGTGCTGGGTGGGCACGTTATCGACTTAGTGTCGAGGTGTTGGATCGCGATGCGCATGACTGCTCAAGTCAGGCACTGTGATGGTACTCGATCATGAGACGGTTCTTGATCATGATTGTGGTTGCAGGCACACGGGAAGCGATGGAGCTTAAAGGCTATCTCCCAGGATATGTGCTACGAATGCTATGGAGCGCTTGGCAACATTCCTTGGAGCAGATGCTAGCCACAATGGAAGAATCAATCAAGTCCCTGGATCACGACATGCCTTATTGGGAGCAGCGAAATCATGGCAAGGATCCAATCAATCCACGATTGGGGAAGGCAATCATGGATACGCCTAAAGCCACTTATGGAAGTCAAGCACGCCAGATATGGAAGTTGACCAAGGATCGAGGGATCCAACAGGGTAAGCGGAATCTTGGGAGGAGAATCAGCCCTATCTATGGAAGTCAGGT
>CM075297.1:10348403-10367115 GCA_037672795.1 Lagerstroemia speciosa
AAACACTTTATTACAGTTCAAAATTATCAAGTTCCATTATAATTTCATGCACTCCTATAGCCTTTTGATAAGATTAAATAATACGTTTCACACTCAAATTCCTACGAGTTCATGCTCAACATTTGTGTTGTGCGGGATCAGTCAGCTGGTCCTGTCTCGACTTATCCAACTGCCAGGGCAACTAGAAGCTTATGATTCTCCATCGGCAGTCGTGTTGAGGGCCCACCACAAGAATATGCTGAGAATCCTTGCGAGAGTGGCGTGAGATAGACAGACGATTGGTTTTCGTTGGATTTTCGCCGTGAAAGTCTCAAAAAAAATGTTCGTTTTTAGAATTATGACAGAGAAAAAGCGTTACCGAAAACTGCCGTGAGACTCCGTGGAAAGAGCAAAAGGAAAGCTTTTGGAAATGTGTAAATTAACTTTCCGTCAGAATTTTCGAAGATAATAATCATCCATTAATAATTATTATTTTTTAAAAATAATTTAATATATTTAATTATATATTAAATAATTATTAATTTAATTAATGACGTTGTCAATCAACTCGACATGGTAACAATTTCGCAACGTTTGCTACTTCTGTCACGTGACAAAAGGTAACAATTTCGCACGTGATAAAACACACGAGGCTACGATTCAATCTTACCTTCTCTCCCTTTTCTTTGGTTTTTTCTTTTTTTTTTTTTATTCTCTCACGGGTACAGTGCTCCTCGGCGAAGACGTGCCTAGGCCTTCGTTTCTCCGGCTGGTCGCGATCGGCTTCTCGATCGAGCCATGCTTCGCCTAGAATTCTCTCTCTGTCGTCGGCAAGGGGACGTCTGTGCTTCGTATGACGGTCGGCCCACCGATTGCTTCTCTCCTGCGAACCCTAGGCCATGGTAAGGTGAGAGGCGATTTCCTTTTCCTGGGACGAGGTCTTCAGTTCTTTATTGAATCTGCCATTTTGGTCTCCTCCGAGCAGTGGTAGCGTTGGGACTTGGGAGGGTTGATGATTCAGTTGGGATGATCGGGGGCGAAGGGTAGTTGGTGTTGCTGATTCATTGTGATTCAGATGAGGCAATCCCAGACTGATCCTTATTCCTCTAATTGGCTGTGCTTGCATGTAACAGTTTTTTCGGTCTCGAGTATCACTTGAACCTTGTTACGGTAAGAAGAGGAGATAAGGGGCTACGGCAATAAATTGGTAGTTAGGGGACAGTTAAGTCAGTTGGTGGTAGTTAGGCGACAGTTAAGTCATTTGAAAAGAGCGGGAAATTTGTGAATATAAACCCGTGTAATCCAATTGAGGAGAAGGCAATGAGTAGTAGATTTCGTCAAATCTCTTCTTCTCTATTTCTTGTTTCCTCCTCTCTTCTTATCTGATTCCTTCCTTCAATCCTCTTCATTCCTCTTTTTCTGTTCTTTCCAAGAAATTCACACATCAGACCGTTTTATGTAGTTGTTGTTCCCACTTTCAACACCTGAGTTACTGTCTTCGTCTAATTTCTGTATTAGCTTTGCTGTTTGCTTCACTATGTCTTGAAGTTCTTTGACTTTCTCCACTTTATTGACAATTCATCCTGGTGTGGATTTGTGTTCTCCCTATTGTGTGTATTAGCTTCTGCCCATGCTTTGGTACCATATATATATAAGATAAAGTTCTCTTTTTTGGGTTATTGGCCATGGAAAGAATCTAATGTGTTAGTTAGTTTCAAAAGTCCTGTGGTATTCTTGTGGTTGTGGCTCAAAGGCAAATAACAGTAGCTAGAGTTGTTGCCTTAACATCAATATTTTCAATTTAAGTTGGGCATTTGCTCTTATTACCCAAATCAGTGTTCTGTTTTCATGCTTTCAGGAGAGACAGGAAAAAGCAAAGGAAATATTTAGAGAGAGAACTGAGACCCTTATCTATCAGTCCAAGGTTTTCTCAACCGTAATGTTCATTTGCATTTAAAAGTTACAAGTGATCTCAGAACGAGATGCTTCTTGCTGGAAGGAGTGTGTTTATGTTCCTCTCCAACTTTTGCCACTTTTAGCTATGTGTTTCTCCTCTTACAGAAATTCACTGGGCTTATTACCAGCACTAATTAAAAAGGATTGCACTTTTGCTTCTCGGAGTTATTGCGCATCATAGTGTTAGTTTTACCTGATGGTCACTCTTCCACAACTTCGTTATTGGATTGACATGGAAAACTAACTAGGTTGTAGCTTCGTCTGTGAATTGCTACTAGCTTAGAGTATATCCCCCGCTTGCTGTTTGTGGTTCCAGTGAATAACCAAAAAGATGTATGCAGCAATCTCTTTGGTATATATTCGCTGATTTATTGAGCATGTCATCAAATTCGTTAGGTAAACTGTCAAAATTTCTGCAGAGGAAGCATCATATTTGGACATTTTGTAGACAAACGAGCTGAGAAGTTTACTGTAAGTATTCCTTATATGATCGATAAGGTGTATTTTTATTACTGCTATGTTGATATAGATAAGAGCACTAATGTGCGACTACTGTAGGTTGAGCGAGCCTCTATTGCTGAAGATTGCATGAAAGCGTCCATATTTGATTTATTTCTTTCCCATGTAATTGTTATGTTTTAATATCTGGCGGTCTCTCTCTGCTTGTCAATCTTGTAGTTCTTATGGGTACTCATTCATCTTGCTATTCATATTTACTCCAAACAAATTTAGAATGTGTTGTGATTCTACTGAATCATGTCCCTCGTTTTAGCCTTAAAGTTGCTTCTTCCTTTTGGAAGGATGCTAAATATCATCCACTCATGAAAACAGACTGAGTGAGCCACCTCACCGAGCAATACCTCAGGCTCATTTATGATTCTTGTCCTCATTTATTGAATTACTTTCATCGAAATTCTCTTACATGAATCTTTTCATTGTCCTAAAAGTGTACCTTTCTGTTATGAACTCTTAGAGGCACATTGGATTTTAATTTCAACAGTTAAGATAGTGTTGATGAAACCGGATTCGACCGCTAGAGGATGCAGCGTCCTGCATGCACAACGAACGGGTTCTTGATTGGAGCATGGAAGGACTGAAGGGAGATGTGCCCAATGAACTCTACAAATTTACACCTATTTAATCATTCAACTGTTTTGTTGGATCTGATAATGAGACATGGCCATATTGTGCGATCCATTTCAACTTTTCGACTGTGTACGTTTGCAAATTTAAGTGTACTAACGTCAATGTTGTGTACCATTTGTTATTTTTGCTTAAATTGCAAGTTTTAAGTGTATCAATTTTCTTTCAAAAATTATGCAGAAATCTGTATATTTTTTGAAATTTCACAAGATATATGCATACGAACATGAGATTGTCGTGAAATAATACTGACAGAAATTACTCGAAAGAAAATTTTCATTTGATTTTCGTCCGATGAAGCGATTGCACATCTCATGGAAAATTTCGTCAAATATCCTCACACAAATTTTCATGACATTTCTGTCGGATGCTTCCTACGGAAAATTTAGTTAGATTTTCGTCCGAATTGCTTCTCACGAAAAATTGGCCTAATTTATGTAGGGTCCTGGAAACTCGATTTTTCAACTCGGTCTTGGTCCCTTTTTTTGGATTTGGGTTTTTTTTTTATTTTTCAATTACACCCCTAAGTAAAAGACGAATTTATACATGTGCGGGGGAATTTCTCAATTTTTTTCGGTCGAAAATTTTCTCAATATTTCTTCATTTTTATTTTGCTCATACATTTTATATTTTTATGCATTTGTATTGTTAAAAATTAATATGCCCATTTTATTAGATGAAGTTTTTTAAAATTTAAATCTAACATAGAAAGAGTATTCCTTAATAAAAACTCTCAAATGCTCGTTTCTTCGGATTTCTTAAACTTATATCAAATTCATTCCATTTCATTTTCAAAGTTAACATCAAAAAATTACCCGATACTCTCGATATTATTTTATTTTATTTTATCAAATGAAAAAAAATCTTATATAGTCCTATCACACGATGACATGATGAGGAAAAACTAATTAAATTGCCTTGATTATTAAAAATTAAAGTAATTATTCGAGTGATTAGTATTAATTTACTGGCTTGACGTAATCTAATTAGTATTTCCTCACGTCACGAAGAGAGTCTTTAATGGAGCTATCATATCACGTAGACAATGCTGGCAAGGTACTTCCACCCAATCAGAATCAACTATTTACATACTTGTCTAATTAAGGATTCACTATTTATTACGATTTTTTATTTTTTTCAGCAATAATTACAGCCGGAGTCTTATATGTTTATCTATTTTAACAGTTGAGTCTTATAAGCTTGAAAATTACTAATTCAGTCCTATAAGATTAATTATGTTACACTTTTAATCCAAATCTTCATTATTTTACTAACATGGATTCCATGTAGTTAACGGTTCCGTTAACGAAACAGCGACGATTCAAACTAAAAATGTAATGAAGTTGATTTTAGAAAATTGAATTAGCCATATTCAAATTTATAAGACTCAATTATCAAAAACAATAGACATAGAGGACTTCTGGTGTCATTTTTCCTATTTTTAAGGAAATTTTAGGAATTAATAGTTAGATCCATATAATTATTGATTAGATGTCAAGTTTTAATTGAATGAATGTACAACATCATCATCAACACGTGGTATAACCGCTCTCCCAAAAATTTTCTCCATGCCATGTAATGAGGAAGAATCGTCGTCTTAAGCTCATTTCGTTCATTTTTTTTCCATTTTATTTTACCAAACATGACCGTAGTTTCTGGGCAAAAAAAACAAAAAAACATGACTGCAGTTTCCTGGATAGGAAAAAATAGCCGTTGGAACCCGCTTTCCTGTATCTCCCACAACAGACAGTTCTGTCGTTCACATGTATATATTCGCGGCAATCTTCACTGAATCTCTTACTAGTTACTACCCCTCCTCCTCTTTATCAGACAAACTAATCAGAAGGAATGTAAGTAAAAAATCAAAATTCGAAAAACCCGAAAAAATCGACAAATTTGAACTGAAAAAACCGGATATATGGGTCTCAGAATAAATTCAAGGCGGTTTTTAAGGTGAAAAACCGAACCGGAAAATATAGGCCCTGAATCGGAAAACCCCGTGGGACCCGAAACCGAAAGAAAAGTTATGTTAAGTTTATATTATGTGTAACAAATTATTTTATTATAAGATTTTGACAATAAAAATAACATATTTGGCATTTTTAAACTTGAATTTTGATTCATACTTATGTTTCTAATTTTCTAAATACACTAAAATATTCATAATTAGTATATTTCTCATTTATTATAATGAATTTTATTTATTATTTTTCTATTTAATATATTATATATTAAAAATCCGGGGCAGAAAAAACCAAATCCGAAGTGGGCGGTTCTGATAATCCCTAAATAGTTCTCGGTAAGATTTTTTAACTTGAAAAAATTGAATCAAAATAAATTGGGATCCGATAATTTTTGAAAAAACTAGACCGAACCACCCATTTACACCCCAACTAACCACGATCCCTCTCTCTCTCGTCTCTTTTTTTTTTTTGGGGCGAAACTGCAATAAGATCCGATTTCATTTCAAAATATGAGATAGATGTGATTTGTGTATCCACAGCACCCTTACATGTACCCACCCACTGCCACCATCATCTCCGCCAGAATGTCCTAAGGCCCGGCTTATTACGTGTACCAAAATTATCAAATATGAATAAGATACATTTAACTCACCAGAGTAGGTTTGTTGAGGTCGCAACAATCTCTTTCCCTTAAATAAGATCTCGAGTTCGAGTTTCGTGAATAAAAAAGAATTCATCTCAAGGGAGTCTTAGTCCTCAATACGCGTATAGTTAA
The DNA here is from genome assembly GCA_037672795.1 of Lagerstroemia speciosa. Lineage (NCBI taxonomy): Eukaryota > Viridiplantae > Streptophyta > Magnoliopsida > Myrtales > Lythraceae > Lagerstroemia > Lagerstroemia speciosa. Next base: position 10,354,221 of record CM075297.1, read on the forward strand.
TGTGATGTCACGGCTCCGACAGATAAAATTAAGATTTTTTTAGATTTTTTTATTCGAACACGCGGCGATACCATTTCATAAAATACTTTCAAGTATAATACAGGTTTCAGGTAATGTAAAGGGGAAAAATACAAGGTACTTGGACTTGTTCAATCCCAGATATAATCCCTCATTTTTATAGTAAATTTAAAAGATGAGATGGGAAAAATAAAATCTTAAATATTCTGTTGGTGTAATATTTATAAATTCAATGGATAACAAATTTATATTCGAATTGGATAGGATTATTAAAGAACATTCCCAATAATATATTTTTTTTCTAGTTAAAATACTTAAATTTCATTATAAGAGAAAATATATCGAATATCTTCTCAATCAACCAATATTAATAATCGAGCTCCAGATCTTATTTTTCCAAGGAAATCCACATGCCCCTTGTAAAAGCTAGGGGGTGAAAAAAGTTTGGGTCGGGTAATTTTTGTGGAAATTGTTGGGCCACGACCTTTCGGGTGGTATGTTTCATGCTCAAAAAAATAGTACCGAGGACCATTTAGGAAAATGAAAAACTAACTGGGTTCGAGTTTTTCTGCCTCGATTTTTAATATAATAGCAAATTAATTTGAAAAATGATAAAATTAAATTAATTGTGATAAATAAAAAAATACCTATTATAAATGTTTCAGTATATTAGTAACTTATTTAAGATAAACACCAAAAAATTGAAATATAACAACATTGAATGTATTAAAATCCGACAATCCCGCAAATTGTTAGGATTCTTGTATGCTTTCAGTTGTCTAAGAATTTGTGACCTTGAGCCCAAGCTCGAGTTTAGGCGACATAAGATTTCAAACTTGAGCTCGGTTTGTTATAATAAACAAAAAACTCATCGAGCCTAAACAAGTCAAGCCGAGAAAGAGAATGTAGGGTGGTGCTGGGTGAGTTTGTCAATTATCGAGTACAAGAGGGAGAGGTGTAAAACGGATTACGAATTAAGGATTTATCAGTGGGTGAGAAAAGGAAAAAAAAACACTTGGTTTGATATTTTTATTTTCTAAAAAACAAATAATAATTATTATATAAAATAAAATTTTCAATTTTTGTTGCTAGTTTATTGAGCCGAATATTACATATTTCAACTCGGCTCGTTTAATTAGCAAGCCGGAACAGCTCAACCATAGCGGTTCCTGGAGAGGAAAAAATAGCCGTTAGCTCCCGCTTTCATTTATCTCCCGCCAGACAGTTCTGTTGGTTATATATATACATACATATATGTATATATATGTATATATATATATATATACCCGGCTATTTCCACTGAATGTCTTATATTCTCCTCTTTATCAGACATACTAAAAAAAGATTTTTTTTTTCCGGCGAAACTGAAATAAGATCTGATTTCAATTCAAAATATGATAGATATGATTCAGATATCCACAACACCCGTACATATACTCGTTCACTGCACCATCATCTCCGTCTCTCCAGATTCAATATCAACACACTCGAGTTCTTTGTTCTTCCTTCTTCGAGGGTCGTGGAGTTCGAGATGGAGTTGTGCCCGGACCTTGTTCTCTTGGCCGATGTGGCTGCAATCGTGTCCGCACGTCCCGCCGTGCTGTCTTCTCCGCTGGAGGTCGAACTTCACAGGATCAATGCATCTCTCGGTTGGAACATCAAAATGAAGCGATCGCTCGGGGTCAAGAAAGTTCTCAAGAAAGAGGCTCTGATGCTCGCACTGCGGCTTTCAGGAACCGGCAAGAGATTGAAGCGCAAGGCGGGTCCCGAGAAGATGAAACCGGTGCAGGGGTCTGCTGTTGCCGTGGAGAAGGAGCTTCCCGAGGAGGTCCGTTCCATCATAAGGGACAGGCATGGTACCGACGTGAAGTTGATCATGGAGAAGAATCTGACTTCTAGCGACCTGAGCAGCAACCTGGGCCGGCTCTCCATCCCGCAGAGTCAGATCCTCGAGGATTTCCTGGAGCAGGAAGAGCTCCACAATCTCAAGAATGGAGGGGAGATCGCCGTCCCCGTCATCGAGCCATGCCTCCGGATCTCAAACCTGACCTTCAAGAGGTGGAAGATGTCCAAGTGGCCCGTCTACGTGCTGACCAAGGGCTGGAACACCGTAGCTCGTAACGAGAACAACGGCCACGGGCTCGAAGAGGATGACCTGATTCAGCTGTGGTCTTTCCGGACCGGAGGGAGCATGGGGTTTGCGGTCGTGAAGGCCGAGGTCGAAGAGGATCCAGGAAGCAGGCCGCTTCTCCGGCAAGCATCCTGAACCACAAATCATGATCGCTCCGGCTGTCCAGGGCTTGACGTCAATGAAGAATGAATTCATTGTAGATATTCACACCTGATTTGGGGTTTTTTACAGGGTCTGCTTATACTTCAGTATGAGTTAGAAATTTGCTTCAGCTTTGATAGTAAATAGTTCTCTGGTTTACACAATCTGTACAGTACCAGTTAGTTATTAATAAGAAGATCATTTAATTCAGTTGGTTTTCCAGTTAATGTCTTTCCTTTTTAACTTGTTCTGCAAGATCAGCTTCATGTAGGAGCCCATGAGCAAGCAGTTGAGTATTCCAAGTTGATGTTATTGAAAAAGCACGATAACGGTTGCACCGGGACTTGCAAAAGCTATACAGACCGGCAGCATGCTATCCTGATATTGCCTCGGCTCTCATGACATCCAACTTCATCGAAGATATCTTGTCGGGAAACTAGGGACTGATATTGTCCGTAAAGTGAAACCCCACTGGCATAGAAGCTTTCTTTCCATCTCGTAATCGAAGTGTTTTTACCCAATGAGCACCCGATTCATGACCCCTTCCTGCAAAAACTTCAAACCTGTTCAAAATGGTAATTTGCTGGCTGTGGTAGAGTAGAGAGAGGTTCACCAATCGTCCAGACATTGCTTAAATGTTTGAAATCCTCCGTGCTTTTCCATTTCTCTTCTTTGTTCTCTCGCGATGTCTGGATGAGTGAATGCTCATACTCCTGGGCTGACGGTCCCATGTTTTGCCGCCAGTGTGCAATGTTAGAACTTCTTACCTCTGGTTGGAACTGTGATCTGTTCAACATCATAAGATAAAAGAAGAGTGAAGAAAACATCGGGGGTCAATATTCCTGTTCTGAAAACATGTTCCTGTCGCAGTAGTTTGATGTTGCAGACGTTACTGGCCTCAGTATGCTGCCTGCAACGGCATCAGGAAGGGACAAAGACGATACGGAGTTCGTTACTTCAGGTTCCTCTCTTCTCTACTCACCAGATTCCTTGGAGACTCTCTGTTTCATGTAGGCAATGGGCTGCCACAAAAAATCTATGGTGTCTTAAAGTGCGGGCACATCGATGATCGAGGACAGTAGAAAATCGCACGTCCGGGGTCGTGTTGGCAGCATTAATGAAGGAGGACAATTTTTGAACCGGGTCTGGCAATGAAGCAAAAGTACCTGTGCTTGTTTTTCAAACAGCAGAGACATACAGATGGTTTGAAAAAACCAGTATTTGGACAGTCATCCCTTGTCCTGGACAATCCTCAGTATGTATGCCTTGCCATCTGTATTCTCCTTTAGACTTAAAAACGAAGCTCATCCAAAATGAAACTCTCAGCCTTCTTCTTTTCAGTACTCTCAGTTTAAAAACGAAGCTCGTCCAAAGTGAAACTCCCAGTCTCTTCTTTTCAGTACACAGTTTAAAAACGAAGCTCATCCAAAGTGAAACTCTCAGTCTTCTTCTTTTCAGTACTCTCAGTTTCGAGTGCCCGAGTCTGTCACCAGTGACTATGGTAGATTTTACCGTCATTATCTGGTCGAAAGAATCACCTGGCTTTTCCTTTTCATTTGTCTTGCATTCAAGAACTGGTATTTCAGGTCATGGCTGGGAGGTTTCCCTCTTTTGAAACTCCTCATTCTTGTTTTTACCCGCTGCAAGCGTTGCTGCACTCGACCGCAATGTCAAACCATGCTCGAATGTTTTGCCCAGCTTTTCCGGCGCTGTTTTATATATCAACAGAGAGTTGGATCATGCAGAGGACTCCTCGGAATCCTCATTCATACCCTGTGGATAAGAGAAAGCAAACTGAATTAACACTTTTGATTATTAATGCGGTCAGTTCAAACAATTCGACTGAATCAGATGTCAGTCAACTTTTCTAGCTATGCACTACGTGAAGAATCTACCCACCCATCAATCCTTACAAACCCAACAAAACCCGAATTAGGAGCAGTTGATATCTACGATGTATCAACCTCGTGAATAACAATGGTAGGAGAAAAATCGAATCTTGAAGATTGTCGGATTCCGGGACCCGTGTAAAAGCCCCAGACAGCAGCAGCGTTCATGCTCGGTCGGTCAAGACACTTTTGGGAGAAGACGGACTGCATCCCCTGCCTGCGCCCTCGACCACTGCCTTCACTATCGCAAAGCCAAGGCTCCCTCCCGTCCGGAAAGACCAGAGTTGAATCGGGTCATCTGCTCTAAGCCCGTTGCTCTTGTTATGAGCTACGGCGTTCCACCCTGTGATCAGCACGTATACGGTCCTCGTGGACATCTTCCACCTCTTGAAGGTCAGGCTCGAGACCCCGAGGCAGGGCTCGATGACAGTGACGGCGATCTTCCCTCTATTCTCGAGACTCCAGCTCTCTTCGCGTTCCAGGAAATCTGCGAGTACCAGGCTCTGCGGGATGGACAGCCGGCCGAGGTCGCTGTTCAAGTCACTCGTCGTCAGATTCTTTTCCATGATCAGCTTCATGTCGGTGCCACACAGGCCTGCTATCTTCGAGCGAACTGCCATGGGAAGACCCGTTTTTGTCACAGGAGCCACAGTCCTCTTCCCGAGGCCTGTCCCAGGCTTCCGTCTCGCACAGACTCCAGGAGGCGGCGGTGCGAATGCGATCATCAGAGCCCATTTCTTGAGAACTCTCTTCGCCCGGAGTGATCTTTTCCTCTTGATGCCCATTCCAGGACGTGCACTGATCCTGTGAAGCTCAACCTCCAGCGGAGAATACAGCAGAGCCGGACGACCAACCACGATTTCGGCGACGTCGGCCAGGAGGACAAGGTCCGGGAAGACCTCCTCCTCCTCCTCCTCCATCGTCGAACTCCAAGCACAACCCTACAAGAACAAAGAAGCCGAGCAGTCGTCTCTTTATATATATATATAGAAAGAGAAGGGCTACGATGATCGCAGTGTGTGGGTGTCGGAGAGAAACAGGAAAGTGAAGATATTAACTGGAAATTGCCTTTCAAGCCAAAAAAAAAAAATAGAAATTGCCAGGACGAGGTTATTGCCCAGACTGTCTGTCGGCGGAGTGAAACAGGAAAGCGGGTGTTAACGGCTAGTTTTTTTCCCAGGTGCTTTCCAGGCAAAGTTTTGTTAATGTGATTCTTCCGATGGATGAGACTCCTGAGGATTTCCAAATACATATTAGATGGGTAAGTTCTATAAAACAGCAGTGTGAGAGATTCTTTATCTCATATCAGCTCGCCATATTATTCGTAAACTTTACAAATGAATATTTAACGCATTATCATTGAATATTTTATTATATTTTTATGTCCATTAACAATATTTATCTTTTAAATAAGATTTGAAATATTTACTTACGTGTCAAACATTCATCGGTTAAATTCGCCACATTTTCAATGAGCTCGATTCACCTAAAAATTTCTCATTGCTCGCGGATATCATCTCAATTGCCGATATTTACCTCCATTTTAACTCCAAAAAATGATAGTTAATTACTGTAGAAGTCGAGACAGATACATTGACAGAATACATGAAAATAGAAGAAAAGGAAAATAGATACCGATTCAATCTAGGAGAAAGGGAATGTAGGAAGATTTCCAAAACTCAATTTCCCTTCACCTCTTAATTAGGGTTTTGTGAGGGTGAAATAATTTATAAAATATCATTTAAAATAAAATTACTTAATTACTCATGTACAAAATCAATAAAAAAATCATATTATCACTTTCTAATGTATAATTTCTAAGAATATTAGTGTTATTTGTCTCACTTGAGGATGAGTGGAGAGCAAATAGATGTTATGTGATTCTTGGGTGTTTATGGGAAACTTTGAGTTTTTACACTAAAACTGTATTGCTCACTATTGTTCTAGATTCTAACGACGTTAAATTTGGATTATGAGCTTCCTTGGTATATGCGATCCGAAGAAAATGCATGTCTCGTTTATGTGGTCGTGTAAATTCTAACAAAGCAGGATTTAAGTTTTTGCTTTTCCAAAGATGAACTTGGACGAGTATTATGACGACGATGATATATCTGTGTATTAATTAATGATTTATATATACACGTAAGGTTAAGTTTTTCCTCCATTACCCTTATTATAATATATTCAAATAACATAAATATGGGAAAAAATTTTGTTGGACACGTGGCCATTAGGATTAAGCAAGGTCCGGAGCGCCATCGAGTTTCCAGTTACTCTCTTGCTGCCCAGTTCGAGAATCATTCTCAATAACATCGAACTCGGTATACTCGACTGCTTGCTCGTGGTCTCCTGCATGAAACTGATCTTGCAGAACAAGTTGAAACGCAAAGGTACTGACTGGAAAACCAACTGAATTAACTGTTCTTCTTCTTGTTATTAATGGGCACTGTGCAGCTGAAAACAATCTCAGATGGATCCTACCTCGCAATAACGTATTGAGAAACAGTCAATTAGATTGCTTTAATTAGCAATAATTATAATAACTGCTCAGATAATCAACATTAATTTATTAGTTTGTCACATTTGCTTGGTGTTTCCTTGTACCACGGGTGGAGAAAGTCTATAATGGAACAGTCATACTACGTAACTAATACTGACGTGATATAATCATCCAATCAGAATTCACTGTTTATATACTTATACAATTATGATTCATCACTCCTTAGGATTTTTTATGTTTTTTGAGGAAAATTTAGGATTTAATAATTATATCTGCACAATTATTAATTATAAATTAAATTCTGATTGAACGAATATATTATGTGTGACACGTGCTTCCCGGGTCAAATCATGTGCCAGTATCTACAGTGAATCCTTCATGGATGTCATGCCCCGGACACCCGGAACGGTCATGCTTCGTGGGTCAGGACGCTTGCCGGAGAAGACGGGCCACTTCTTGCATCCTCTTCGACCTCGGCCTTCACGACCGCAAACCCAATGCTCCCTCCGGTTCGGAAAGACCACAGCTGAATCCGGCCGTCCCCTTTGAGCCGGTTGCTCTCGTTGTGAGCTACGGCGTTCCAACCCGTGGTCAGCACGTAGACGGGCTTCTTGGGCATCTTCCACCTCTTGAAGGTCAGGTTCGAGACCCGAAGGCAGGGCTCAATGACGGGGACGGCGATCTCCCCTCTGTTCTCGAGATCGTGGGACTCTTCCTGCTCGAGGAAATCTACGAGGACCTGGCTCTGCGGGATGGAGAGCCGGCCCAGGTTTCTGTTCAAATCGCTCATGGTCAGATTCTTCTCCATGATCAACTTCACGTCGGTACCATGCCTGTCCCTTACGATGGAACGGACCTCCACAGGAAGCTCCTTCTTCGTGGCAACGGCGGACCTGTGGACTGTCTCCGTCTTCTCGAGAACCGTCCCGCGCTTCCATTTCTTGCCGGTTCCGGGGGACAGTGCGAGCATCAGACCCTCTTTCCTGAGAACTTTCTTGGCCCCAAGCGATCGCTTCCTTTTGACGTTCCGACAGAGAGATGCATTGATCCTGTGGAGTTCGACCTCCAGCGGAGCAGATAGCAGGGCTGGACGAGCGGACACGATTTCAGCGACATTGGCCAAGAGAACAAGCTCCGGGCACAGCTCCATCGTTGAACTCCACGACCCTCAAAGAGGAAGAAGCAAGAAGAAAGCGCTCGAGTGTGTTTTTGACTGTGAGTACTGTATATACGTACGGTACGGATGTTGTGGATATCTAAATAATATCTATCACATTTTTGAAATGAAATCAGATCTTATTTCATTTGGCCGGAAGAGAGAGAGAGAGAGAGAGATCTATTTGGTAAGAGACTGAGTGGAAATTGCTGGGGGAAAGTATATATACATGAGCACTCTTCGGCTTTGGAACACTCGTCGGCTTTGGAAATCTCAGCTACGATGGCCACAAATATTATTGGTACCGTGATGCTTTGGAACACTCGTCGGATTACGGTCAGAGTTTTGGCATCTACAGAAAAAGATGTGCATGTTCACATAGAGGTTCAAAATTCTAACTGCACCCGGTTACTTTTGCTATATATGCTGGTCCTAAATATATGGGAGGGAATTTTATGGGAAAACCTAGAAGTTACAGCAGCCTCCATTGACGTTGTTAGTGTTTGGAGATTTCAATGAGGTATTATCCCAAAGAAGAGAAACTAGGTGGTGGAGAGATCAACAGGATGCAAACCCTTGGGTTTACTGATATGATCAATAATTGTTGTTTTAATTGATTTGGGCCTTACAGGTCCTTGTTTTGCTTGGACAAATCTTAGGCCTATGCAGTTCTTAATCCAGGAAAGATTGGATAGGGCATTTGCTAACCCTTTTGTGGAGACAGATGTTTTCTAATACTGAGGGTGAAGTATCTTCCTCGAGCACCCTTCGATCACTGTCCGGTCCTTCTCTCGTGCAACTCGAGAATGATTTCAGCAGGACAAAAACCTCTTCATTTTGAAACAATGTGGTTAAACCACCCCTCCTTTAAGCAAAATGTAACAGACTCTCTGAGAGAAGGGGACAATAATATCTTGGAAACTTCTATAGGGTGTTTTAGAAGTAAAGAAGTCATTAGGAACAAAGAAGTTTTTGGGAATGTTTTTTCATCGGAAAAGAAGAGTCTTGGCAAGACTTCTCAGGATTTAGAGGAAAATGGAGGAAAGACCTTGTGGTTTTACAGTACAGCTGAAAGAAACCTACGGGGAGGAGAAAGTCTTCAATTGAGCGGTTGGTATATCCGTCCAATAAGAATTCAATGTTTATATATTTTTTTCAATTAGGCTTCACCATTTTTATTCGATTTTTTAATATTTTTACTATATATATATTTTCAATTACAGTTTATCATTTATTGAAGGCTTTTTATATTTTTAAAAGATTTTTTATGATTTAATAAGTATAATTGTATAATTATTTATTACATGTCAAGTCGTAATTGGACGGATACATCACATAAGTAATGCTGAAGTGGTATGACCGGTCCAATAAAGACTTTCTCCTAGGGGAGGAGTATTAGTCAATTACTCGGGATGAGAGGGAGCTATGGTTACTCAAATCCCGTACTGACTGGCTTCTTTCATGTTGCCACCTTAATAAATCATCGTTCCAATAAAATTTCAGGTTTAAAGAATGACGATGAGGTATGGTGTCTTGAGAAGGAGGGTCTTCCAGCGATTATTAATATCAGTTGGTTGAAATGATTCGGTACATTTTTTTCTCTTAAGTATAATCTCATATTCCAACACTGTGATTAGAAAAAAAGTGCCCCGGTGGATCAACCCAATCCGAACGTAAAACTAAAAAGCTTTTATTCAATAGTTGTTTCCCAATCTCATCCTTCTAAATTCCCCACAGAAATCAAGGGTTGTTTCTATAGTGGGCGTATCTAAGCAGCTTATATTTTCATCATAATTTGATTTTATTTTGTATACTATCTGTTCCTAAATTTTTTATATAAGCTTAACCATGATAAATCTAAAATTAGGATCCAGCCTGAGATTCGAGTGAGCGATTATATCCTAACTATCTTTTGCTAGTCCTAAGATGACTTAGGAATAATTATTTCAAATATTTTTCATCGATTTATCCAGGGTAAGTTCGGTTCTTAAATTTTTGATATGGGCTGACCCCGATAAACCTAAAATTAGGATCTTATTATAGATTTGAATAAATGATTATATCCTATCTATTTTTTTTTTTTGATTTAATCAAATTTAAGGAATCAAGTTTATGATAGATTCTCTTATTTTAAATTCAGTTTCTATTATTACCCAAAAAAGTTTTAGTTTCCATTATTTCAATATAATCTTACCACTAAAAATTTAGTAAACTTTTAGCCACTCTTAAATAGATTGTTATAATACACCTCTGCCATTCGTTTATTAACCTCTAAACTCAGTTAGCAATTTCGGTGTGCTATACCAAGGGGGGTTGGGCTGAGTGGTAAGCAGCTCGGTGCCGCTTAAGGAGGTCTCTCGAGTTCGAGACCTCACGTACGCAGACACCCCCCCTTGGGAGCCTCACCCGCCATTGCCAGGCGTGCGACCCGGGGCGACCAACGGATTAGTCAAGTATGGTTGGCTGAAAGATGTCATCTCACCGCTGGTGGGGCTTGCTTGGATACCGTGGCTGGCGACCAAAAAAAAAAAAATTTCGGTGTACTAAATTTTTGAGCGGGCACGATTATTATATCAAGTGAAAGTTCTATAAGAGTCCAATGTACAAATTACAAGGTAAAAGGATCGTGATCGGGATTGGGATCCCTCAATGAAAAAATTATAATCAATCTAGGCCTCCACTGAGGGGAGAAACTCCTTTTATACAACGGGCATATCACGTGATATTGTTGATATCGAATAACAAATCAATAGAATTCAGGCATTTCTATAGTTTTTTTCTTTTTTTAATAATTTGTGATATAGCATATGCTAGGTAACATTGTACAGGTTGACCGGATTATTCCTCTGCGACTGGGATGAAAAGAAACTGTGTTTGGGGAAAAAGTGGAACCGGAAGGAAGTTTTCTGCTTCCATGGACTCGAACTCGAAGCTCAGTCATGGCGATCTCAAGGCACAACAGAAGTGCAGAATTTCATCAAGAAACAAAAATTGGCGGCATCCAGTTTATCCCTGACACAAAACACCGACAAACATCCGCAGTATAATCTCCAAATATATATCCTGTCGCACTGAAACAATTAAACAAACAAAAAACTCCTGCTGAATTGCCTGATCTTATGAAAACGTTTTCAAATCGGATTGATCGATGTGGCAAACAGAGCTACTGATGGATTTTCCTGAACATAGAAAGTCCGCTTCTAATCGGATTGATGGAAAAATCAATTCACGTTTTCAACTCAAGCCAATGCAGTTACCTTTTCGGCCGTTAGCAACGTACGGTATGACATCGATCGTCGATTGATGCATTTTCTCAAGGATTGACTTCGCGAAGGAGCCTCCGAGCAGCCGCCGCCGCCGTACCACGGGCCTTTTGGTCATCTACGGCACCGGAGTCCGACTCGTCGTGGAACCAGCCGACAGACTTCTGCGCATCGTGCACGATCTGCGAAAGACCTGAAACGCCACGGAATCGCGGAAATGCGTCAGAAATTGCCAGTCCGCCGGAAGAGGAATTTGTCGAGGGATCGGAGCGTCGGTTTTGGAGGATTCCCCCTTACCTTGCTTGACGGTCTGTTTATTGTGGCGGATGTCGTGGACGGTGGCAGAGATCTTCCAGTAGAGGGGGCGACCGACGTAGAGAGGACGAGGACCACGAGGAGTGCCACCACTATGCGGAACGAAACCCTAGCTGCTTGGGGACGCCATTGCTGAGAGCTTTCGAGTGACAGATTTCCTCTCTCCCTCCCTCCCCGCAGCTCCTCCCTGGCCAATTCGTAGGTGATCGGGGGACGGTTGAGTGTGAGAGATATAAATCTTCTACATAGATCCGGTGCATGTAGGCCCAAAAGAGTTACACGTTATCTGAAATCGGAACAAGTAAAATTTTACAACTTTCGAGATCAAATTTACACTTGTCAAGATTTGAATGGTAATTTACATATTGAATAGGAAAATTTGTTGATGGAATAAAATGGAAAGAAATATAACCGTCTCCATCCATTGAAATGCGATTTTCAGAAGATGGTGAGCTCTAATTTTTAGCTTGATAATTTTTGTTTAGTTCATATTTTAATTATTTTTAATATATAATAGAACAATCATATCTTTTTACATTTAAATAATTTATTTCGCATTATTTTATTACCCTAACAAAACATTTTTATTTCTCATTTCACTCTATTTTCATGTTATTTCTTATCCTATAAATCCATTTTATTCATGCAAACCAAAATAACATTAACTTTTTAATATTTTGATAATTATTCCCCTTCCCTTCTATTTACTTTTATAATTATTCCCTTTTTTTTTCCATGATCAAACTAAATAAACAGAACTGAGGATAAACCAAGATGTTCGGTCCCTTCTATTAATTCTCATGGAACCGGGACCACGCATTTTCCTCCAGGCTTAGATGCACCGGCCTCATGTGGCGGTGAGCCTCTAAAAGGATAATAAATATTCTTTTTTTTTTTGCTTAAAAATGTATAAATATTCGGAGACTAGCTTATAATGATTTCAATATGTAAGACTCAATCGCACCATAATAGTGCATTTAGCTCGTTGGAATAAAATAGATAGAGAATAGAATAGATAGAGATAATGAATAGTGTGAAAATAGAGTTAAATGAGAAATAAAATATTTTATTTAGTTAGAGAGAATAAAGGATAAGAAATAAACATTTTAAAATAAAAGATATAATTACCCTTAAATTTTCAAAATTGTTAAAAAAACAAAGAAAGAAAGTCGAGAACAGTGCCAACGGGAATTGTTCATCTTCCCAAGCCGACCCTCCAACCCGCCCCCCAGAAATGCGAACAGGGAGCCACCACCGAGCCCCATGAAGCCCCCGCCTTCGAGCCCGCTGTCGAGCCCCCGTCGTCGAGACCTTGCAGCTGAGCCTCGCCTCGAGCTCTCGCCCTTGAGCCCCGCCCTCAAGCTCTCGCCCTCGAGCAGCCGTCGAGCCCCACAGTCGAACCGAGAGAGAGAGGTTTTGCTCTCTACTAGTTTGACTTCCCCGAACCCCTAACTTGAGCTATCGGGGGCTCGAGACCCCACG
>CM075297.1:10367615-10402597 GCA_037672795.1 Lagerstroemia speciosa
GGGCACATCGATGATCGAGGACAGTAGAAAATCGCACGTCCGGGTCTGGTTGGCAGCATTAATGAAGGAGGACAATCTTTGAACCGGGTCTGGCAATGAAGCAAAAGTACCTGTGCTTGTTTTTCAAACAGCAGAGACATACAGATGGTTTGAAAAAACCAGTATTTGGACAGTCATCCCTTGTCCTGGACAATCCTCAGTATGTATGCCTTGCCATCTGTATTCTCCTTTAGACTTAAAAACGAAGCTCATCCAAAATGAAACTCTCAGCCTTCTTCTTTTCAGTACTCTCAGTTTAAAAACGAATCTCGTCCAAAGTGAAACTCTCAGTCTCTTCTTTTCAGTACACACAGTTTAAAAACGAAGCTCATCCAAAGTGAAACTCTCAGTCTTCTTCTTTTCAGTACTCTCAGTTTCGAGTGCCCGAGTCTGTCACCAGTGACTATGGTAGATTTTACCGTCATTATCTGGTCGAAAGAATCACCTGGCTTTTCCTTTTCATTTGTCTTGCATTCAAGAACTGGTATTTCAGGTCATGGCTGGGAGGTTTCCCTCTTTGAAACTCCTCATTCTTGTTTTTACCCGCTGCAAGCGTTGCTGCACTCGACCGCAATGTCAAACCATGCTCGAATGTTTTGCCCAGCTTTCCGGCGCTGTTTTTATATATCAACAGAGAGTTGGATCATGCAGAGGACTCCTCGGAATCCTCATTCATACCCTGTGGATAAGGGAAAGCAAACTGAATTAACACTTTTGATTATTAATGCGGTCAGTTCAAACAATTCGACTGAATCAGATGTCAGTCAACTTTTCTAGCTATGCACTACGTGAAGAATCTACCCACCCATCAATCCTTACAAACCCAACAAAACCCGAATTAGGAGCAGTTGATATCTACGATGTATCAACCTCGTGAATAACAATGGTAGGAGAAAAATCGAATCTTGAAGATTGTCGGATTCCGGGACCCGTGTAAAAGCCCCAGACAGCAGCAGCGTTCATGCTCGGTCGGTCAAGACACTTTTGGGAGAAGACGGACTGCATCCCCTGCCTGCGCCCTCGACCACTGCCTTCACTATCGCAAAGCCAAGGCTCCCTCCCGTCCGGAAAGACCAGAGTTGAATCGGGGTCATCTGCTCTAAGCCCGTTGCTCTTGTTATGAGCTACGGCGTTCCCCTGTGATCAGCACGTATACGGTCCTCGTGGACATCTTCCACCTCTTGAAGGTCAGGCTCGAGACCCCGAGGCAGGGCTCGATGACAGTGACGGCGATCTTCCCTCTATTCTCGAGACTCCAGCTCTCTTCGCGTTCCAGGAAATCTGCGAGTACCAGGCTCTGCGGGATGGACAGCCGGCCGAGGTCGCTGTTCAAGTCACTCGTCGTCAGATTCTTTTCCATGATCAGCTTCATGTCGGTGCCACACAGGCCTGCTATCTTCGAGCGAACTGCCATGGGAAGACCCGTTTTGTCACAGGAGCCACAGTCCTCTTCCCGAGGCCTGTCCCAGGCTTCCGTCTCGCACAGACTCCAGGAGGCGGCGGTGCGAATGCGATCATCAGAGCCCATTTCTTGAGAACTCTCTTCGCCCGGAGTGATCTTTTCCTCTTGATGCCCATTCCAGGACGTGCACTGATCCTGTGAAGCTCAACCTCCAGCGGAGAATACAGCAGAGCCGGACGACCAACCACGATTTCGGCGACGTCGGCCAGGAGGACAAGGTCCGGGAAGACCTCCTCCTCCTCCTCCTCCATCGTCGAACTCCAAGCACAACCCTACAAGAACAAAGAAGCCGAGCAGTCGTCTCTTTATAATATATATAGAAAGAGAAGGGCTACGATGATCGCAGTGTGTGGGTGTCGGAGAGAAACAGGAAAGTGAAGATATTAACTGGAAATTGCCTTTCAAGCCAAAAAAAAAAAATAGAAATTGCCAGGACGAGGTTATTGCCCAGACTGTCTGTCGGCGGAGTGAAACAGGAAAGCGGGTGTTAACGGCTAGTTTTTTTCCCAGGTGCTTTCCAGGCAAAGTTTTGTTAATGTGATTCTTCCGATGGATGAGACTCCTGAGGAATTTCCAAATACATATTAGATGGGTAAGTTTCTATAACAGCAGTGTGAGAGATTTTTATCTCATATCAGCTCGCCAATTATTCGTAAACTTTACAAATGAATATTTAACGCATTATCATTGAATATTTTATTATATTTTTATGTCCATTAACAATATTTATCTTTTAAATAAGATTTGAAATATTTACTTATGTGTCAAACATTCATCGGTTAAATTCGCCACATTTTCAATGAGCTCGACTCACCTAAAATTTCTCATTACTCGCGGATATCATCTCAATTACCGATATTTACCTCCATTTTAACTCCAAAAAATGATAGTTAATTACTGTAGAAGTCGAGACAGATACATTGACAAATACATGAAAATAGAAGAAAAGGAAAATAGATACCGATTCAATCTAGGAAAAAGGGAATGTAGGAAGATTTCCAAAACTCAATTTCCCTTCACCTCTTAATTAGGGTTTTGTGAGGGTGAAATAATTTATAAAATATTCATTTAAAATAAAATTACTTAATTATTCATGTACGAAATCGATAAAAAAATCATATTATTACTTTCTAACGTATAATTTCTAAGAATATTAGTGTTATTGATCTCACTTGAGGATGAGTGGAGAGCAAATAGATGTTATGTGATTCTTGGGTGTTTACGGGAACCTTTGAGTTTTTTACACTAAATCTGTATTGCTCACTCTTGTTAGGATTCTAACGACGTTAAATTGGATCATGAGCTTCCTTGGTACATGCGATCCGCAAAAAATGCATGTCTCGTTTATGTGGTCATGTAAATTCTAACAAAGCAGGATTTAAGCTTTTGTTTTCCAAAGATGAACTTGGACGAGTAATATGACGACAATGATATATCTGTGTATTTAATGATTTATATATACACGTAAGGTTAAGTTTTTCGTCCATTACCCTATTATAATATATTCAAATAACGTAAATAGGGAAAAATTTTGTTGGACACGTGGCAATAGGATTGAGCAAGGTCCGGAGCGCCATCGAGTTTCCAGTTACTCTCTGCTGCCCAGTTCGAGAATCATTCTCAATAACATCGAACTCGGTATACTCGACTGCTTGCTCGTGTGTCTCCTGCATGAAACTGATCTTACAGAACAAGTTGAAACGCAAAGGTACTGACTGGAAAACCAACTGAATTAACTGTTCTTCTTCTTGTTATTAATGGGCACTGTGCAGCTGAAAACAATCTCAGATGGATCCTACCTCACAATAACGTATTGAGAAACAGTCAATTAGATTGCTTTAATTAGCAATAATTATAATAACTGCTCAGATAATCAACATTAATTTATTAGTTTGTCACATTTTGCTTGGTGTTTCCTTGTACCACGGGTGGAGAAAGTCTATAATGGAACAGTCATACTACGTAACTAATACTGACGTGATATAATCATCCAATCAGAATTCACTGTTTATATACTTATACAATTATGATTCATCACTCCTTAGGATTTTTTATGTTTTTTGAGGAAAATTTAGGATTTAATAATTATATCTGCACAATTATTAATTATAAATTAAATTCTGATTGAATGAATATATTACATATAACAAGTGCTTCCCGGGTCAAATCATGTGCCAGTATCTACAGTGAATCCTTCATGGATGTCATGCCCCGGACACCCGGAACGGTCATGCTTCGTGGGTCAGGACGCTTGCCGGAGAAGACGGGCCACTTCTCGCATCGTCTTCGACCTCGGCCTTCACGACCGCAAACCCAATGCTCCCTCCGGTTCGGAAAGACCACAGCTGAATCCGGCCGTCCCCTTTGAGCCGGTTGCTCTCGTTATGAGCTACGGCGTTCCAACCCGTGGTCAGCACGTAGACGGGCTTCTTGGGCATCTTCCACCTCTTGAAGGTCAGGTTCGAGACCCGAAGGCAGGGCTCAATGACGGGGACAGCGATCTCCCCTCTGTTCTCGAGATCGTGGCGCTCTTCCTGCTCGAGGAAATCTGCGAGGACCTGGCTCTGCGGGATGGAGAGCCGGCCCAGGTTTCTGTTCAAATCGCTCGTGGTCAGATTCTTCTCCATGATCAACTTCACGTCGGTACCATGCCTGTCCCTTACGATGGAACGGACCTCCACAGGAAGCTCCTTCTTCGTGGCAACGGCGGACCTGTGGACTGTCTCCGTCTTCTCGAGAACCGTCCCGCGCTTCCATTTCTTGCCGGTTCCGGGGGACAGTGCGAGCATCAGACCCTCTTTCCTGAGAACTTTCTTGGCCCCAAGCGATCGCTTCCTTTTGACGTTCCGACAGAGAGATGCATTGATCCTGTGGAGTTCGACCTCCAGCGGAGCAGATAGCAGGGCTGGACGAGCGGACACGATTTCAGCGACATTGGCCAAGAGAACAAGCTCCGGGCACAGCTCCATCGTTGAACTCCACGACCCTCAAAGAGGAAGAAGCAAGAAGAAAGCGCTCGAGTGTGTTTTTGAATGCGAGTACTGTATATACGTACGGTACGGATGTTGTGGATATCTAAATAATATCTATCACATTTTTGAAATGAAATCAGATCTTATTTCATTTGGCCGCGAGAGAGAGAGAGAGAGAGAGATCTATTTGGTAAGAGACTAAGTGGAAATTGCTGGGGGAAAGTATAATACATGAGCACTCTTCGGCTTTGGAACACTCGTCGGCTTTGGAAATCTCAGCTACGATGGCCACAAATATTATTGGTACCGTGATGCTTTGGAACACTCGTCGGATTACGGTCAGAGTTTTGGCATCTACAGAAAAAGATGTGCATGTTCACATAGAGGTTCAAAATTCTAACTGCACCCGGTTACTTTCTGCTATATATGCTGGTCCTAAATATATGGGAGGGAAATTTATGGGAAAACCTAGAAGTTACAGCAGCCTCCATTGACGTTGTTAGTGTTTGGAGATTTCAATGAGGTATTATCCCAAAGAAGAGAAACTAGGTGGTGGAGAGATCAACAGGATGCAAACCCTTGGGTTTAGTGATATGATCAATAATTGTTGTTTTAATTGATTTGGGCCTTACAGGTCCTTGTTTTGCTTGGACAAATCTTAGGCCTATGCAGTTCTTAATCCAGGAAAGATTGGATAGGGCATTTGCTAACCCTTTTGTGGAGACAGATGTTTTCTAATACTGAGGGTGAAGTATCTTCCTCGAGCACCCTTGGATCACTGTCCGGTCCTTCTTTCGTGCAACTCGAGAATGATTTCAGCAGGACAAAAACCTCTTCATTTTGAAACAATGTGGTTAAACCACCCCTCCTTTAAGCAAAATGTAACAGACTCTCTGAGAGAAGGGGACAATAATATCTTGGAAACTTCTATAGGGTGTTTTAGAAATAAAGAAGTCATTAGGAACAAAGAAGTTTTTGGGAATGTTTTTTCATCGGAAAAGAAGAGTCTTGGCAAGACTTCTCAGGATTCAGAGGAAAATGGAGGAAAGACCTTGTGGTTTTACAGTACAGCTGAAAGAAACCTACGGGGAGGAGAAAGTCTTCAATTGAGCGGTTGGTATATCCGTCCAATAAGAATTCAATGTTTATATATTTTTTTCAATTAGGCTTCACCATTTTTTATTCGATTTTTTAATATTTTTACTATTTATATATTATTTTCAATTACAGTTTATCATTTATTGAAGGCTTTTTATATTTTTAAAAGATTTTTTATGATTTAATAAGTATAATTGTATAATTATTTATTACATGTCAAGTCGTAATTGGACGGATACATCACATAAGTAATGCTGAAGTGGTATGACCGGTCCAATAAAGACTTTCTCCTAGGGGAGGAGTATTAGTCAATTACTCGGGATGAGAGGGAGCTATGGTTACTCAAATCCCGTACTGACTGGCTTCTTTCATGTTGCCACCTTAATAAATCATCGTTCCAATAAAATTTCAGGTTTAAAGAATGACGATGAGGTATGGTGTCTTGAGAAGGAGGGTCTTCCAGCGATTATTAATATCAGTTGGTTGAAATGATTCGGTACATTTTTTTCTCTTAAGTATAATCTCATATTCCAACACTGTGATTAGAAAAAAAGTGCCCCAGTGGATCAACCCAATCCGAACGTAAAACTAAAAAGCTTTTATTCAATAGTTGTTTCCCAATCTCATCCTTCTAAATTCCCCACAGAAATCAAGGGTTGTTTCTATAGTGGGCGTATCTAAGCAGCTTATATTTTCATCATAATTTGATTTTATTTTGTATACTATCTGTTCCTAAATTTTTATATAAGCTTAACCATGATAAATCTAAAATTAGGATCCAGCCTGAGATTCGAGTGAGCGATTATATCCTAACTATCTTTTGCTAGTCCTAAGATGACTTAGGAATAATTATTTCAAATATTTTTCATCGATTTATCCAGGGTAAGTTCGGTTCTTAAATTTTTGATATGGGCTGACCCCGATAAACCTAAAATTAGGATCTTATTATAGATTTGAATAAATGATTATATCCTATCTATTTTTTTTTTGATTTAATCAAATTTAAGGAATCAAGTTTATGATAGATTCTCTTATTTTAAATTCAGTTTCTATTATTACCCAAAAAAGTTTTAGTTTCCATTATTTCAATATAATCTTACCACTAAAAATTTAGTAAACTTTTAGCCACTCTTAAATAGATTGTTATAATACACCTCTGCCATTCGTTTATTAACCTCTAAACTCAGTTAGCAATTTCGGTGTGCTATACCAAGGGGGGTTGGGCTGAGTGGTAAGCAGCTCGGTGCCGCTTAAGGAGGTCTCGAGTTCGAGACCTCACGTACGCAGACACCCCCCCTTGGGAGCCTCACCCGCCATTGCCAGGCGTGCGACCCGGGGCGACCAACGGATTAGTCAAGTATGGTTGGCTGAAAGATGTCATCTCACCGCTGGTGGGGCTTGCTTGGATACCGTGGCTGGCGACCAAAAAAAAAAAAATTTCGGTGTACTAAATTTTTGAGCGGGCACGATTATTATATCAAGTGAAAGTTCTATAAGAGTCCAATGTACAAATTACAAGGTAAAAGGATCGTGATCGGGATTGGGATCCCTCAATGAAAAAATTATAATCAATCTAGGCCTCCACTGAGGGGAGAAACTCCTTTTATACAACGGGCATATCACGTGATATTGTTGATATCGAATAACAAATCAATAGAATTCAGGCATTTCTATAGTTATTTTCTTTTTTTAATAATTTGTGATATAGCATATGCTAGGTAACATTGTACAGGTTGACCGGATTATTCCTCTGCGACTGGGATGAAAAGAAACTGTGTTTGGGGAAAAAGTGGAACCGGAAGGAAGTTTTCTGCTTCCATGGACTCGAACTCGAAGCTCAGTCATGGCGATCTCAAGGCACAACAGAAGTGCAGAATTTCATCAAGAAACAAAAATTGGCGGCATCCAGTTTATCCCTGACACAAAACACCGACAAACATCCGCAGTATAATCTCCAAAATATATATCCTGTCGCACTGAAACAATTAAACAAACAAAACTCCTGCTGAATTGCCTGATCTTATGAAAACGTTTTCAAATCGGATTGATCGATGTGGCAAACAGAGCTACTGATGGATTTTCCTGAACATAGAAAGTCCGCTTCTAATCGGATTGATGGAAAAATCAATTCACGTTTTCAACTCAAGCCAATGCAGTTACCTTTTCGGCCGTTAGCAACGTACGGTATGACATCGATCGTCGATTGATGCATTTTCTCAAGGATTGACTTCGCGAAGGAGCCTCCGAGCAGCCGCCGCCGCCGTACCACGGGCCTTTTGGTCATCTACGGCACCGGAGTCCGACTCGTCGTGGAACCAGCCGACAGACTTCTGCGCATCGTGCACGATCTGCGAAAGACCTGAAACGCCACGGAATCGCGGAAATGCGTCAGAAATTGCCAGTCCGCCGGAAGAGGAATTTGTCGAGGGATCGGAGCGTCGGTTTTGGAGGATTCCCCCTTACCTTGCTTGACGGTCTGTTTATTGTGGCGGATGTCGTGGACGGTGGCAGAGATCTTCCAGTAGAGGGGGCGACCGACGTAGAAGAGGACGAGGACCACGAGGAGTGCCACCACTATGCGGAACGAAACCCTAGCTGCTTGGGACGCCATTGCTGAGAGCTTTCGAGTGACAGATTTCCTCTCTCCCTCCCTCCCCGCAGCTCCTCCCTGGCCAATTCGTAGGTGATCGGGGGACGGTTGAGTGTGAGAGATATAAATCTTCTACATAGATCCGGTGCATGTAGGCCCAAAAGAGTTACACGTTATCTGAAATCGGAACAAGTAAAATTTTTACAACTTTCGAGATCAAATTTACACTTGTCAAGATTTGAATGGTAATTTACATATTGAATAGGAAAAATTTGTTATGATGGAATAAAATGGAAAGAAATATAACCGTCTCCATCCATTGAAATGCGATTTTCAGAAGATGGTGAGCTCTAATTTTTAGCTTGATAATTTTTGTTTAGTTCATATTTTAATTATTTTTTAATATATAATAGAACAATCATATCTTTTTACATTTAAATAATTTATTTCGCATTATTTTATTACCCTAACAAAACATTTTTATTTCTCATTTCACTCTATTTTTCATGTTATTTCTTATCCTTATAAATCCATTTTATTCATGCAAACCAAACATAACATTAACTTTTTAATATTTTGATAATTATTCCCCTTCCCTTCTATTTACTTTTATAATTATTCCCTTTTTCTTTCCATGATCAAACTAAATAAACAGAACTGAGGATAAAACCAAGATGTTCGGTCCCTTCTATTAATTCTCATGGAACCGGGACCACGCATTTTCCTCCAGGCTTAGATGCACCGGCCTCATGTGGCGGTGAGCCTCTAAAAGGATAATAAATATTCTTTTTTTTTTTGCTTAAAAATGGATAATAAATATTCGGAGACTAGCTTATAATGATTTCAATATGTAAGACTCAATCGCACCATAATAGTGCATTTAGCTCGTTGGAATAAAATAGATAGAGAATAGAATAGATAGAGATAATGAATAGTGTGAAAAATAGAGTTAAATGAGAAATAAAAATATTTTATTTAGTTAGAGAGAATAAAAGGATAAGAAATAAAACATTTTAAAATAAAAAGATATAATTACCCTTAAATTTTCAAAATTTGTTAAAAAAACAAAGAAAGAAAGTCGAGAACAGTGCCAACGGGAATTGTTCATCTTCCCAAGCCGACCCTCCAACCCGCCCCCCAGAAATGCGAACAGGGAGCCACCACCGAGCCCCATGAAGCCCCCGCCTTCGAGCCCGCTGTCGAGCCCCCGTCGTCGAGACCTTGCAGCTGAGCCTCGCCCTCGAGCTCTCGCCCTTGAGCCCCGCCCTCAAGCTCTCGCCCTCGAGCAGCCGTCGAGCCCCACAGTCGAACCGAGAGAGAGAGGTTTTGCTCTCTACTAGTTTGACTTCCCCGAACCCCTAACTTGAGCTATCGGGGGCTCGAGACCCCACGAGACAGCTCAACCAAGCTCGAGAACCGAACCCATGGGTCGAATGGCCTTGCAGAGGCTCGGGAAGACGTAGACTCAAATGGGTCAAGTGGGTTCTGGGAGGCTCAAGATGGCTCGGCCGAGGGATGGGGTGGCTTCGGGAGGTCGTCAACAGTGGTGGACGGCTAATGGGTCTTCACCGGCGGCACTAGCCTTTGGGATGTGCTAGTCGCCGGGCTGGGTTAGGGAAGGGGAATGGCATGGCTGTAAATAATTTAAAAAAAAAAAACGAATGGCATTCTTGACATTTCACATGTTATTACTGGTAGGAATACCTATTCCCCATGGTTGGGACAGGTTATATTTTCCTTGCCTATTCTTTGCCTATTCCTTATCCAAAAATTTCAACCCTATTTGGTTCAAACATACCATAATAAGTGGACAGTACCAATATTAGCCCCCTGCTAGATTATAATATCGCACCATAATAAGACTCAATCCATCTTGCTACCCCCCTCCAAATGGAGGAAGTCAAGCACGTTATATTTGTTCAATCAGAATTTGACATATAATACAATTATAATTATCAAATTCTAAAAAATCCTAAAGAAACTTAACAAATTCTAACTAGTGGTAACCTGTAAGACCCCTAAGGTGGTATCCCAAGACCCGCCTACCATGAGCATGCCTCGGAGTCATGGTAGCGGGCAACGTGCTGGGTGGGCACGTTATCGACTTAGTGTCGAGGTGTTGGATCGCGATGCGCATGACTGCTCAAGTCAGGCACTGTGATGGTACTCGATCATGAGACGGGTTCTTGATCATGATTGTGGTTGCAGGCACACGGGAAGCGATGGAGCTTAAAGGCTATCTCCCAGGATATGTGCTACGAATGCTATGGAGCGCTTGGCAACATTCCTTGGAGCAGATGCTAGCCACAATGGAAGAATCAATCAAGTCCCTGGATCACGACATGCCTTATTGGGAGCAGCGGAAATCATGGCAAGGATCCAATCAATCCACGATTGGGGAAGGCAATCATGGATACGCCTAAAAGCCACTTATGGAAGTCAAGCACGCCAGATATGGAAGTTGACCAAGGATCGAGGGATCCAACAGGGTAAGCGGAATCTTGGGAGGAGAATCAGCCCTATCTATGGAAGTCAGGTGTGCCAGATTGGGAAGCTTGCAAGGATTAGGGATCCAACATGACAAGAGGAATCTCAGGAGAAGAATATTCCTGGCACACATGGAAAGTCCTTGGTGACGATTGGTCAACGACCTTATATATACTTGTTGTTAGGGAAAGTATAGATTACTTCGCATATTTGCTTGTAGGACTTCGTGTATAAATAGGCGTGAACTCTCATTTGAGTCAGACACTTTAGACTGGACAAACTGGAGAGACATTCATTCGAGGAGAGCTAGACATTCACTCGAGGAGAGCTAGACATTCACTCATAAGAATGAGAGCAGACAACCGACGGCACGAGGGACACATTGAGAGGAGAGTGTGAGTGTTGAGTCTGTATTGTGAGGAGTCGAATGAGGAGTGCAAACAGTTGGGGCTATGAGGCATATACTGGACCAGAGTCTGTAGTTTAGTTTTTTTATACTTGTTGTGATATAGTACAAGTTAATTTTTCCCAACCTCTTCTGTGTTGCTTTGATCGATTCTAGGCTTGTGAGTCTCGGTTGTGTAGGAATTTTGTGGCTGATCATCAGAGCGAGCTATTGATGTCTAGCAGTACCAAGGTACTCGAGTGGTGTTCGGGTAGCGCCCTTGGCCCCGTCACATAACCCCACTACAGACTCATTTTTGGGAGGGAATATGTTTTGTTCATTTACACTGCCCGGTATGCCCCAAGGGCATACAACCCTAATCAAGAAGCAAATCTGATATAATGTTTCTCCAGCCCAACGAAGGAAATCACACATAAATCGAACAAGCAGAAGACATCAGCGAGCAAGGTCAGATTCCAACAGGAAAAATGCGAGATTAAGTCATGTACGCAAAAAAGAGCTATTGAGCAACCAGCATTCAATGGAAATTGAAATGCATTCACCAGAAGAGGGGCAATGTCTCTTGATTCAGAATCATACACGAGGGCAACAAACTCTACAGTGAAAACTGTAATTTCTCCGTGATTTTGAGGTGTCACTTGCCCACCGGAAGCTGCCCAAATTTATTAAGCAGTTTGCGGGTAAATAACGTACCGAAGAATCATTCCAGTGGACAGGTTTTCTCAAATGCTTCCTGCTCTTTGCGGCACATGTCAAACTCGTTGGTGTAATAGTACATGCAACCCACATAATCATCCATCTGCTTGGTGCATCTCTGGTGAAGATCTTTCAGCCTAAGCAGCCACGAGGAAAAGGAAAAGGGGTAGCTTAGCAAAGCAGAGTCTTCTTTAATGTAAATGCGCAATTTCTCAATGCAAACGAATTCTTACGTCATAACAGTAAATTTTACAACAGTTTATTGAAATCATACGGGCATATTTACTATATAATATTTCAAAACACAAAAAGATTCGATCATGCATATAGCAAATAGGAACAGACCCATCAATCCATTAATGGACAGACTTCAAAAAAATTTCCATATTTGGCCATGTATTCTTGAGGCCAGGTTGGGAAACCGGGATAACCTAACACAGGACATGTGGCACAATGACAAATACAACAGAATAGCACAAATGGCATGATCAAAAGTTCAAGACTTGACAGAGGAAGTGGACAAGATTCAAACTAGAAAAATAATTCAGCAGAAAGGTTCAGTTTGCATCTCATGTTCATCTCTGACAGATAATATTAAAGAGATCATTGCAAAAGCAAACTCTGGCTGTAATGATAACGGACAATCAGGAGAGAGGGATTTTGGGAGTTAATTGATTCCATGAAAAAGCCTCTGGGCTTTCCCTGGATAGTGGAAAGCATATTGTACTCATCAAGAAATGGCAATGTCAAAAAATCCACCAGTGCTAAGATTAAAGACATGATCAAAGATCATAGATGATGCAATATCTTATTGGAAAAGATGCAAATGGTATAAAGTAGATAGCTCTGGAAAGCTCGGTCAAACTGTACTTGTTCAAGTTAATCTCCATTTTGACATCGACAGATCACACATCAATCCATTATTTGCTTTAACAACAACAGAAAGGAGCATTACCTTAACTATTCCAAGACAGACAGTGCATCTATCATTGAATACTATAGCAGACAGTTGATGCATCAAACTACTGATTCTTAAAATAACTGTATCGGTCAAAAGATGAGTGAAACAATATCCCAGTTCTTAACATTTTTGCCGAGAAAAACAATAGTAACATTGAGGCCTTCGTACCTAGCACTCAACTTCTATTTCAGTGGGTACATTCTTTCTACACAGATACAATGTTCCCAAACTTTTTGGACCCGTTTAAATCCATATACATTCAGATACAATGTTCCTCTTTGCCGGAAAAATTACCAGTTCTCCTAACAAAGCTCGTTTTAAGAACTTCTTGACTCCCCTGAAATGGAACCCAAATTCTTTAAAAAAAAAAAAAAATTCTTGTTGTGACAATCTTCAGGAGTAAAGTGCCGTCCGGCTTAGAACAAAAGTTTCAGCTGTTCAAGCACATCGATGGATGTATTCTTTTATCCAGTTCTCTATCCCTTTTTCGTAACCCAAAAAGCACTTTGTAAAGCAATACGAGAAAAATACTAACCTTTATAAACACAAAGCAACTCTGCCAAATGACAGATATAATCGGCAAGTTCCTCATTTCTTCGAGCATTCTCTAACCAAACAAACAAAGAATCGACACAAAACCGATGCAATACTGAGATGGTGTTGGGAAGGGAATAACAGCATTTGCTTACAAGCCAAGCACACAGCGAGTGACTTCGCGACCTTTGTCCAGACATTTCTCGGGATTCGGATCCTGCTTCTTGCACTTGAGGAAGTCCACGTTCTCCGAATGGCACCTCATTCCTATGTGCTTCGACGAGGCCATCAGCGTCGACGACGTCGGAATTGGCTGTCCCGATGCGTCCACATAACTCGCCATCTCTGCGGTCCACCACAGAATCGATGAAATTGTCACCATTACAAATCGTAAAACAGAAGGATTCCACTAAGATGAACTTCGGCGAAGTCAAGCATTGATTCGAAGAATGAACAGAAATGCGACCGCTGCTCAGCCAATTGCAGTTCACGGTGACTGAATCCGCCAATTAGCTTAAGAACGCTTACCTTCCTCTGACGTCTGAGATTCTCGACAAAGAGGCAACTGAGAGGCAATTTCTCCGCTGTTAGGGCCACTGTAATGCAGAAACGAGGCAGATGACTAAAATCGTAATAAACAGCTCAAAGCAAGGGCATATCTATCTTTTCAGTGAAAGTCCTGTTTGTACACTTTCTTCTCCCACAATTCTTATTATCACAATTAGGTCCCTCCAAGTTAGTTAAAAATCGTGGAATCGGAACCGGTAAGTAAGAACTCATTTACGACCCTTTTGTTCACATGAAAAATAGTCCCGAAATTGGAAACGATTCCGTTTGAGTGAATTTTTTTATTCCATTTCTCCCATATACCAAATTTCATATCCTCTGTATAACCAAAAAATGGATCAGGTCGTAAATATTTGAAGCTAAAAAAAAAAGGACATAGTTATATAACACAAACGTAAACATGTACGGTGCATTCATGATTTTGTTTCTCTTCATATTTCTCGTACCATTTCTCATAGGGTCAAAAATTTTTTAAGTAAAAAATAGATTTTAATTTTCAGATTTGTGTAGGAAATTTACAGTTAAAAAAGGTAAACAGAACTGGGCCGAGAATCGAGATGGGCCCATAATTATTTCCTGGGCCTGCCGAGGCCCACGCACTGTTTACTTTAACTGGTTTCTTTCTTCTACGACAAGAAGAAAGAATCCTCGAAAGGTTTCTTCCGTCTAACATGTCTGCGAGTGACCACGAAAATCCGAATATTACACGGTAGATGTGGTTGGGTAGCCACTGTTAGCCTCATTATTTAGCTTATCAAGGGAGAAAAAATCTCTGTATGAAGTTTGCCAAGATGGACAATACCAAATCGTTGACCAGTTGGTTTATTTAAGCATTTAATATATAGATATACACTAATCATGGGTAACTGCATTAAATATATAGATACGAAATTATATACTAATTAAAATGTATCTTGTTCACTCCTACAGCGATGTTCGGTCTTTTTTAATTGAACAAAACGATAGCAACAATAATGCCGATTTAATCATCCAATTACGTATAGTTTAGTATAGTTTAAGAAGCCGGTATCTGCCAAGACATAAGTTCAAGCTCAAGAGTCTCTCTTATAATATTGCTCAAAGCAAGACTCGAAACTGTAATCTCAACCTCACCAAATCACACGAGAGTGAGATTTAAACCACCAGACTACAGTAAGGGTGTTTTGTCTTCATTAGTAATGACGAGTGGCGTAATAACTATAATCTCGACCTCACAGACTGTTTCCTGTAACTAGTTTCCTGTAACTAGTTTCTTTCTTCTACGACAAGAAAGAAAGAATCCCCGAAAGGTTTCTTCTGTCCAACGTGTCGGCGACTAATCACGAAAATCCAAACATTACATGGTAGAGGTGATTAGATCTCCACTATTAGTGTCATGATTTAGCTTATTAGGGAAAAAAATTCTCTGTAAGAAGTTTGCTAAGATGGACAATACCAAATCATTGACCAGTTGGTTTATTTAAATTACGAGTATTTAATATATATACACACACACATTGATTGGGTAACTACATTAAATATATAGATAGAAAAAGTATATACTAACTAACTTGGATCTAGTGGTTCCCTCACTAAACCCCCAAATGGGTGACCGTAGAATCGAATCCTAGGTTGGGAGAGTCGACGGAATTTTCCCAGGGATCTCAACCCGATTGCAGATTAGTTTCGAGGTGCGTGTCAGCTGGCCCGGGATACTATGTGGTGCAAACAAAAAAAAAAGTATATACTAATTAAAATGCATCTTGTTCACACATGCGGCGATGTTTGGTCTTTTTTTTTCATTCAATAAAAGGAGGGCAGCAGTAGGGTCATCCGGTTATATAACTTTCAGGCTTTCGTGTACAACCAAATGTTCAGACCCCGTCAACATAGCATCGCTAAATGTCTAGTATAGTTTAAGATACCGGTGTACCCAAAGGTATAAACTCAAGAGTCTTTTTGGTAATATTGTTCAAAACGAGTCTCGAACTTGTGATTTCTACCTCACCAAGTCACATGAGAGTGAGATTTAGATCACTAGGATAGGTGGCAATGTTTTGTCTTCATTAGGAATGCGATGGGCTAGGTCGAGACGAGTATATAAAAGCCTGGACCTGTCCCGTATACCACAATCAGTCTGTCGACTCGACTTGGCTTGCGAGCCGCAACGTGTCAGCAAGGCACCCACGTCCTCATGCGGGGTGGGCCTGACCCGACCTGGCCCGCTCTCTTCCAACCTAATTTACAGAAAGAAAATTTTAAATTAAATATAGTGCAAATTCAAACATACTCACCAAGAGGGGTTGGGCCGAGTGGTAAGCAGCTCGGTGCCGCTTAAGGAGGTCTCAGGTTCGAGACCTCACGTACGCAGACACCCCTCTTGGGAGCCTCACCCGCCATTGCCAGGCGTGCGACCCGGGACGACCAATGGATTAGTCAAGTATGGTTGGCCGAAAGATGCCATCTCACCGCTGGTGGGGCCTGCTTGGATACCGTGGCTGGCGACCAAAAAAAAAAAAAAATTCAAACATACTCATAATAAAAGTAATGACGAGTGACGTAATAATTCGGCTGATTTTACTAGAAAAATATTTCCTAGTGCTCTATTCGTTTAATTCTTTGGCTAAATGAGTGACGTAGATAGTGGTTAACTGAATATTTGAGTGTGTGTGAGGTGGATGTCCACCAAAATGTGGACTAGGGAAAAGAAATTGCACGAAATTTCTCATGATTGTACTGTAATAATTAATATATTCTCAATCACTGAGAAAATAGATTTGATACAGCGGTACTGTTTTCAACTTAGCGACAACAGATTCTGGGTTTAACTCTCATCGACGCGAGCCTCTGTACCCCTTTTATTCACATTTCCTTCTATCCCCTTCTAGACGAGAAATTTTTACGTAATCCTATCCCGTCACTTGCATTAAGAACATACTAATCAGAATGTGACAAATGTGCAAATTTGCGGTAATCGCCCAAGCAATTGCCATAATTGTCACTAATCAGATCAATTTAATTGGTTCTTTCCCATCACGTTACCTTGAGTTAGGGCCACCTAAGATTTTTTTTCCTCTACACCTGTATCTATATTATTATATGCAAATATTTGAGAGGTTTGGTGTCTTTTTTTATTTTTCATATTTGCCCTCAATCAAATTTATATATTAAAATTTATGATACGCATACGTTTTTTATATTAAGGGTAAAATAATAATCTCAGTTCTTTTTCTTTCACACAATATCAAAATCACTCGCTAGCTGTTCAAATTTTCTTCATCTCACTTAATATCACCCTATAACTATAATTTTAACAGTAAAAATCTGTCATATTTTTTGAACGAACAATGTAAATTGTAAAAACGGAAAAGTAAAATTGACGCAGTATATTGATGAAAATTGACAATACTCCACTTGTTATTGTAAATTAACGAATTTCAAATTAATTAAATTTTAATTTGTTATAAATAAGTGCGTAGCACGGGTCCGTGTCCAGTATCCCTTATATGTCAAAAAAATATTTTTTTATAGTCAATATTAATTAATTAATTATTTTTTGAAAATGGCTCCTTGAGCTCGACTTGTTTAATTGCTTGAGCTAAGCGTGAGGAGAAAAAAGAATAGTTGAGTAAGGATGTGGTGCAAAATAAGGAAAAAAAAAAAAAAAAAAAGGGTCCCTGATGTGGACCAGGAAAAAAAATAATTTAAGGAAATGGTTCTCATAGTTCTATTATAATTTTGTATTACAGAGAGTCCATAAGTATTAGAAGAACGAAATCCGCATCAGACAATTTTTTTTTGATAAGTAAAGATAAAATGATACACGCAAAAATACTACCTGACTAAACTAAAGCTAGACAGACAAGGATAGCCTACGAAAACATGTAAGCCTGTGCAGTAAGGCATCATTTTAGACTTAC
The DNA here is from genome assembly GCA_037672795.1 of Lagerstroemia speciosa. NCBI lineage: Eukaryota > Viridiplantae > Streptophyta > Magnoliopsida > Myrtales > Lythraceae > Lagerstroemia > Lagerstroemia speciosa. The sequence continues at coordinate 10,385,327 of CM075297.1, forward strand.
ATAGATTATGGGCAGCTGTGTTATGATTTCTATTTTACCATTTACACTCCCAAGAATTGAAATCAATTTACATAAAAGGAATTCAATATATATATATATATAAAGAATTTGTATTACCACGTATAAGATTAGACTTTTAGACGGATACGAGAATAATTTCTCATAGACTCTGCGAAAATTCATCTTCACCGGTAAATGATTATATAAACTGGGCTGTATAGTTGGTGTATATGTAGTTGGTATATGCATGAATATATATATATATATGATAATATAGTAAATAGAGGAATATCACAGGTTTTGTATAATTGTAGGTGGATGGTACTCCTGATTAAGTAATTGTACGCGGTTACTTTTGAATTGAGTGTTCGCTCTGATACAGTTCGTACTTTCTACGTATTATTTCTTTCCTAGAGAAGCTCGAGGCAGGTCGGTCATGCCGGGTGCGTGAAAATAGCTTTTTGATGACGAGATCGACCGAAGATTTTTGGCAGTTAGAGTTTTTGACTAACGATTGTTCACTGGATGTTACAACTGGAAAACTTATAAGTTTCGCATTGTTGATTTCGAGTAGTTTCAGAAATCGCACGGCACGCATATATTTTCTGATATGAAATATTCAAATTTTAGGAAAAAAAATCCTGTGAAATTTTCACGCCGTGATGAGATCGGTCTAAATCGTCCGATCCAAAACACCTATCCACTAGTAACCATTTCATCTGGCGACGGTAGAAAAATGTGTAAATTTTATAAAACCTTTCCAGTACAGTAGTGAGACAGATTCAACCGTTAAATTGGGATTTTTATTTTTTACAGTTTTTCTCGCTCCACTCTATCTCTCTATGACATGTGGGTTGTCCTTAACTGTAATTTGGTTTAGAGGGCGGAAATTATATAGGACACTAAACTAACGAATTCAGGGAGACGAAACTTCATAAGACACTAATATAACGAATTCAGGAAGGGTGAAATAGGATAATTCAATGAAAAATTAGACAAAATCAAGTGAAATATGTATAGTATATTAAGAATCGGTAAGGTTTAATAGAAAGCTCCTATGCAGGTCACTTACATTGCAACTCCCAGGGAAAGGAGTCTTGATGGAACCGTCGATATTCATATCACGACCCAAAAATTCAACAACATTTTCCCTAAAAGTCAAAATATTCTATATCAGAGATTAAACTTGTTTAGCTATTATGTGAACTCAGAAAGAAAATTCTCTAAAATCAACGGAGATAAAAAAAAAAGATATAAATTTTCAAGTCGCAACGATATTCTAAATTATAAAATATAACACGGTGTAAAACTTTTAGAAATTACCAATAAGATTCAAATGTAAAACCTTTAGAAAATCTCCAAAAGCATATATAGCAATTGTTGCTATCATTGTTGTAATTTGGTTATATATATTGTGCCGGTAATTTTATTTATAATATTATTTTACTTGAAATATTTTACTAAATGAGATACAGCTCACATCTCTCTGCATAATTTTTCTTTTCTAAATTAGTAGAGGAAGGACAAGTCGCTCAAATTGTCATTTCATATTGGGGATCGACACTAAACCTTGTCGATAACTAGACTATAAGGTATGTATAGTAGAAGTGTGAATTTTTTATATAAAATGCTACGGCCTGAACTTTTAATTGGAACTGCTACATATTATAGAAAAGATGCTTTGCGGTTGTAAATGTGACGTTGGATGGGAGGTTATCATGATAAAAGTTTATAACAGGTTATTTAATACGGAATATTATAAAAATAAGAGGAAATTCTGTCGAAATTTCAGATTGTGACAATACACTAGTAATGCAACTCGATGGAGAACCGCATATGGAAGAGACTCGATTTGACGTCAAAACATCAGATCGTGGAGGTAGTGGATGTCATGTGATCGAGCACTCCACACGGCTCGTACACGACTCAGAATTTCAATGTTTCGTAAGTGACCCTCTAAATGAAATGGAAAAGCTATTGCCCCCCCTTCCTTGTACGGCTGTATGCCCTCATTAATATCACACAATAACCTACCGAGGAAGGTATCAACTGCTGTCTTTTGGATGCAAAACATGTACTGCATTACCAAATAAACAAGTGTTGAAAGCATCAGTGGCTGTTCTATTAACGTGTGAATGATTCACACTGTGAAGTAAATATTCAGCGTGTAATACGCAACGAGTTCGTCGTGTAAATCTCTCTCACAGATCTTGACACTCCTAAAATTTTCATAGTCTTTGAGGGTCGAATTTACAACTGTCTTCAGTATGTACTGTACAATGAGTTCATCGTGTAAATTTCTCACAGATCTTTACACACATAAAATTTTCATAATTTTTAAAAGTCAACTTTACATATGCCTTTAGTATATAACACACAATAAATTCATCGTGTAAGTCTCTTATAGATCTTGACACGTGTAAAATTTTCGTAGTTTTTAAGGGCCAGCTTTACATGCGTTTTCAGTGTATAATACACAACAAATTCATCGTGCAAGTCTCTTACAGATCTTGACACGTGTAAAGTTTTCGTAGTTTTTAAGGGTTGGCTTTTCACCTATCAAGATCTGAATAGTGATTTGCACAATAAACTCGTTGTATATGACACACTAAATATTTACTCTCTTTTTTCATGTGATCTTTATGCCCATAAAGTTTTCATAATTTTTAAGAGTTAACTTTACACTTGTCTTCAGTGTATAATAAATACACAACAAATTTGTCATGTAAGTCTCTCACAAATGCTGACACGTGTAAAGTTTTCGTAGTTTTTAAGGGTCAGCTTTACACGTGTCAATATCTGAATGGTGATTTATACAATGAACTCGTTGTGTATAACACATTGAATATTTACTCTCTCTTTCGTGTGATATCTCCTTTTTTTTTTTTATCGCACTATTTGTTATTCAAAAATTTCATGGATTCCGCTTAATTTGGACTCGAGTCTAGCTAGTTGGTTAAGATTAAAGGTGTCTAAAACTGTTGACGAGTCTCCCCCACACTAGACTAGCTAATAAAATAAAACGTAAATTGATCATATAATGACGAATTCTCAAATGATTCTTCCGGACTACGTAATATGAGAAAAATATCAATCAGATTATGATAAAGGAGTAAGTTAGTGTTAATTATCTTAACAGTTGCATTTATTATTACTCGATTCTTCTTCGTGACATCACCGTAGGATAGGACCATCTAAGATTTTTTCAAGACATAACACATGCATTCTTTTTATTATAAAGTAGATCTACGAATTTAGAACATGATACGAGAATAGGAACAAATTGGGATGAGAGACCTCAACGGTAAGAATCAGTCTAGAAATTGCAGATCTCGAATCGACCTGTCAAGATGTAATAAGCCTTTCTCGTACAAACTTTTATGCAACCACCGTCTCAATCAACACAAATTAACTCGATATCTAGTAGAGTCGGTCCATTGAAAGGTTGAAGAATAACTCAAATAATTATAGATTTATATTATTTATAAGAGCCGAAATTGAAGAGTAAAGAGGCGTGAATAACACATCCAATCTACCGACTTTATTGTGAGTGGAGGGGTGAGTCAACGGTCAAACAGTAAACGGTCTTTTTTGACAGTGGAAAAATCACTCTCAATCAATATGTATCCATTTTTTCCAGGATACATGTCTATCAATAACAATATTCATATGAGACGATCTCATAAATAATATAATGAATTTAGCCAATAAGTATTTGATATATAAAATAATATCTTAAATTATAATTAAAAGATAAATATTATTAATAAATAAAAAATATAATGTAGTAATAACATGTTAAATATTCTATAAGAATCTCTCCTAAGTCTATCCATCTATCCGTTACCGATTTCTGCCAGCGTGGCCCAATGGGAAGCGACCCTCCCTCCAAAATCCTCACACTCTCCCCTGTCCCCTGCTATAAAAATGGAGGCATTCCCTCTGTGCTCCATCTTTTGTCCCCTCCGCCTCCTCCATTGCATTTCTCAGACACAGCCACGAAACTCCATCTTTGCCCATACATCCCCCCTTCTCTCTCTCTCTCTCTCTCTCTCTCTCTCTCTCTCTCTCTCTCTCTCTCTCTCTCTCTCTGTACTTTTGGGCTCCTATCAATCTTGGTAGTGATCGGATCACCAGCATCCAGCATTCCGCTTCTCTGGCTCTGTCCTGTCGGGAGAAGTAGGAAATCTCTGGAAGTTCAAACTGTTTCTGGGTCTCTCTTGTTCTTGCAGTTTCAGGGATCCTCGGGAATGGCCCTCTGTTCATTCTCGTTCCCGGGTCAGCTGAACCGTCCAGCCTTTCCCGAGTGCCAGAGTGTCACCGGCTCCGTTTGCTCAGCCTTCGTATGGGGCTCAGATCTGATCCGCCAGACCCACCACCGGAAGCTCAATCTGGTCAGTCAAAGTTCCATTTTTTCCGACGAATCTCTGGTTTCTTGCTTGGTTTGATTGACAAGACCGGGTCTTGCTGTCTCCTGGGTGCAGTTGAGGGGAAGGCCTTCTGGGGTTTATGCCTCGCTGTCGGAGACGGGAGAGTACCACTCGAGGAGGCCTCCAACGCCTTTGTTGGACACCATTAACTACCCAATCCACATGAAAAACCTCTCCATGAAGGTGCAGAAATCGAACCTCTTCAGCTGTTCTATTATGTTGGCAAGAATCGAACTGGAATGGATCAGCTTGATTCGCCGATCCATATCCGAAGCTGATGAAAGGGGAAGATTTTGACTCTCCGCGTCCATCTTTGCAGGAACTGAAGCAACTCGCCGACGAGCTTCGCTCCGATGTCATCTTTAATGTCTCCAAGACGGGCGGCCACTTGGGATCAAGCCTCGGGGTGGTCGAGCTCACCGTGGCTCTCCACTATGTCTTCAATGCCCCTCAGGACCGGATCCTGTGGGATGTTGGTCATCAGGTTCCAGTCTCGGCTTTCTTCTTTATCTATTGATTGGAGAGCCCTTTCAAGTTCATATTACAACATATCTGGTGCAGATTGTGATTCTTTTCTGTTAAGATCCCACATCGGCCAAAGGTTTATAGAATAACTGTGTACCACCACCTAATAAATTAAGTTATTTTGGTAGAAATGAACTCAAGAGTCTTGTATGGGCCCCACTAATGTGGGTTCAGCGTAAATTTGACGTGGTATCAGAGCCAATTGTGTAAGCTCACATCACTGTCAAGCTTGAGTGTGTTGTGTGAAACTCGTGTACTAAGGGCTGCAGTTCTCTAGATCACAAATTTCTCTGTTCTTTTCTCGTTTTTCAGTCTTATCCCCATAAGATCCTCACCGGGAGAAGAGATAAGATGCATACCATGAGGCAGACCAATGGCCTAGCAGGATTCACAAAGCGGTCTGAGAGCGAGTATGACTGCTTCGGGACCGGACATAGTTCTACGACCATATCAGCTGGATTAGGTAAATCTCCCTATTTCATTCCATTGGAGTGCTAAACAGTGATCTAGTGTAAAATTTTGTTCTCCACTCGGTTCCAAGTCTACATCTGATCTGAATTGTTCATGGAAAACCGGCTTCTTGATTGTCTCTTCTGTCTGGAAAACTGTTTACATTTTCTGCTTCTTGGAAACGACTGTTAGATTGTTCAAAGCAGTGTGTCCAAAGTCAAAGATTAATCCTGCAAAATAGTTATGCATTAGATTTTCTTGACCCAATTGGAATCCTGCAATATTTGACTTGTATTGCTCAAGGAAAACTGGCTTCTTGATAGTCTCTTTTGTCAAGGAAACTGTTTCCATTTTCTGCTTATTGGAAACGACTGTTAGATTTTTCTAAGAAGTGTGTCCAGAACCGAAGTTAAAATCCTTAAAAATAGATTCACATTAGATCTTGTCGATCCTGAACCGTCAATCGAGCTTTATCAAGTGAGATTTTTTTTTTAACATAATTTTTCTGGGTGCAACAGGAATGGCAGTGGGGAGGGACCTAAAAGGAAGGAAGAACAATGTGGTTGCCGTCATAGGCGACGGTGCCATGACCGCAGGGCAAGCTTACGAGGCGATGAACAATGCAGGATACCTGGACTCAGACATGATCGTCATTCTCAATGACAACAAGCAGGTTTCTCTTCCGACTGCCACTCTTGATGGGCCGAGTCCTCCTGTTGGTGCCCTCAGCAGCGCCCTCAGTCGATTGCAGTCAAACAGGCCCCTCAGGGAACTCCGAGAAGTCGCCAAGGTGATTAACATTAAGATTCAATGATAGTCTGCCTGCTTATGGAGAACCAGCAAGAGTTTCCACATTTGGTTAATCCTCTTCTAGGCTGTGGTGTCCAACACATTTATCTTTTGCCCTTTCGAAAGTGATGCTTGGTTTCCCAAAATCGAACAAGACACATTCCCATGTTTTCATCTTACTTCATGGAAGAGTAAAAACAGTGTTTGCCAATGGGATGTTTCAGGGGGTCACCAAGCAAATCGGTGGACCGATGCACGAGCTGGCTGCCAAAGTCGATGAGTACGCTCGCGGGATGATCAGCGGTTCTGGCTCGACCCTGTTTGAGGAGCTGGGGCTTTACTACATTGGTCCGGTCGACGGCCACAACATAGATGACCTGATCTCGATTCTCAAAGAGGTCAAGAGCACCAAAACGACCGGTCCTGTCCTCATCCATGTCGTCACTGAGAAAGGTCGGGGATACCCGTACGCTGAGAAGGCCGCCGATAAGTACCATGGTAATACACTGGTGCATTTTATGTCTCTTCGCATTACATATCTTTCCAAGTTCTTTTTCAAACACGAGAGACTCCCATGCAAAGCATCAGTTGACCTGATGAACACCCGACAAGCTCTTAAATTCTTTACAAATTTAAGAGTAACATGTCATTTTCTCCCTAATGTATCGCAAGGCCATAACCTTGTTCTCAATGTAATTTTGTTGTCAGTACCGTCCTTGAGGTTTAAGAAACCCTAACGATTTAGTCCATTGTCATCATTTTCATCCATAATATTTTGCATGGTCGTCATTCTTGTATTAGATGGAAGTTTTTAACCATTGAGGACGATATTGACAGCAAATTAGAATGGGAGCAAAAACGATGGCAGCATGAAACGTTAGAGATGAAGATGACAGGTTAGTCCGGATTTCAAACTCTTCACTTATTCTTTGCAGGAGTAACTAAGTTTGATCCTGCAACCGGGAAGCAGTTCAAGGCCAGTGCCCCCACCCGATCCTACACCACGTACTTCGCCGAGGCCCTGATCGCCGAGGCGGAGAAAGACCAAGACATCATCGCCATACACGCAGCCATGGGAGGCGGGACCGGGCTGAATCTGTTCCACAAGCGGTACCCGGAGAGGTGCTTCGATGTCGGGATTGCGGAACAGCATGCTGTCACGTTCGCTGCCGGTCTTGCCTGCGAAGGTCTCAAGCCATTCTGCGCGATCTACTCGTCTTTCATCCAGAGAGCCTATGATCAGGCAAGCCCAGAACCCTTTTCTAACTTTCAAAACCGAAGGGTTGCATATTTGGTAGGGTGATCGGGTTCGGGTAATCTATTCCTTTTTTTTAGAACCAAACCCTATAAGGATAAATTCCTGAATTTTGAATCCGGACTTTATCCTATGAAATCTTGGATCTGGACTCTACCTGGAATTTGTACAGACAAGTTCCGAGTACTCTACTAGAACTTGTTCTTTATTTTCCTTTTCCTTCTATAATATATATTATTTCGATATTTTTATATGTTTTATAGTTTCAAATAATCGTATTCAATATATTCGAATGATTATCACTATTTTATAAAATTAATTTTTTACCATAATTTTAGTTATATTTATAGTATATTTAATTATTATTTATTACTAATTTCTACGTTATAATGATATTTTAGATATGATAAACTCATCAAATATATATAATTAATATATCAAATAAAAGTCAGAAATGCAATGGTTCAAATTTTCGAGAATTGGAGTTAAAGAAGAAAGATAAGAACTGTATGAATAAGTTAATAGGTTCCGGTTCGTTATTGTATTATCCAAAACTTATCTAATATGATAGATTTCTACTGATTTCGAGTTTACCCATATCCGGATTTTATTAGAGATTTGGTCGGTTCCTTTCCAGGTGGTGCACGATGTCGACTTGCAAAAGTTGCCGGTGAGATTCGCGATGGACCGGGCGGGGCTGGTAGGGGCGGATGGGCCGACGCACTGTGGGGCCTTCGACGTCGCTTTCATGGCGTGCCTTCCGAATATGGTGGTGATGGCGCCCTCTGACGAGGCGGAGCTCTTCCACATGGTGGCCACGGCGGCCGCCATTGATGACCGGCCCAGCTGTTTACGGTACCCGAGAGGAAATGGGGTCGGTGTTCAGCTCCCACCGGGAAACAGAGGCAGTCCCCTTGAGGTAACAATTGATAAAACTGTGTGTTTTGCTTCCTTTGAAAAAGGAAATCCGATTCCGATTCCGATTCCGAGTCAAATGAAGCAAAAACGGAGAACTTTCATTCCGTTTCCGATTCCATTTTGTTCGGTTTCCAGGTGCAAAACCAAACCTCAGTTGATAAAATGAACAGCGTTTTGGGTTTGCTTAAAGTTTTTCCCTTAAACAGATCGGGAAGGGAAGGATACTGATGGAAGGCGAGAGAGTGGCCCTTCTCGGCTACGGAACCGCCGTTCAGAGCTGCTTGGCGGCGGAGACCTTGTTGAGCCAGCGGGGCTTGAAGATCACGGTTGCAGATGCCCGCTTCTGCAAACCTCTGGACCGCGCCCTGATCAGGAGCCTCGCTAAGTCCCACGAGGTCCTGATCACAATCGAAGAAGGTTCGGTCGGCGGATTTGGGTCCCACGTCGCCCAGTTCATGGCCCTCGACGGCCTTCTGGACGGCCAACTCAAGGTAAAATTCTCAAGGATTAGAGATGCAATTGATTCGGCTCGATAGACTGTTTCTAGCCGAACCATATTTCTAGTTTGATTCGATTTACGATATGAAGTTTGGATCGTAACCGTTCTACCTCAAGATAACAAAACTAAATAGAGATGGTTTTGTAATTCGGTTGCTTTTTTATTTAAATAAACACAATTTAATTTATAAAATGTAATTGGCTGATCGAAATTAATCCAACTGAACCTTCAAAAAAAATCCATAAAACTATTACTTTTACTTTAAAACGTCATTTTTATTGTACTTTTATTTAATTAAAAAGTAAAAAAATCAATTTGATTTACTGCTATTAACTGAACCAACCATATCAAGTGATTAACCAAATCTCTTCTTGACCAAAAAATCGAACCATTCAAGAACCGAATCGAGCAGTTTGGTTTTTTATTGGGTTCGATTCGGTTCAACATTCCGGTTTGATTATTGCACTCCTATCCGATCATTCTTATAAACGAGGATTATTTTCATTACCTATTCAATCTGAGGTTAAGTTTTCAGCAATTTCTAACTCAACAGTTTCCTACAGCTTCCTGCTCTTGTGTTGCCTGATCATCTCACCTTTGTTTCCTTCTTCTGCAGTGGAGACCGTTGGTTCTTCCCGACCGGTACATAGACCACGGCTCACCGGCAGACCAGCTGGCCGAAGCCGGTCTAACCCCGGCTCACATCGCGGCTACCGTGTTCAACATACTCGGAAAAACGAGGGAAGCCCTGGAAATCATGTCATAAGGAGACTCACCAGATAGAAAGTTTCAGCCTCTCTTCTTCTTCATCCTCAATCCGATTTGTACAAATAGAAAGGTGTGATGACATTACATTATCCACAGTGCAGTCAATGTATAGAGTGGCCTCAGCTAGCCTTATCCTTTAGTCTAATATCGGTTCGGAGCTCGTGATATTCGAGGTCGGTTTTAAGCTCAGAAACCGTCAATCTTGCGGACCACTTAATTGAAACTAAGGGTGTTCATGGTCCGATTCGGTTTGAAACCTATCAAATTGAATGTTATATTCGGTTCGATTCAGTTTAGTATAAAAAAGTTTACGCTGTAATCCTTTCACCTCAAAATAACTAAACCGTATAAGACTAGCTTTTTGTTCGGTTAACCACTTTTCATAGAAATAAATATAGTCTAATCAATAAAACGTAATTGGTTCGGTTTGATTTGAAATCAACCAGATTGAACCGTTAACTTATAAACTGAAAATTGTAGTGAGAAAATCATTCTTAATCTTATTTAATTAACAATTTAAAAAATCAGTTTGGTTGGGCTAATCGTAATTAACCGAACCGATCATATCAAATAAATACTCGGACATCTTGACAAAAAACTGAACAATTGAAGGATCGTTTCGAGAGATCCGGTTATTAAGTTTTTCATTTTTTATGAACACCCATAACCGAAATGGTCAGTTGATCCGAAACTTAGCTGTCGTTCTTATGTAATGATCTTGCTCAATATCCGGTCCGTCATTGAGAACAGCGAAACCGGTTCGATTCCCTACGACTTGGAAGACGACCGACATCAACCGGAAAGGTCGGCAGTGTTGCTAGCAACGTCCTTATCCCATTCTATAGGGCTCAATCGTTCTCATCAGGCTTCCGCCAACACAGGGACATGAAAGTGACCGCAATCTGTAGCGATACAATGGTTTGAAAACTCGCACTTACGTATCTTACTTAATTCTACTAAAGTATTTGCGATGAGTGCACTTCTACTTTTTGGACTGGATTCGCAGAAGAAAGAAAGTGATTGTTAGTTATGTGTTATACAAAAATTCAAACATCATGTAGTAGGATAATCATATTGTGAGAGAACCGTCAGCAAAGTAGGCAACAACTGGCCAATGGAGATTGTTGAGGTTTGCAGGATTACATCAGCGAAGGGATTACTGGAGATGAATCCTAGTTTACGTTAAAAATTATTGCGACCAGACTCTCATATATTATATTATCAGACAGTGGTATTCAATTATCTTATAAATTTACTATTATTATCTTATATTACTGACGTGATATCTAAGCAAATCAGATAGCTTGCCCCCACCCACCTTCTTATTCATAAAAAGGAAAACACGGAGACAGTGAATGTGGTGAGAAACACGTCTCTCCTTTCGGCAAAGGGAATGTTGGGGCGGTGGAGGAGTAATGTTACCTTTTTTTTTTGTTCAACTTATTATCAAGCATTTATCTTAAATTATTTATCGATAACGATTCCTTCTATACATTTGTCTCAGAATACATCTGATAAAAGTACGTTTCTTATCGAGGTCTTTGTTAATCTTGTGCTGATGAGACTGTTATTAGGCGGCACTGGTTATTTCGTGTGTCTGATATATTTAAGGTTGAACACGTAATGTCGACCCTTGCAAAACGGGGTTGACTAGTTACCCAATACCCGTTATCCTCCTTTTACTCGATAAAAAAAAAAAAAAAAGAAAGAGTGATATTAAATTATTTATTACAACGATTGGCTCGGGTGGACACAACATGCGTAGTGTTTCACAAGTTCACGAAGTTATAGGCTCGATTCTCCATTTACACGTTCGGCAAATTATGAGATCGTTCGACCATGCATCCTATCCGAATCAATGGACTCGCGAGATGTTCATTTTCTCGAGATTATAAAACATATAATAATGATTGAATTACTAGGGAGAAATTTACCCCGAAGATCACGGTCACGCGTATGAACTGATCTAGAAATCTTATTTAACAAGTACAAAAATTCAATGTAAGAGCAAGACGATGAGTTCGATGGACGAAATGTGATGATTTAAAATAAAGTAGATAAAATTGAGTAAAAATCATATAATAATTCAGAAAAGTTTCTCGAGTTTAGTACAGAGCGATGATCTCTGCGCTCCTCGTAAATCCATTGACGACACGTTGCACTACTAGGTAATGGACATTAGAAAAGCGTGTGCACTTCAATGTATGGCCCAATGAAATTGGACTTCTCAGTGTGACATTTTGATTGGATGGGTTCATTCAATGGGCGGGCAGGCAGGCAGGCAGGCAGGCAAGGTTGGTCATAGGTATGCATAAAGTTTCCAAAAAGGGGTAGGGAGGATAATCCATCTTATTTATATGACAGGAAACGGACAAAAATACCACATTCAAGAACAATCTTATTATTATTTTTAAAAAAAAATTATTTTTGTGAATATTATTTAAAATTATGTGTCAACGTGCAATTTCAATTTTGTAAAAAAAAAAAAGAAAAGTGATTGGAGGAACAGTTTCAAAATTAGCTTTTTAACAGTGGTATTTCTGTCCGCTCCTTTGACGTACGTGCATGTCAGACGGGCAAGTCTTCTGTATAACAGTTAAGGGCGTTCGGGTCCACGTACCCTGTAATTTTATATGTTAATCGAACTGCCCTATAAAAAATCAATTTCTAAAATTTGGAACTGGACCTCGTCCTGTTAAATTGAAGAATCAAACCTACACTGTTAAGCTAAAGAATCCGACCCTACCCTGTTAAGTTGAAAAATCGGACCCTACCATGTTAAGTTGAAGAATCGGATCTTACTTGAAACCTTTATTATACCATGAGTTCTCGGTACCCTATTGAAACATTTTTTTTCCAAATAAATTAAATATAAAACGTTAAATCATCAAGTTATTTTTTTATCTGTATTTCACAGTATCCCTTGACCAGTCGAAACACACATCGATACTAATATACGGTCGGGTTGGGATCCCTGGAAAAATTCATGTTTACTCTTTCAACCTGAGATGAGATTCAATCCTGAGATCCCCTATTTGGAGGTCTAGTAAGGGAACAACCAACCAAACCACTAGGCCAACCCCAATAAAGGTTTAGTGAGGACTAAAATGATAAAAAATAAATGTTTAGGATAAAATGACAAAAGTACAAAAGGTTAAGGACTAAAAGTGTCTTTTTTCCTAAAATAATATAATGTATATTTCATTATTTAATTAGGAGAACTAGTTCTAGTCCGAGTAATCTAAGTAATGAAATCGGAATCAGAACCTGTTTTAACCGGTTCCTAATTCTTTCACACGAACCATGCCCAATTTTTAATGGTATCTATGGTCTCTAATAATAGTTTTTTCACGTGATGATACACCGAACAATAAAATTTATTTTCTTTCTAAGATTTTTTTTTAAAATCATAAAAACAAGAAAAATCTTAAAAATGAATGAATTTTATCGATTGGTATTTCTATATAAATACTCGTACTTGATAACACCGTTACTCAGACACACCATGTTACAGTAAGCCGTGCTGCACATGGACAGCCAAGCTTTCCACGTGTAACGACATAAAACAAAAGACGTTAGCAACACCGTCAGTCCGAGCACGTCCGGACACGTCTCTCTTCTGGACCCCCCAACTTTTTCATTTTATCCTGCAATCGAAAAGATACCGTACGGAAGGGAAGGGAGGGGAAGGCCATTTCCCCATGCACGTGGAAATTAAATGGGCCGGTAACATAGCTGGGAGGCCCATAGTGACCGCCGCCAGAATCCTACGGTGGGCCTGTGGCCCATAAAAAGATATATTTGGACCGCTCCATGAAATATACGTATATACATATAGTGACATATATATATTTAGGTACCATCGCGAAGTTATATGGGAAAAAAATCAGCATATAAAACTTCTTTTTTTATTTTTTATTTTTTATATATACCACTAGTATTTATAAGCCCATTGATTACTGACTAATTCAGATTTGAGCTAAATCGACCCATTAAAGAGTAAAACTCTCCCAACATTAGTTTTCTATTCACGAAGATTCGAGTCTGACACTTCATAAACTATTTAAGTTTCCTTATTTGTAAATTATTGGGTTAAATTGCTAAATGTCAAGCGATTGGACCTCATAAACTTCTGTTTGTTTTTTGCAACACAAAAATCACAGTATAGTCTTAGATGAATTTACCTCACAATAATATGAGGTAGATGCGCCAATTAAATTGATCTAATTAATTATAATTGTGACAATTATTTGAGTGATTAACATCGATATTTGTTATATTTTCACTAGCGCTTGTGAATAATTCATTTACACAAACACAAGACAACCTAATTTTCCACTTGGAAAAAGGGTCTGATTTGCAATAATATGTCAAGCCTATCTTATGAGCCATTGATGACGCTGGGACTTGGGTGGATGATCCAATGCCTTTGCGTTGCTCATGGTGCCTGTGTTTGTTTGTGTTCGTGACGACACCTCCCATCAATGACATGTTTGAGCAGCTTCACCGGCTGTGCGGTGGACATGAACAAGATCATCATGACATGTTAAAGTAGTTTCATCGATCATACGGGGTAGGGGGCACACGAAGTTGTCCGTGGGCTTTACTTCAATCATGTCCAATCAGTCAGTAATCAGTATCTAATTGTCATCAAATCTCAAAATATGGCAAGTCTCAGAGCTCAAAATCTATCAGAAGCACAAGGCTCAATGTATAAACTCACAAATTCAACTCCGAGATCGCTTTGCAAGGCCAGTGAACAGTGCTATTTTTCGAGCATCATTCAAAGATGCATAGTTGGAAACAATCACACCTGCCTTCGATTATTCTTAAGATGCAGTCTCCGTTCTTCCTGCAGAAAGTGTTGCAAAGGCCGGTTAGTGCTAAGGAATCAAAACACCGCTCAAAGCTATTGACCTACAATTATGCTTGATTTAACTTGCAGGAACTTCATTTCAATCTCAAATCCAATTCTTAATCACTACAGTCCATATTTTGAGCCAAACCGAGAACTAGATTCAACAACTGTGAAAGTTCGATTCACAAAGTTTATCCACGTAAGAGAGGAGTCCACAGACATCACACATCACTCAAAATCTTCATTATCACAGATACAGATTTTCGATCAGGAGACCAGAGACCAGAACTCTGGGTATCTGAGATGTAGCTAATCTAAAAGTTCCGTCATATCACGATGGACATTCTCTTCACCCAAGCCCGTGTGTATCCCACTGGGCCATGCCTAAAAGCAAGACCAGGGTTCTTCTAATTGGATCAATCCTCACATATTCACAGTCTCCCCTATGCATGAACATTATCAGCAAGAGAATCTTCTGACATGGTATTCTGAGCTGCTCTCGAGTTCTTCTAGCCTTCCTTGGGAGAGAGCACGAGTTCCTAACTATTATATTTTCTATGTGCTTCTAGTCGCAATATAATATTTCAAAAATTCTCTTAGAAAATTGAAAAGGGCTGAGGCCATGAGACATCATATTCAGCTCAGAAGCTTAGAAAATTTGTGAATTATAAAGAAAGTTCCACCATGAGAAATCAAAACATAAGATAAAAACTAAATCTTCCTTGTTAAGATTTTGAAAGACAAGAAGATCACAACCAGATGAGAATGCCACTTGACCAGTTACCTCAAAGCAAATGTAGCATCACGAATTCTTCTCCGCTTCGGAGTCACGATTTCTCCATGGATTCAGAGCCTCTCTAATAGCTTGAGCTTCCGGGGAATTCTCCCATGCCCGCTTCTCTGACTCCAGCACTGTCACCTTGTCGTCTGCGAGGAAAATATAGAAAAGTTCAAGCACAAAGTCCTTCTCTGGGAGCTGTACAGCCAAATGCTAAGGAGTACTTTCACAGCGAAAATCCTTAATGGTGAAAGTAGTCGATAATGTATCCATAAATCTATCAGTAATTCAGTCGGCTATATAGAATCGAACTGGACACAAATTCCCAGCAACAAGCTAATCGAACGGAGAATATTCACTCATATTCATCAGCCATGGATAGATTTCCAGTAATCGGACTGACAGGAAACTTTCTATCGACGAGAACACTAATAGCCAAGCCTAACATTCTAATGACCTGATGAATTACCGCTCCATGATCACATTTACGAATCTTTCAAAAGTGTTTTCAAATTCGAGCAGGAAAAAAAAACGAAGAAGATGAATGCTACGCTGAAAATGAACTACGTGAAGAATTGTCATTGATCGAAAAATGGAGATCCCACACAGAAGCCGGTCTTGATCATGAACAGCTCCATGGAGCCTCCGATTAGAGCTGAAACGACAGCAATCTCAAGTACCAATCGATAAACTTCATCCTGAGCTGGTACTGTAATGCGATTCGTTGGAGCTCGTGCAACCGCCGATCTGGAATCGAGCTCAGCTTGTCTCCAGTCAGCGGAGCAGCTTAACCTCTTGGCTAATTATGAAATCCAAAAGAAGGGAGGGAGAGACTCGAGCTTGTCAGCTATGGAGTTTGGGTGCCCTTTGGCTAATTAGGGTTTGGGAATTGTTCACTGCACGATGCAGTCCGTAGATCAGCCGGGTGCATAAAAACCAAAAAAAATCAAACTGATCCACCGAGTTGCACCCAACCAAACCAAATTAAGTGGGAGCTGGGCCTCTTTCAAGAGGTCCTGGGTTCAATCTCCAGGAGGAGCG
The DNA here is from genome assembly GCA_037672795.1 of Lagerstroemia speciosa. Classification (NCBI taxonomy): domain Eukaryota; kingdom Viridiplantae; phylum Streptophyta; class Magnoliopsida; order Myrtales; family Lythraceae; genus Lagerstroemia; species Lagerstroemia speciosa. The sequence goes on from CM075297.1 coordinate 10,401,638, forward strand.
TGCTTTCGTGGGTGGGGCTTTCAGCCCTCTTGAACCCGTCAGGTTCGCCTGACTTACCCGGTACACGTGGTTAAAAATACTTCAGTTTTTTACTATCAAGTTAATTACCTGATGTATTGCTTTGTTTAGTTACGGTTAATCAAATTGAAACCGTTTTATACTTGATAGTAAATTAAAATTAAATATATACATTTTAAATTTAAAATATGTATTTAATTAGGTTTTTCATATTAGTTCAGCTCAATTAATTTCAACAGAACAGAATCATTGAATTCTATTTATTTAGATAAAAATTGAGCAACAATTTGATACTAATTTAAACAAGTTAACTATACATTATAAAAACTAGTTGATCAAATTATTCAAAACGTTTTAAATAATTCAATTTTTCTTCGTAAAATAGTTTACAGTTCGGCCTTATACTATCGAATTGAATCAAGCTGAAAATGTGGCTCCGTTCGGTTCGAGAAGGTTTTCAAACCGAACCGAACCACGAACAACCCTACCGAAAGATAACTCTTCGCTAATTACTTTCATATTCATAACTTTATATACTAATTAATAATTTAAAAAGAAGAAAACGAAACACAGTTGATTTCTAGTCAAACAGGCTCCTCTAGGCCTTTTGAGCTTTCGGGTAAACCAATTTAGCCATAAAATCCAATTCTATCTGCAGTGCTGCCGCAGGTGAAAGTCAGGTGCCTCCCTTGATTCCTCGTCAGCCGCAAAGAAAGCATAGAGGCGGCTTTGGCGTTTGTTTTCCAGCATGCGGTTGTGGTCCATGTGACCAGTTCATCCTGTATTGTCAGCCAAACATGAGGGAGACCTAGGCAGGTATCCCTTGAACCATATCAAATGATCCCAGATTACCTTGGGCCTCCTCTGTTGTATGTCCCGATCTTCTGAAATCTGAGTGTTTGCTCCAAGGTACACGCCTCTAAAAGAGTCTCAGTGAATTTC
>CM075297.1:10403097-10441177 GCA_037672795.1 Lagerstroemia speciosa
CGGGAAGCAGTTCAAGGCCAGTGCCCCACCGATCCTACACCACGTACTTCGCCGAGGCCTGATCGCCGAGGCGGAGAAAGACCAAGACATCATCGCCATACACGCAGCCATGGGAGGCGGGACGGGCTGAATCTGTTCCACAAGCGGTACCCGGAGAGGTGCTTCGATGTCGGGATTGCGGAACAGCATGCTGTCACGTTCGCTGCCGGTCTTGCCTGCGAAGGTCTCAAGCCATTCTGCGCGATCTACTCGTCTTTCATCCAGAGAGCCTATGATCAGGCAAGCCCAGAACCCTTTTCTAACTTTCAAAACCGAAGGGTTGCATATGGTAGGGTGATCGGGTTCGGGTAATCTATTCCTTTTTTTTAGAACCAAACCCTATAAGGATAAATTCCTGAATTTTGAATCCGGACTTTATCCTATGAAATCTTGGATCTGGACTCTACCTGGAATTTGTACAGACAAGTTCCGAGTACTCTACTAGAACTTGTTCTTTATTTTCCTTTTCCTTCTATAATATATATTATTTCGATATTTTTATATGTTTTATAGTTTCAAATAATCGTATTCAATATATTCGAATGATTATCACTATTTTATAAAATTAATTTTTTACCATAATTTTAGTTATATTTATAGTATATTTAATTATTATTTATTACTAATTTCTACGTTATAATGATATTTTAGATATGATAAACTCATCAAATATATATAATTAATATATCAAATAAAAGTCAGAAATGCAATGGTTCAAATTTTCGAGAATTGGAGTTAAAGAAGAAAGATAAGAACTGTATGAATAAGTTAATAGGTTCCGGTTCGTTATTGTATTATCCAAAACTTATCTAATATGATAGATTTCTACTGATTTCGAGTTTACCCATATCCGGATTTTATTAGAGATTTGGTCGGTTCCTTTCCAGGTGGTGCACGATGTCGACTTGCAAAAGTTGCCGGTGAGATTCGCGATGGACCGGGCGGGGCTGGTAGGGGCGGATGGGCCGACGCACTGTGGGGCCTTCGACGTCGCTTTCATGGCGTGCCTTCCGAATATGGTGGTGATGGCGCCCTCTGACGAGGCGGAGCTCTTCCACATGGTGGCCACGGCGGCCGCCATTGATGACCGGCCCAGCTGTTTACGGTACCCGAGAGGAAATGGGGTCGGTGTTCAGCTCCCACCGGGAAACAGAGGCAGTCCCCTTGAGGTAACAATTGATAAAACTGTGTGTTTTGCTTCCTTTGAAAAAGGAAATCCGATTCCGATTCCGATTCCGAGTCAAATGAAGCAAAAACGGAGAACTTTCATTCCGTTTCCGATTCCATTTTGTTCGGTTTCCAGGTGCAAAACCAAACCTCAGTTGATAAAATGAACAGCGTTTTGGGTTTGCTTAAAGTTTTTCCCTTAAACAGATCGGGAAGGGAAGGATACTGATGGAAGGCGAGAGAGTGGCCCTTCTCGGCTACGGAACCGCCGTTCAGAGCTGCTTGGCGGCGGAGACCTTGTTGAGCCAGCGGGGCTTGAAGATCACGGTTGCAGATGCCCGCTTCTGCAAACCTCTGGACCGCGCCCTGATCAGGAGCCTCGCTAAGTCCCACGAGGTCCTGATCACAATCGAAGAAGGTTCGGTCGGCGGATTTGGGTCCCACGTCGCCCAGTTCATGGCCCTCGACGGCCTTCTGGACGGCCAACTCAAGGTAAAATTCTCAAGGATTAGAGATGCAATTGATTCGGCTCGATAGACTGTTTCTAGCCGAACCATATTTCTAGTTTGATTCGATTTACGATATGAAGTTTGGATCGTAACCGTTCTACCTCAAGATAACAAAACTAAATAGAGATGGTTTTTGTAATTCGGTTGCTTTTTTATTTAAATAAACACAATTTAATTTATAAAATGTAATTGGCTGATCGAAATTAATCCAACTGAACCTTCAAAAAAAATCCATAAAACTATTACTTTTACTTTAAAACGTCATTTTTATTGTACTTTTATTTAATTAAAAAGTAAAAAAATCAATTTGATTTACTGCTATTAACTGAACCAACCATATCAAGTGATAACCAAATCTCTTCTTGACCAAAAAATCGAACCATTCAAGAACCGAATCGAGCAGTTTGGTTTTTTATTGGGTTCGATTCGGTTCAACATTCCGGTTTGATTATTGCACTCCTATCCGATCATTCTTATAAACGAGGATTATTTTCATTACCTATTCAATCTGAGGTTAAGTTTTCAGCAATTTCTAACTCAACAGTTTCCTACAGCTTCCTGCTCTTGTGTTGCCTGATCATCTCACCTTTGTTTCCTTCTTCTGCAGTGGAGACCGTTGGTTCTTCCCGACCGGTACATAGACCACGGCTCACCGGCAGACCAGCTGGCCGAAGCCGGTCTAACCCCGGCTCACATCGCGGCTACCGTGTTCAACATACTCGGAAAAACGAGGGAAGCCCTGGAAATCATGTCATAAGGAGACTCACCAGATAGAAAGTTTCAGCCTCTCTTCTTCTTCATCCTCAATCCGATTTGTACAATAGAAAGGTGTGATGACATTACATTATCCACAGTGCAGTCAATGTATAGAGTGGCCTCAGCTAGCCTTATCCTTTAGTCTAATATCGGTTCGGAGCTCGTGATATTCGAGGTCGGTTTTAAGCTCAGAAACCGTCAATCTTGCGGACCACTTAATTGAAACTAAGGGTGTTCATGGTCCGATTCGGTTTGAAACCTATCAAATTGAATGTTATATTCGGTTCGATTCAGTTTAGTATAAAAAAAGTTTACGCTGTAATCCTTTCACCTCAAAATAACTAAACCGTATAAGACTAGCTTTTTGTTCGGTTAACCACTTTTCATAGAAATAAATATAGTCTAATCAATAAAACGTAATTGGTTCGGTTTGATTTGAAATCAACCAGATTGAACCGTTAACTTATAAACTGAAAATTGTAGTGAGAAAATCATTCTTAATCTTATTTAATTAACAATTTAAAAAATCAGTTTGGTTGGGCTAATCGTAATTAACCGAACCGATCATATCAAATAAATACTCGGACATCTTGACAAAAAACTGAACAATTGAAGGATCGTTTCGAGAGATCCGGTTATTAAGTTTTTCATTTTTTATGAACACCCATAACCGAAATGGTCAGTTGATCCGAAACTTAGCTGTCGTTCTTATGTAATGATCTTGCTCAATATCCGGTCCGTCATTGAGAACAGCGAAACCGGTTCGATTCCCTACGACTTGGAAGACGACCGACATCAACCGGAAAGGTCGGCAGTGTTGCTAGCAACGTCCTTATCCCATTCTATGGGGCTCAATCGTTCTCATCAGGCTTCCGCCAACACAGGGACATGAAAGTGACCGCAATCTGTAGCGATACAATGGTTTAAAACTCGCACTTACGTATCTTACTTAATTCTACTAAAGTATCTGCGATGAGTGCACTTCTGCTTTTTGGACTGGATTCGCAGAAGAAAGAAAGTGATTGTTAGTTATGTGTTATACAAAAATTCAAACATCATGTAGTAGGATAATCATATTGTGAGAGAACCGTCAGCAAAGTAGGCAACAACTGGCCAATGGAGATTGTTGAGGTTTGCAGGATTACATCAGCGAAGGGATTACTGGAGATGAATCCTAGTTTACGTTAAAAATTATTGCGACCAGACTCTCATATATTATATTATCAGACAGTGGTATTCAATTATCTTATAAATTTACTATTATTATCTTATATTACTGACGTGATATCTAAGCAAATCAGATAGCTTGCCCCCACCCACCTTCTTATTCATAAAAAGGAAAACACGGAGACAGTGAATGTGGTGAGAAACACGTCTCTCCTTTCGGCAAAGGGAATGTTGGGGCGGTGGAGGAGTAATGTTACCTTTTTTTTTTGTTCAACTTATTATCAAGCATTTATCTTAAATTATTTATCGATAACGATTCCTTCTATACATTTGTCTCAGAATACATCTGATAAAAGTACGTTTCTTATCGAGGTCTTTGTTAATCTTGTGCTGATGAGACTGTTATTAGGCGGCACTGGTTATTTCGTGTGTCTGATATATTTAAGGTTGAACACGTAATGTCGACCCTTGCAAAACGGGTTGACTAGTTACCCAATACCCGTTATCCTCCTTTTACTCGATAAAAAAAAAAAAAAAGAAAGAGTGATTTAAATTATTTATTACAACGATTGGCTCGGGTGGACACAACATGCGTAGTGTTTCACAAGTTCACGAAGTTATAGGCTCGATTCTCCATTTACACGTTCGGCAAATTATGAGATCGTTCGACCATGCAATCCTATCCGAATCAATGGACTCGCGGGGTGTTCATTCTCTCGAGATTATAAAACATATAATAATTATTAAATTACTAGGGAGAAATTTACCCCGAAGATCACGGTCACGCGTATGAACGGATCTAGAAATCTTATTTAACAAGCACATAAATTCAGCGTAAGAGTAAGACGATGAGTTCGAGGGACGAAATGTGATGATTTAAAATAAAGTAGATAAAATTAAGTAAAAATTATATAGTAATTCAGAAAAGTTTCTCGAGTTTAGTACAGAGCGATGATCTCTGCGCTCCTCGTAAATCCATTGACGACACGTTGCACTACTAGGTAATGGACATTAGAAAAGCGTGTGCACTTCAATGTATGGCCCAATGAAATTGGACTTCTCAGTGTGACATTTTGATTGGATGGGTTCATTCAATGGGCGGGCAGGCAGGCAGGCAGGCAAGGTTGGTCATAGGTATGCATAAAGTTTCCAAAAAGGGGTGGGGAGGATAATCCATCTTATTTATATGACAGGAAACGGACAAAAATACCACATTCAAGAACAATCTTATTGTTATTATTTTTAAAAAAAAATTATTTTTGTGAATATTATTTAAAATTATGTGTCAACATGCAATTTCAATTTTGTAAAAAAAAAAAAAGAAAAGTTATTGGAGGAACAGTTTCAAAATTAGCTTTTTAACAGTGGTATTTCTGTCCGCTCCTCTTATGTAGGTGCATGTCAGACGGGCAAGTCTTCTGTATAACAGTTAAGGGCGTTCGGCTCAGCGCACCTTGTAATTTTATATGTTAATCGAACTGCCCCATGAAAAATCAATTTCTAAAATTTGGAACTGGACCTGGCCCTGTTAAATTGAAGAATCGGGCCTACACTGTTAAGCTAAAGAATCCGACCCTACCCTGTTAAGTTGAAAAATCGGACCCTACCATGTTAAGTTGAAGAATCGGATCTTACTTGAAACCTTTATTATACCATGAGTTCTCGATACCCTATTGAAACATATTTTTTCCAAATAAATTAAATATAAAACGTTAAATCATCAAGTTATTTTTTTATTTGTATTTCACAGTATCCCCTGACCAGTCGAAACACACCTCGATACTAATATGCGGTCGGGTTGGGCTCCCTGGAAAAATTCATGTCTACCCTTCCAACCTGAGATCCCCTATTTGGATGTCTAGTGAGGGAACAACCAAGCAGACCACTAGGTCAACCCCAATAAAGGTTTCGTGAGGACTAAAATGATAAAAAAATAAATGTTTAGGATAAAATGACAAAAGCGCGAAAAGTTATGGACTGAAAGTGTCTTTTTTCCTATAATAATATAATGTATATTTCATTTTTTAATTCCGAGAACTAGTTCTAGTCCAGGTAATCTAAGTGATGAAATCGGAATCAGAACCTGTTTTAACTGGTTCCTAATTCTTTCACACGAACCATACCCAATTTTTAATGGTATCTATGGTCTCTAATAATAGTTTTTTCACGTGATGATACACCGAACAATAAAATTTATTTTTTTCTAAGATTTTTTTATAAAATCATAAAACAAGAAAAATCTTAAAAACGGATGAATTTTATCAATTGGTATTTCTATATAAATACTCGTACTTGATAACACCGTTACTCGGACACACCATGTTACAGTAAGCCGTGCTGCACATGGACAGCTAAGCTTTCCACGTGTAACGACATCAAACAAAAGACGTTAGCAACTCCGTCAGTCCGAGTACGTCCGGACACGTCTCTCTTCTGGACCCCTCAACATTTTCATTTTATCCAGCAATCGAAAAGATACCGTACGGAAGGGAAGGGAGGGGAAGGCCATTTCCCCATGCACGTGGAAATTAAATGGGCCGGTAACATAGCTGGGAGGCCCATAGTGACCGCCGCCAGAATCCTACGGTGGGCCTCTCGTGGCCCATAAAAAAGATATATTTGGACCGCTCCATGAAATATACGTATATACATATAGTGACATATATATATTTAGGTACCATCGCGAAGTTATATGGGAAAAAAATCAGCATATAAAACTTCTTCTTTTCTTTTCTTTTCTTTTTTTTTTTTTAATTTTTTATATATACCACTGGCATTTACAAGCTCATTGATTACTGACTAATTCAGATTTGAGCTAGATCGACCCATTTAAGAGTAAACCCTCCTAACATTAGTTTTCTATTCACAAAGATTCGAGTCTGACACTTCATAAACTATTTAAGTTTCCTTATTTGTAAATTATTGGGTTAAATTGCTAAATGTCAAGCGGATTGGACCTCATAAACTTCTGTTTGTTTTTTGCAACACAAAAATCACAGTATAGTCTTAGATGAATTTACCTCACAATAATATGAGGTAGATGCGCCAATTAAATTGATCTAATTAATTATAATTGTGACAATTATTTGAGTGATTAACATCGATATTTGTTATATTTTCACTAGCGCTTGTGAATAATTCATTTACACAACAAAGACAACCTAATTTTCCACTTGGAAAAAGGGTCTGATTTGCAATAATATGTCAAGCTATCTTATGAGCCATTGATGACGCTGGACTTGGGTGGATGATCCAATGCCTTTGCGTTGCTCATGGTGCCTGTGTTTGTTTGTGTTCGTGACGACACCTCCCATCAATGACATGTTTGAGCAGCTTCACCGGCTGTGCGGTGGACATGAACAAGATCATCATGACATGTTAAAGTAGTTTCATCGATCATACGGGGTAGGGGGCACACGAAGTTGTCCGTGGGCTTTACTTCAATCATGTCCAATCAGTCAGTAATCAGTATCTAATTGTTCATCAAATCTCAAAATATGGCAAGTCTCAGAGCTCAAAATCTATCAGAAGCACAAGGCTCAATGTATAAACTCACAAATTCAACTCCGAGATTGCTTTGCAAGGCCAGTGAACAGTGCTATTTTTCGAGCATCATTCAAAGATGCATAGTTGGAAACAATCACACCTGCCTTCGATTATTCTTAAGATGCAGTCTCCGTTCTTCCTGCAGAAAGTGTTGCAAAGGCCCGGTTAGTGCTAAGGAATCAAAACACCGCTCAAAGCTATTGACCTACAATTATGCTTGATTTAACTTGCAGGAACTTCATTTCAATCTCAAATCCAATTCTTAATCACTACAGTCCATATTTTGAGCCAAACCGAGAACTAGATTCAACAACTGTGAAAGTTCGATTCACAAAGTTTATCCACGTAAGAGAGGAGTCCACAGACATCACACATCACTCAAAATCTTCATTATCACAGATACAGATTTTCGATCAGGAGACCAGAGACCAGAACTCTGGGTATCTGAGATGTAGCTAATCTAAAAGTTCCGTCATATCACGATGGACATTCTCTTCACCCAAGCCCGTGTGTATCCCACACTGGGCCATGCCTAAAAGCAAGACCAGGGTTCTTCTAATTGGATCAATCCTCACATATTCACAGTCTCCCCTATGCATGAACATTATCAGCAAGAGAATCTTCTGACATGGTATTCTGAGCTGCTCTCGAGTTCTTCTAGCCTTCCTTGGGAGAGAGCACGAGTTCCTAACTATTATATTTTCTATGTGCTTCTAGTCGCAATATAATATTTCAAAAATTCTCTTAGAAAATTGAAAAGGGCTGAGGCCATGAGACATCATATTCAGCTCAGAAGCTTAGAAAATTTGTGAATTATAAAGAAAGTTCCACCATGAGAAATCAAAACATAAGATAAAACTAAATCTTCCTTGTTAAGATTTTGAAAGACAAGAAGATCACAACCCAGATGAGAATGCCACTTGACCAGTTACCTCAAAGCAAATGTAGCATCACGAATTCTTCTCCGCTTCGGAGTCACGATTTCTCCATGGATTCAGAGCCTCTCTAATAGCTTGAGCTTCCGGGGAATTCTCCCATGCCCGCTTCTCTGACTCCAGCACTGTCACCTTGTCGTCTGCGAGGAAAATATAGAAAAGTTCAAGCACAAAGTCCTTCTCTGGGAGCTGTACAGCCAAATGCTAAGGAGTACTTTCACAGCGAAAATCCTTAATGGTGAAAGTAGTCGATAATGTATCCATAAATCTATCAGTAATTCAGTCGGCTATATATGAATCGAACTGGACACAAATTCCCAGCAACAAGCTAATCTGAACGGAGAATATTCACTCATATTCATCAGCCATGGATAGATTTCCAGTAATCGGACTGACAGGAAACTTTCTATCGACGAGAACACTAATAGCCAAGCCTAACATTCTAATGACCTGAATGAATTACCAGCTCCATGATCACATTTACGAATCTTTCAAAAGTGTTTTCAAATTCGAGCAGGAAAAAAAACGAAGAAGATGAATGCTACGCTGAAAATGAACTACGTGAAGAATTGTCATTGATCGAAAAATGGAGAATCCTCACACAGAAGCCGGTCTTGATCATGAACAGCTCCATGGAGCCTCCGATTAGAGCTGAAACGACAGCAATCTTCAAGTACCAATCGATAAACTTCATCCTGAGCTGGTACTGTAATGCGATTCGTTGGAGCTCGAGCAACCGCCGAGCGGGGAATCGAGCTCAGCTTGTCTCCAATCAGCCGAACAGCTTAACCTCTTGGATAATTATGAAATCCAAACGAAGGGAGGGAGAGACTCGAGCTTGTCACCTATGGAGTTTGGGTGCCCTTTGGGCTAATTAGGGTTTGCGAATTGTTCACTGCACGATGCAGTCCGTAGATCAGCCGGGTGCATAAAAACCAAAAAAATCAAACTGATCCACCGAGTTGCACCCAACCAAACCAAATTAAGTGGGAGCCTGGGGCCTCTTTCAAGAGGTCCTGGGTTCAATCTCCAGGAGGAGCGTGCTTTCGTGGGTGGGGCTTTCAGCCCTCTTGAACCCGTCAGGTTCGCCTGACTTACCCGGTACACGTGGTTAAAAATACTTCAGTTTTTTACTATCAAGTTAATTACCTGATGTAATTGCTTTGTTTAGTTACGGTTAATCAAATTGAACCGTTTTATAATTGATAGTAAATTAAAAATTAAATATATACATTTTAAATTAAAATATGTATTTAATTAGGTTTTTCATATTAGTTCAGCTCAATTAATTTCAAACAGAACAGAATCATTGAATTCTATTTATTTAGATAAAAAATTGAGCAACAATTTGATACTAATTTAAACAAGTTAACTATACATTATAAAAACTAGTTGATCAAATTATTCAAACCGTTTTAAATAATTCAATTTTTCTTCGTAAAATAGTTACAGTTCGGCCTTTATACTATCGAATTGAATCAAGCTGAAAATGTGGCTCCGTTCGGTTCGAGAAGGTTTTCAAACCGAACCGAACCACGAACAACCCTACCGAAAGATAACTCTTCGCTAATTTACTTTCATATTCATAACTTTATATACTAATTAATAATTTAAAAAGAAGAAAACGAAACACAGTTGATTTTCTAGTCAAACAGGCTCCTCTAGGCCTTTTGAGCTTTCGGGTAAACCAATTTAGCCATAAAATCCAATTCTATCTGCAGTGCTGCCGCAGGTGAAAGTCAGGTGCCTCCCTTGATTCCTCGTCAGCCGCAAAGAAAGCATAGAGGCGGCTTTGGCGTTTGTTTTCCAGCATGCGGTTGTGGTCCATGTGACCAGTTCATCCTGTATTGTCAGCCAAACAATGAGGGAGACCCTAGGCAGGTATCCCTTGAACCATATCAAATGATCCCAGATTACCTTGGGCCTCCTCTGTTGTATATCCCGATCTTCTGAAATCTGAGTGTTTGCTCCAAGGTACACGGCCTCTAAAAGAGTCTCAGTGAATTTCTCATTAGTTCCTTCATTTGTTCAGCCCATGGATCCGAGCTTCTTGGCTGCTTCGACTCCCCTTCTTCCATTCTCCTTTGTCGAACAAAAGTAATCTGCACCTTCATGACAAAGTGTGTAGTTGTTGTAAGAATATGAGATGTTTGATCCACATATCACTCCATCTGATGAAGGGTCTCATTCATTCTTTCCGATTCAGCATCCTCCTCCCAGCTATACGTGGAGTTCACCTTAGGCTTAGCAGCCCATATGCAAATAGAGTTTGCCTTTGCATTGTACAAATGTGTGAATGGATCTGTGAAATCATATCAGTGGCAAGTATAAACACATTGATATGATAATTGAAATTTTCTTTTCAATTCACCTCTCGATAAATCTTTCCTACAGCAAAATCTGAACAAATTCGGTCGGTGGCATGTAGAGGCTCGAGGGCCTGTCAGTTGCCCGGGCTTCAAACTATTTGCAGCCTGCCCCTTTATTCACTTTCTTGTTTCTTCCTCTGATTCTAGTCCAGCGATCTGGGGCATCCACAAGAAATTCTCCTTTAGGAATCTGTGAAACCGGAGTTCATGATCAAGCGTTTTAATATGATCAGCCAACGATTCCCATTTGAGCTGTCTGATGACACCCGAATCTAGATAGGATAGTTTGTACATGCTCTGAATTTTCAGCACATTAAGATCCTCATTGAAAGAAAAAAGGCTGAATCCTTGCTGTTGAGAAGAGCCCTTCATTTTCTTGCTTCCACTGTTTATCTAAAAAACACAAATGTGCTCTTCCCCATTTTGGTCATAACCAGGAAATTGTGGATAGCTTCTTGGATACCAACCAGATATTGAGTCCTGCGATTCAGTTTAGTCCATTCATTCAAATTCTTCATTTGATCCGCAAGGGTGCCTCATTTCAAAATCTAGAAAGCTTAATACATTATACAGATCTCCCATTTCAAAATGTGAATTATTTCCAGCTAAAAAAGCCATTACCGAGTTCCTCACCTCGACCCAACTACAACCTGGCACCTTTTTCACTCCATTAAGTATCATTGCCTTTCTCACCATCTCCGCTTCATTCCACTTACCGCTCGCACAGTACAAGTTTGACAACATCACATATCCCATCTCCTTTGTTGGCTCCGAGCTCTTCAAACTTTCTCCGCTAATCATCCCCATTTCTGCTTCTTCATGAACAGAACAAGCTCCTACCAGAACCTCTAATGCACTTGTTCCTGAGATCTTGTCAACCAGATCTTTTGCTTCCAACAAGTGCCCGCTTCGTCCTAGCATGTCGATAATACATGATAAGTGATCTTTTCCAAGTCCCAGCCCATAATTCGTTTCCATCGACTTAAACAGAACTTGAGCTTTCTCTAGAAGCCCTAAGTGGCTGCAAGTCATTAATAAGCTGATAAAGGTGAGCTTGTCAGGCTTTGCTCCACATGCTACCATTTCCTCGAAAAGCTCAAAGGCCTCGTTGGCCAGCCCATGCATCCCGAGCCCGAACAACATGGCATTCCAAGATACCAAGTCCTTCCCAGTAATTTCATTGAATGCACGCCTTGACCTTTCTATATCCCCGCACTTAGCATACATGTTCACCAATCCATTGCCCACATAGACATAAGCTTGAAAGCCGTACTTAATCACACAACTGTGTATCATTTCACCATAACCTACTGCAGCCAAAGAAGAACACGCATGAAGGACAGTTCCCAATGACAGGTCATCAGGGCAAGTATAACTGCTAAGCATCTTGACAAAATGAGTAAGCGCTTGCTCTCCATGGCCATTTCTTGCAAACCCTGAGATCATTGTTGTCCACGAGATGATGTCCTTCTCAGGCGCTTTCTGAAAGGCCAAAACAGCATTCACTGTGTCACCCGACTTCATATAGGCATCGATGGTTGCATTCCACGAGACAGACGTCAATGTCCCAAAAGATTCAAGCATCTTCACAGCATCGTCCAGGCAACAGAGCTTAGCATAAAAGCTCAGGATAGAGTTCTTTGACTCTGCTGCTGATTCCCAACCACTCTTAATGATAAAAGCATGCACCATAGATCCGTACTGAAATTCCACAGATTCTGAGCAAGAATTCATTAAAGAACTCAGAGTCCACTGATCAGGCTGACATGAACTCGCTCTCATCTCCTTGAACAGTCCCAAGCATGACTCGACCTCCCCATGCCTTGCATAACCTGCCATCAATGTATTCCAAGCAATGTCGACTCGTTCAGGCATTCCATTAAACACTTCATTCGCAGCAGCAAGTTGGCTGCAATTTACATGTGCAAACAGGAGAGAGCACCAGCTCACTTCATTCCTAACACCCATCTCTTCAAAAACTTTATCAGCACACGAAGGGCTTAAGCACTTCCCATACATATCGATCAGAGAGTTATTGACTGCAGTATGATACTGGTACCCAAGTGCATAAACCAAGGTATGAACTTTGGTCCCATAAAGGAGCTCGCCCAACCCAGCACAAGCAGTCAGAACCGCTGTCATGGTGAAGTGATCGGGCCTAGAATCGGCTACTCTCATGCGGCCGAACAGGGAGAGGGACTCTTGGTGAAGACCCAGCTGGGAGTAGGCGGTGATCATGGCATTCCAAGCGACTGAGTCCCTGTACGGCATTTCGTCGAACAGCTTGCGGGACCATGAGATGCGGCCTGATCTCGCAAGAGATGTAATCTTAGAGGTGATGCTGAACAGATTCAGGCTCATGTAAATCCAACTCCGCACTTCCCAGTTCAATTTGATTCCCTGCTGAGAATTCACTCCATTTTGAAGGGCAATCTCGTTCCTCCAATAAACGGGACAACATACATCCACTAATTGCTTCCCGATGATAAGTAACAAAAACAGATTTTTTTTAACGTTTTAACCAAAAAAATCTTCACATTTTGTTGCACGAGTACATGGTAATAAAAATATAGTAGAATCCGGATAGTGAATCAAGGAACCGATTGATTTCAATTCTAGTTTCGGTACATATAATACTCAGAACTGGAACTTGTGAACCACATCAGAACCTGTGAATCAAAGAAGCGATTGAGATCGAATATACCACATCAGTATTGATATATAATATGATGGTCTTATTGAAGGCTTTCTCGAAAGTGAGCGGTTCCTTACTCTCTGATATCATTTGAAATCTTATAAGGTATTGACAATTTTAAATGGCTCAAAGTAGCCATTAACGAGCCTGTCCCTTCCTCCTCCAATTCAATCCATTTAGCGCGTAAAATTTCTGTTTGTGCCTATAAGAGATTGAACACATGGCCAATTCAAAAGTTTAAATTATTATATAGTGGTAACATGTCACGAGTTTCACACTCGAGCTTGGTGCGATGCATGATCGACTAGTTCTGATACCTTCCACTTGAGATTGAACCCATGTCGAGTCCAAAAGTTTAAATCATTAACTGGTGGTACCCAATTATAGTATAAACTAATTGTTATTATCTTATGTGATTGATGTGTAATTTAATTCTTAATGTATTTTAATTATATATTTTTTTATTTTGAAATTTTACAACTTATAATAATAAAATAATAAAAACAACTAAAAGTGGAAAATAAGTGTAAATGTTGTGGATTAGATAATTAAGATTCAATCGAAAAAATCTTGAACTAAAGCCGAAAATTAAAGGAAAAAAATTGACTAAATCCAGCTTTTTCCCAATATTTCGCTCAAAATAAAAATGCGAAAAGCCGCTCAGAGGAATTTCGTGTTCTCCCCTGTTTGGCTACGAAGAATTCCTATTCCCAGCCGTTTTCCCCCATTTTCAAGTTTGATTTTCAATTCCCGCCCACATCTCTCTCTCTCTCTCTCTCTCTCTCTCTCTCTCTCTCTCTCTCTCCAGAAAAGCAATTCCAAGTCATCCTCTCACTTCCGAAAAGGAAAAACCTATTCCCCCCGCTCTCTCTCTCTCTCTCTCTCTGAGTATCTCTCCAAGTCCTCCGATCGGAACTCTGGACAGCGACCCTCGGCCGACTTTCCGCCGGTTCCGATGAACAAGTTCCACGTCTACCAGGCGATCGGCCACGGCAAGCACTCGGTATCGCCCTGCTCGATTCCTCCTCCATCGTATCTCCTTTGATTTTGTTGTCCGCCTTCGGGTTTACCGATCTGGTCCTTCTGCTTGCTTGCAGACGGTATACAAGGGGAGGAAGAAGAAGACGATCGAGTATTTCGCGATTAAGAGCGTGGAGAAGTCTCAGAAGAGCAAGATCCTTCAGGAGGTGAGCTCTCAGTCGCTTGATTGACTGGTCGGTTTGTTCGGTGCTCTCGTGGGCGGCTGTAATTGGGGGCTGTTTCAGCTTGGGTCGTCGTTCTTCGTCGGGTTGATTGGTTGTTACTGCTGAAAAACTTACTACTAACTGTTACCGCTTTGGGTTGATATATACTCGCTGACACTTATTCAGTGGCCACTGGAAATTAGTGAACTGGCATTGCTGCAGGAAGACTTCTTCCTGAAATGCACTATAACCCTATCTACTTTGATCTTGAATCAATGGTGTAATTATCGTTTATTTCATCAACCGGAATGAATATTCTTTCAGTTAGCTGAAGGAGTTGATAAGACAGAAAAGTAGAAAACCTTAAGACATAAAATTCTTTAAGTTATGATGGAAGACAAAAGCCCTAAAACAGAGAAAACCTTGTGTGCGTTCGATTTCGAATGAACAGTTTAATATTGGTGTGTGTATTACTTGTCAGAAAATATCTCCTGACTGCCAAGCAATGATGAATTTCGAATGTCTGTTCTGTGGGTGCATGCGCGGTGTGATAGTTTAGGGTACCTGAGTATCAGCCGCTCACTCTGTTCATAAAAGATGAAGTCTTTTGTATTGAATGTGTACCAGTTGTGATTTGGATGCTAAATTAGTGTTTTGGTTTCAGGTTAAGATTCTTCACTCTCTTGATCATCCAAATGTACTGAAGTTCTACTCCTGGTAAGGGTTCTGACACTGAGTAAACTCATGACTAATCTTGGCCACAAGTGGTGCCTCAGGAATCTTTTCCCTTGCTTTCTTCATTGCAATTTGCCAATTTTTGACATTCATCGGGTATTTGCTGCCTTTAGGTGTGAATCCTCTGCTCACCTGTGGTTGGTTTTGGAATACTGTGTAGGAGGGGATCTGATCAGTTTACTGCGACAGGTAGGTTGTCAAAAAAGATAATAGACAACTATGACTTATTTTGTAGGCATGCATCTTAGATGGGGCCTGCAATTGCGCACAGGGTTAACGAAATTACTTTATTCCCTCAGGATGGACAGCTGCCTGAAGAATCTGTTTACAAGCTTGCCGATGATCTTGTCAAAGCATTGCAGTAATAGATGCTAATATGTGATGATACCTTTTTTTTTTACCCCATGAAATAACGAAATGGGGTTCCTAATTTTGAACTTCTCCTGTTACCATGGTCACTATTTTCAGGTATATACACTCTGAAGGCATCATTTACTGTGACCTTAAACCATCAAATATCCTATTGGATGAAAGTGGACGTGCAAAGGTATTGGATTTAGTTAGTTCCCTTCCAGTTTCTTTTTGTTTTGAACATCTACAAAGTTAATTTCTCTCCTTGGCAGCTGTGTGATTTTGGGTTGGCTAGGAAAACGGCCGACATATCTAAAATGCCTTCGTCCTCGGTATGTCCCCATTCTTTTGAAACACTCCAAACTGATGAAATATTATTGTCGGAAAAGCTTTGGGGGGTTTGCTCTAATTGCATCAGCTTGTGACTGTATTTTTTTCCTTAATTAAGCTGCCACAAGCAAAACGTGGAACACCAAGTTACATGGCTCCTGAGTTGTTTGAAGATGGCATTCATTCTTATGCTTCTGATTTGTGGGCCCTTGGCTGTGTCCTTTACGAGTGCTACACAGGGAGGCCACCCTTTGTGGGCAAAGAATTCACTCAGCTTGTGAACTCCATCCTTTCGGATCCAACACCACCTCTACCAGGAACTCCAAGCCGTAGTTTTGTCAATTTGATAAATTCCCTGTTAATAAAAGATCCGGCTGAAAGAATAAAATGGCCAGAACTTTGTGGGCATGCTTTTTGGAGAACCAAGTTCAGTCCAGTGCCTTTGCCCCCTCAACCTGCCTTTGATAGTATGGTAGAATTCCATGCTAAACCTTGCCTCTCAGATTGTAATGGGGAAAGATCAGTGAAAAACAAGACTCCTCCAAAGAATCGGGAAAAAGATGCTAGAGGGCATTCGAAGCATGATGAAAATTCGGTCGTTGGAGTAAGAGGTTATGTCACACCTACAAAAGCTGCATCAGGTGCTAGAAAAACACAAGCAAAAGCATTGGAGAGAGGAGTGCAGGAACAACATAAAGATTCTTCAAAAGCAACAAGAGCCATGAATCTTCTGAGGCTCTCAAGAATAGCAAAATTGAACTTGCAAAGGGAGAACGAGAAGGAGAACTATCGGAGGCCTCTGCCCAGTGGACCACAGAATGATTCTGAAGTCAAAATAGAGAACACAGATATGGAACTTGATTTTAACGAGAATGCCGAAGATGAAATGCATGAAGAACAAGATGACTCTGATGTCCCTGGTTCTAACCCAGCTGATAAACCCTCAAGTGAATGTCAGAATCAAGGAGAGGAGGAAGACATGGAAGTAGATATGCAAATTGACACCTCTCCTGCATCTAAAGTGCCTAGTTCAGATGAAATGAGAGCACTCGACCAGGAATCTCCTTTGGATGTAACTCCGGTTTCTACCAATACCCCTTGTAGTGGCCCTCAGCATAAAAATCAAAAGACAAAGGAAAGTTCAGCCTCTGGTCATGAATACGAGACTTCAGACTCACCCAGCAACCTCTCTCAAATTTTATGGCACCCATCTGATCTCTCAGTCAGGCCTGTAATGCCTACTAGAAAAGCAGATAGAGCTGCCGAGACATTTACATCACTCCCCTTTGAGGTCCTACAAGCACCTGAGTTTGTGAAGATGTCCAAGGGCCAGCTGGATGCCTTCAATAATAAAATCATAACTATTCTCACAGGAAATACAAGCAGTGGAGAGAAACAGAATGTTGTTAGATATCTGGAGATGTTAAGTAGTAATCCCGATGCAGCAAATGTTTTGACAAACGGACCTATAATGCTTGTTCTTGTTAAATTACTTCGACTGTCAAAGACTCCTGTCTTGCGCATTCAATTCGCCTCACTTATTGGCTTACTGATTCGGCACTCCACCTTCATAGAGGATGATTTATCTCATTCTGGGATTATCAGTTCACTTACAGAAGCCCTCAGAGATGGCCAAGAAAAACTAAGGAGGTTTGCTATGGCTGCATTGGGTGAGTTGCTCTTCTACATTTCCACTCAGAATGAGCAAAACAAAGATAGTCCTGCAGAATCTCCTATGAAGGATGGTCGCTCTGCCTCTACTTGGCAGGTCAGCTACTAACTTCTTCATTCTAGAGCAGTAGACTATTTCAACGTTTGTTGGTAGACTTAAAGAGAGATTTGCTGAAGTATCTTTCTGTCGAGTAAAACTGGGATAATTTATGCCTCTTTTTTGCTTATTTTGTCCTATTTTCTTCTTTCTTCACAAAAAATGCTTTTTCTCTGACACAGGTCCCAAATTCGTTGATTTCTCTGGTATCATCTGTTCTGCGGAAAGGACAGGATGACCTGACCCAACTTTATGCATTGAGGACAATTGAAAATATCTGCAGTCAGGGAGCATATTGGGCAAATCGTTTCACCAGCCAAGATGTGATCGGTAACCTGTGCTACATATATAGAGCCCCAGGGAAGCAGGAGAGTGTGAGGCATACAGCAGGGTCTTGTTTGGTCCGTCTTGTTCGTTTTAGTCCTCCAAGTATCCAATGGGTAGTAGATAAACTCTCATTTAAAGACATCACATCGTCCATTGTTAAGGGAAGTCCACGTGAGCAGCAGATCAGTCTAAATCTCCTAAACATGGCCATGCTTGGAAGCCACACATTCACGAACATAGGACGACATCTCTTGCAATTGCTGGAGGAGAAGAATCTTGTACCTAGTCTTGTCTCTCTGATTGAACAAGGAACAGAAGTTCTAAGGGGCAAAGCACTCCTACTTGTGGCACTCCTCTGTAAGAATGGCAAGAGATGGCTCTCACACTTCTTCTGCAGTGCGAGGCTAATTTCTGCAGTGGATAGGGTGGCAAAAGAGAAGGATAACTATCTCCAGCAATGCCTGGCCGCGTCAGTTTATGTTGTGTCCTCTACTGTGCCTACTTTGCTCGAGAATGTAGCTGGAGATATCCAGCAGATGATGGGAGGAAGAAGACATGGTATGTCTCCCCTCAACAGTCGAACTGTACCAAAGACGAACATCCATTTGTTTCCCATTATCCTTAACCTTCTTGGGAGCCCTTCTTTCAAACACAGGTTGGCCAACTGTCAGGTTCAGCAGCAGCTGGCCAAGATAATAAGCTTGATTGAGAACCCATTCCAGGTAAGCAGCTAGAGCTAGCTATTTTTTTGAAATTGAGTTTCAATTAATATCATTTTCAAAAGTTACATTTGAATACCATTTTCGTTAATAATTTCTAATGAGACAAGCTTCACTGTTTCATACTAGACATTTGTAATCTGAATTGTATTCCCTAATCTTGTTCCTCACGAAAAATAAAAATGAGAACTTATATGACAATCAAGCAGCTTAAGCAAAATACAAATGAAAATTTACCTGACAATCAGGGAGCCTTACATTTATAGAAACCCTCAGAAAATTCATCAGAATTTTATGGTAATTGACCAAGAATGTGCTATCATTGAGTATTACACCACAGGGTGGATGAGACTGGAACTGAGTTGGTGAAAACTTTTCTTAACTAATCAGGAAGGAACCTTCTCAAATTGATAGTTTCCTTGATAATTATTTTTGTACCCGTATTTGTCTAAGATAAACGATACACCTGCTAGTAGTGAAATGGACATGCTACGCATTTGATTATAGAGACTCTAGAAACAGTAGAGCCAAATATACTGATGCCTGCTGAAAAATGTCATTGGTTATTGTGAAATTCCAGGGAAGGGATGAGTTCCAGCTGTCTCTTCTTCGAGTTGTTGAGGCCATGACAGAAGAGTCTGCTTGTATTCTGGAAAGCTCCGATGTTTTCATTCGTGGAATTCTTCCTAGTTTGACCAACCTATACAAAGGCAACAAGGATGCCGATGCCAGATTCCTTTGCCTCAAAATCCTCTTTGATGTGATGGTTACTTTATTCAATGAATCCCCGGAGTTAGACCAAAGATTAGAAGATCTGAAGTCCATCTCTAACAAGCATTTCCTCCCTCTCTACCCGATGATGATCGAGGACGAGGATCTCATTCCCATGTATGCACAGAAGCTCCTTCTTATGTTCATCGAGTTTAACTACATTACGATCCCTGACATCCTTCAGCCAAAGATAGTCTCTAAGTGCTTTGAATTCTTGCGGGGTGACCTATCCAATGCAAATGTAAATGATGTCAAGCTCTGCCTTGCTTTGGCCTCCTCTCCTGCGATGGATCCCAAGCTCCTTTCTCAGCTGAACATAGTGAGAAGGATTGGGAATCTCCTGGAGTATGTGCACATAAAGGATATGGAGGATTTTATTGAACCCACCCTCGATCTCTGCCGGGCCTTCCTTCGACGTTCAGTGGAATGCACCACTGGTGATATTCTTTCCGATGCGAATGGCGGGGCTGATCATCAGCAGTCAGCATTAAAGGACATAGTGGACTTTAGCAGCAATGCAGGTGTTTTCTTAGAGTTAAGTCGGGCTCGTGAAGGAAATATTTCAGGCATGGCTTCTGAATGTCTGGTCCTGCTGTTAAAGGCAGCTCCAAGGGAAGGGACAGCAGGGCTCCTCACTAACCTTTCCAAGGTTAGAGCGATCCTTGAGTTCTGGAGCAAGGGCATCTCTCATGTCACGCTGCAGAGAGTACTGCAAGCTCTAAGCTATTCTTGCAGGCAATATTTGATGCACGGGATGATTATGTCAATTTCCGTCTCAGAGGTCACCAAGATCGAGTGTGCTGTCTCAGAGATAAAGAGCTCTAGCAACCCTGCTCTGGCTAGTGCAGCCAAGCACACAGCCTCGGAGCTGCAGAAGCTTCCTCGCCGTGGTTAAAATTTCTGGAACCGGTACGACTCATACACAAGTCTTCTCCCTAAATCTTTGTGGGTTCATTTTCTGCATGCTAATTGCTAGGCTACTGATCCCCTTCTTTGAATGTTCTTGTGAAGGTTATTCAGCAGGAAGGATTCTGAATACTGGAATTAGCCGTGAAGCTAAATCTACCTGAGCTCGAGCACCGTCTCGAGCAGAATTCTCGTCGCTTTTATTCGCCCAGGTTTGTATAATCTAAGTGTAAGTTGTACTTCAATTCCATGTTCCATTGAGATGTTGAACCTCCTAGAGAAATTCCACCTTCTCTAAGCCAATTCCACGCCTTATATTTGGATCCTGTCGTAAAAATCAGTTGTCGAGGTGATGAGTTCTTTGGGATCAGACAAAACAGACCACTGAGACCAACTACAAACTTTTAGCCACAAAATAACGGCCTTTTTGTTTAGATGAAAAGTGGAACGTAATTTTATAGGACTGATTTACATGTACGTGGTTGTAAAAGTTGTGTTTAAAATAAGTGAAATTCTTAAATTATAATCAATTTTACTTATAGTTGCAAAATTTTAAATAATTATATTTTTATGAATATGACAATCTTATAATTTGACATAAGATCCAAGAAATCTTTATTATACTTAAAAATTTTATTATAATTCATAATCTGACGATGCCCGAGTCAAATGCGTCTCCAGTTGAAGTGGATGCTGAGAGGTCAAAAGAGACACACGTTAAACGCATGGTCTATAATGACACCCACAAAAAGAGGAAAAAACGCAAACAACGACGTTGCAGGTAGTGAAAAAGGGAGCTGGCGCAATTCCATTTTTATCTTCATTTTTTTAAAATAAAATGTCTCAGGCCACTATCCTTGTGGGTATCTTATGAATGTCAAAGGCGGAGGTCGGACCTCCGCCACTGAGACATCAATCACTTAGAGGGGGATTTTTGGTCCATAAAAGAGGTTAGGACATAAAATGGATCGAAGGAATATGAGATAAAAGAGGCATGAGGAGTCCTACCATCGATATCGAGCCCAAACCTTCAGGTCTCATGTGAGAGCAGTACTAATTTTACTAAGCCTTCTTTTTCAGTGAACGTATAACTCTTGGTGAGATCACCCACACATTCATTGGTTGGAGAGAATAAATCTGTTATAAAAAAAAATTAACTGTGACTAGCTGAGAGAAGCATGTAAGATCTGTTTATTCTAAACTTTAGATGCCCTCTTGACGGAATGCAATGAGTTTTGACATTTTGGAGATTAGTCCTGAGCAGAAGATCTTCATAAAGTTTAAACACTTATGGAAAGGAAAGATCGGTTCTTTAAGCGCTCTTCTCCATCAGCTTCTCGATCATATCGGCGGCTTCCTGGACAGTGGTGATGCTCTGGGCGCTCTCTTCCTCCACACTGATCCCGAATTCCTCCTCGAGCCCCATCACAATCTCAACCTGAGATGTAGATCCAGTGGAATAAGATCAAGCTAAGAAGAGAACCGTGGCACCCTGGTTTGATCGTCATTGTACCATGTAGTGAAAGCAAAACAATATACTCTAGTCATGGGATAGCAGAATATGAAATTCCGATACAGTGGATTGGCATAGACATTCATTCCAGCAACCAAACAGGGAATTGTTTTGTGTATAGGTTTAGAGGAAGTACCGTGTCGAGAGAGTCAGCTCCAAGTGCAGCGAACTTCGACTCTCCAGTCACAGCAGAATCATCAGGAAGAGCCAGCTGCTTCCTCACTATCTCGCACACCTTGCCCACTGTCTCCGGTTTGGCCTGCCCAGAAGCACGTGTAATTAAATGCCATGGACTTTCTCATCACGCCAGTCAGAATAGGATGGATACAAGAGAAACCCAGAAAGATGATCATCCGAGAACAGACTATGAATGAGGAACAATTGGGAAGCAATGTTCGTTGAAGTGCCTCGTGACGTGAAACACAGTGAGAGAGGAATTCATACCGCACATGAAACCCATAGACGACGCGATTTAAGGGATGGAAAGCTTCTTCCATTAGCAGCAAAGAGGTCTAATCTGGAGCTGAACAGTCTTGCCCTGGTCACCTGCCCAAGAATATAACAGTACAACCAATTAACTTAATACCTTCTAGCTACGGCAAGCAAGGATATCCCAGTTATCTGGCGAAACTAGAAAAAGAACAAAAGCAGCCGCTACCTGAAAGGGATTTCGGGTTAGACTATGGTTAGAATAGCAAGTGAAGAGACTCCTAATTGCTTAGCCTTGGAGAATGCCAAAGCGAAGGTGATCGTGGTTTGATCACTGAATATGCTACTTTATGACGGCAAAACAGCTCATACGCGATTGATAAGATCTCGAAGACCACTGGCTGCCTAAAAGTTTGATCTTTATTAACAACTTAATGGTATTGTGTTGTTCCACGCTGCAATTCTCTGAAAGAATGATGTGATGCCCAACTTCATGGAAGTGATTGGGATTCTGCACGGTCGTTTCATTCTATTCCATTTCCATTCACCGAAAAGGGCATTAGAACAGTCGGCAGAACTCTTCCAAGATTTCAATTTTGAAAAATGGAGCAACCAACACTCTAGCGCTGACACTCCCAATCCACTTGTTTAATGAATCGTACCAGCAGCCTTCTATGTGCTCATCTTCTCAACTTCGATTACATGTTTTAATAAGGCACACTCACAACACGCACAGCGACTTCCCTCTACGAACAATTCACGATTCATCTTACGATATCTCGAAACACGATTTATGGAAATGTCGCAACTCCCGAAGCCGGGATATATTTGAAGAGATCAGGAAGAACAAGAGATCGAGATCGAGAAAAAAGGATCACTCGGTAAAAGCCAAATCAAATCAAAGGGAACCCGGCACAGCTCGACGACATTAAAGATGAGAGCTCACCTGGGTCTGCCTCGGGTTGCATGAAACAGAGCCCAATCGAACAAAGTTTCCGGTCACACAGGCCATGCCGGGAAGGTTTCAGTGCTGAGAGATCTGAGGCTGAGAGGGTTAGCAGAGAGAGCGAGGGAGGAAGAGAGAAACGAGAAGTGCGTGCAGGTTGAAAGACTGGGCAAACGTTAAATAGGAGGAGAGGGAGTTTGTGCGTGAGAAGAAAACTGCGGCGGCCGCGTCCGTTTGTTCATGTGAAATCACGTTTTAGTCCTTCAAAGCAGCACAATAGGTTTCGTCCCAAAACGTCATACTTGTAAAATGTTCTGTCTCGTTGATCAAAGTTTTGGTGGTTCGTTTACTGGACAGTTAGTTTAATTTTGTAGCAAACGATTTAACTTAAGGAAAAAAAAATCTGACGACTTGTAATAATTTCCTCTACCCACTTGACGAGAAAGTTTACAGTGGAACGGTTATATTATATAAGCAATACTGACATGATATTTCCGTCAAATCAGAACATGATATGTAATCAATAAGCATGCACTTGTGATTGTTAAATTCTAAAAAATATAAAAAATCTAAATAATTTGTGAATCCTAATTAGAGGTGTAAACGGGCGGTCGGGTGGTTTTTTTAAAAATTTATTGGACCTAAGTTTTTTCGAGTTAAAAAATCGTATTGAGAACTGTTTAGAGATTATTAAAACTGACCACTTGAATTCGATTTTTCGGATGATTTTTCGGGACTATTTTTAATATAATAATAAACTAAATACAAAAATAATAAAAATAAAATTTATTAAAATAAGTGAGAAATACTAATTATAAATATTTTAGTGTATTAAGAAGATCAAAACATAAATATAAATCCAAATTCAAGTTAAAAAAATGTGAAATATATTATTTATATTGTCAAAATTTAATAATAAAATTGTTTATTACATATAATATAAGCTTAACATGACTTTCAGATTGGCTTCAAGCCCCACGGGCTTTTCCGGTCCGGTTTTTTCACCTTAAAAACCGCATTAAATTTATCTCAAAGCTCATAAATCCAGTTTTTTCAGTTTGTCTTGTGTTTTTTTTTAAAGGTTTTTGGTTTTTATTTACACCCCTAATCCTAATGGACAAAAATATATAAACAGTAACAAAATAATAAAAAAATCTAATAAATAGTGAATTATAATTGGATAAATATGTAAATAGTGAACGAAGACTTTCTCCAGCTTAACAGCGTACAAATATCTTGCTTTACCTACGAGAATGACAACTTCCATCTCTCTCTCTCTCTCGCGCATATGGACAATGATCTCTCTTTCTATGACATTTTCGGTACATGAAAAATACATGTAAACCTAAAGGAAGTACAAGGAAGAGGAAATACAAGAGCACGAGAAGTTCCAATGATGATATCGAATACAGAATCTCGAGGTCGTAGGGTGAAAGCGGGACTGATTGCACCAAGCTCTCTTTTCTTCTGTGGCATATTTCTATTATGCACGAATTATACAGTACAGTCATCAGACCATTAAGTAGAAGGATCAAATAGTCAAGAACATTAGATTAAATTATTAAATGATTCGGTGGTTGAACCATAAAAACAATCCTGCTCATGTGATTTCAACATAGGAGGCGGAAATTTCGAAGAGGTTGTGAGGAGTTGGAACAACTTCAATTCAATTCTCACATGGCACTCTTATTAGTCCCAACTAATTTTTCCCATTGCCTTTGGAAAGAGAAATTTTTAAGTGCAATACGGATACATCACGTGACAATATCTCTGTATTGCACACAAATCCTCTATTATGTATCACGCACAAATCCTCTTCGGATATACATTCGTACAGTAATAGATATGAAAAATATCTACTGAGAGGATGGAACTTAAGAGAAGAAAGAGTAAAAGAACGCGTTACATTGGAGCAAAAAAGATGAATTTACGTAGATAAAATCAGTAAAATCTATCTGAATCCATCCTAGCATCTACCCACTACATATGAAGCAATTTTGCTGTGCATTGAGTCAAATTGCAATCAATATCGGAGCCACATTGTAGCGGGGAGGCAATTGCCCCTCCTATAAAGAGACGCTCATCTATTGCATTGTTGTTTGTAGGTCTTATAAGAGGTTGGACTTATTTTCACTTTAAAGATTGCGGAGATTGTTAGACTTATGTCAGACTACAGTGATCAAGGCGCTCATGTACTATATCATTATTAGTTGACCTGTAAGAGATTAGGTCTATTTCCACCTCAAAGTTCATTCAACTATCTTATAAATAGAAGATTATTCATTAACTCAGTCAATGTGGGATCTGACGTTACCTCTCACATGTTGTATGTTACGAGGCTTACCTTCACTTCGATACCAAGTTAAAATGTTGTGAGCGGGTTGCTTGCACACCGTTAGCTGGGTCGGGATGAGACTGCTAGAATTGTCGAGTTTATGTCAATTAATTATTGGTCAAGAAGTTCATATATTTTATTATTAGTAGTTAGTCTTATAAGAGGTTGGATATGTTTCCACTCAAAATTCTAAACTATTACATAGTTGTATCGACTATCTTGCAAACTTAGGTTTGCTCTTTATCCCAGTCGATGTAGAATTTGACAGAATTTGGGTTCGATTCTCTGGCGGGACTTTTCCAGCCCCCTTATTCCCCATTCCTTGTATTCCATTCTAGACTTACATGTCTTCTTTGTATAATAAAATAGTGGTATCAATTAGGAGTGGACTCTTCACAAGTTCGGGAACACATCCACCAAGTTACCTGAACATTGATATTACTCAATGGATGCAGGCTGCCTTTTTTTTTTAAAAAATCAACTGAGTAATCTTGGTTTCGAGGATGCGGTCTCAGCTTAATAGCACGAGACTCTGACTACTAACTAAAAAGTTGTGAGTTTGACCCTCATCGTTAGAGAAAAAGAGCTTATACAATTGATACATCACTTGTCTTGTAACGTAGAGGCTTTGAATTCAATCTTGCCAGGGGATTTCCTATAAACATAAGCCTTTTATTAACCCTTTTCTTTGTAGGGTCAGCAGTCTATCGATTGCTGGCAAATATTCGGAGTGTAATATACAATGAGTTCATCGTGATTCATAAATTATTGGGAAAATCGACGAAAGCAAGGAAGAAAAAGAACAAGAACAAGAACGAGGCATCCCTCTGGTTTCTGATTCTCAGCCGTAGGCAAAAGAGTACAAAGGCAATAGACAGACCAAACAAAACAACCGTTTACTCTTGACAAACATATGTTTCACAAATGTCAGCTTATAGTAAAGATCAATTCAATCAATAAAATAAATAGCAACATATATATATATATATATATATATATATAGTATGTGCCTCGATCGTCTGTAATGGAAAGAATCGAATAAAGAAGAATCGGATTGATCGGTGATCACGACGATTCCATGCAGATTGTACGACTCCATGTTATACTGGCGATGGATACGAAAGAACAACAAAAAGAACTGTGCAAAAAAGTCCGAGCTTGACCGTCTGGCCGAGTGAATAAGTCTCTTTTTTAATCGCGAATTTTATTCGCTCGCATAAGATTTGAATTCAAGGATTTCTTCAGCTTCCAATTGTAGTTATCGCCCTTCCCTTCTATAAGTACCCACATTCACATCCTCAAGACCACCACATCCATTTCATTGGGACAAGCAAACTAAGCTTGAATCATGTCAAGCATCTGCCCTCCTGGTGAGTTCTATTCTCCATAACCTTCTTGCTCGCTTGACTTTACATCATACTGATCGACCTCTGCACGGGCTTGTTCGGTTTCTGAATCGTGTCATGTCCCAGGGTTGTGATAAGTTGTCCTTAAACTTGATCGATGGTAGGGATGATGATTTAAACCACCCCGTATTGACCTGTCTCATCTGGGTCGGGCTTGACTTGCCCAGTACAGTGCTTGGACCAAGTTCTAGTCCTAAGGACCTGATCTGTGCACGAGTTGAGGTGAGTCCGAGTCTTATGAGCTGCCCACTCTGATCTGATACTTCTCTGTCATTGTATACACAATATATTTTTATGGACTTTTTGAAAATAAATTAATCTTTATATTATAATTTCTATTTGATACAATATTTATATATTTTTTTGAATTTTTAAAATATTTTAATATATAAATTATTCCAACGGGTCAAATATGTTGAGTCAGGTTAGAAATAACTTATAGCTGGCCCGTCCACCCTAACTCGCAGCTCGGGCCAACGAGACAATAGGACAGGTCGGGTCTGATTTTTTGAATACTCGCACCGAATCGATCTACTGCCGTCCCTAGTCACCGGACAAAAGTTTTCAACTTTTTCTTCTAAATCATAAGTTTTCTGCATTTATATGACCCGTCGAGTTCTAATATCTTAAAGAAATGTCGAATCGTGTTGTCCAAACCATATTAGTTTTCTCTTTGGATTATTATTGATACATGAGAAGTTTGCCAGGGAAGAGCTCGTGGCCGGAGCTGGTGGGTGTAAATGGAGACGCAGCGACGTTAGTGATAATGGGTGAGAACCCAAAGGTGGAGGCCTCCACAGTCAAGGAGGGCAGCTTCGTCACGACCGACTTCCGCTGCGACCGCGTCCGCGTCTGGATCAACAACGCCCACCTCGTCACCAGGGTCCCTCAGATAGGCTAGCAGCCAATCGATCGACTAATCTCCGGGATTATAGACCGCGAACTTCCTAAATGCGACCAAACAATTCACGCTATTTACTTCTGCTCTTTTTTTACTTTCTTTTAGGGTTCAAATTTGGGTGCTATGTTTGTTGCATGTCCCTCGTGTCTTCTCTGTGAATTTCAAGCACAAATAAGAAATATATGTACTGGGCATGTCAAAAGATCAGTAGAAACTGAAGGGGTGTTCGTTCAAGTACCGTTTAATTGCACGATCTATTTGACATATGGAGAAATCTCGGGAACAGGACCGGCAGCTCGGTCCGGTATGAGCAGTTGGATGTCGAGGCCAGGGGGTGGGTGAAAAACCCGTGGTTCGATGAGATGGACACTTACCTGGAGGTCGACCTCTTGTCGCCTGTATCGAGACTTGACCCGTAAAAGTTGTGAAGTAATTGCTGTCAAAATAGCATTTCAATCGGAGTTCGCTTGCCTTCTCGATCCAGATTTGATCTGCAACCGATCGCTTGAAGAACTGCTCAATTTTTCCCTGTTTTTGCAGTTCTATTGTGGCACTGATTCTCTCTTTTCTTTCATGCTGCCTATCATTTTTCACTGCATTAAATTTAAATAAATTTTGATTGGTTCTTCTGCATTCACTGTGAATGCATACTACTCACTTGATAAGAAGTCTAAGTTCCTCCTAACCAGAGGGATAAACCAACAAATATAGCCAGCAATACTTAGTAATGTTTTTCTTTATCAATTAATTACTGAAATATTGATTTTTTTTATAAATAAAAATGAGAGCAACAGTAGTGACAATCTAACCACCCTGCTATGTAATATTATATCAACGAACTAAACTACCAGCAGTAACACCGGTCCTATCAAGGTAATACCACCAAAAGTCAAGTATAGTGTAAGAAGGTCAGTGTCTGTAAGTAACATGTATATCATGAGGGTGAAAGGGAGGAGAAAGTCTTATATGTAATAGTATATTATGTGGCAATGTTGACATGATATATTAAACTAATAAAATTCAATTATTTTTATTTTTTTAATTTTTTAGAGTTTTATAATTTTTTTAATAGTAAAATTTTATTGATTTGTAATATTAAGTAATTACTGTCACATAATATACTTATTACACAGAGGAGTCTCACCATCGCTTGCTCATATTCACAATTTGGAAAAATCAACAATGGAATTAAAGAACAAGAACACATTTGTCTGGTTTCCCGTAAGATTGATAATTTTTTATATGACACGATAACTCAATATGATATGACACGAAATTGGCGGGTCCGGATTGACCCTAAATTAGTTTCGTATCTAAATGTGCTGACCCATATAACTTCTCTATATAAATGGGTTAAATCGAGTTGAACTCACTTAACCCGACACAACACATTTAAATCCATTTAATTATGCGTATATGTGTCAAACTCATCAACTTATTTAAACATATTAAGTAAAAATTCGCACATATTTAAATATATGGATTAAGCGAGTCGTGCCGTGTCTCTTGGTTTTAAACGAGTCGTATTTGTGTTTTAAAGTTTTTGACCCATTTATTAAACGGATCATATATAGGTTGAAGTACTTTTAACATGAATCTATTTAAATACGATATGTTTAAATACGATACGACACGTATTGCATGATTAATTTGTGATGCCCAGCCGTGAGCAAAACAGTACAATGGCAATGGATAGAACAAAGAAAACAACGATGTACTCTTGACAAAACATATGTTTCTTACAAATGTCAACTCATAGTAAGATCAGTTCAATAATTAAAAAAAAAGCGTTTGTGGAGAAATTTTTAAATGATCATGCTTTTCCATACAATATCAAGAAATACCAATTAAATTGTAATTTATAAGCGAATTGGAGTTAATAAATCCACTGAACAATCACTCTAATTATTACTGATATAATTAATTTAATTATTTTTTCTTATAATATTATTACGATATATGACCGTGTAAGATTTTTTAGTGCGCGTGCCTCAATTGACTTTAATGGAAAGAGTTGAATAGAGAAGAATCGGATCGACCCTTGATCGCGCTGGTTTCATCAAGATCGTACAACTCCTTGTTAGACTGGGGATGGATACGAAGGACAATAAAAAATAGCGAGTAAATCATTAAATTAGTGGTTTAAATTTTAAAGAATTATTAATTTAGTCTTTAAAGTTTAAAAGTCATCAATTTGGTCATCACTATTCACTTCATTCGTTAATTTGGTCCAGATGTTATAATACTGTTTACGGATGCTGGCGTGGACAATAGGTGCCACTTCAGCGTCCCATGCCACGTGGTGAGTTACGAATGATTGAAGTTAAAAAATAAAATAGAATTTTATACATTTATTGATTATCATGTGACATGTTAGGAGCTTACTAACGTGACAGCCACCGTCACGTCAGCATTCGTAAACGACATTATAATGTCTGTATCAAATTAACTGATGAAATTAAACAGTGAAGACCAAATTAATGGTTTTGAAATTTTGATGACTAGACTGATGACTCACTATAAATTTGATGATCAATTTAATTGTTTACTCAAAAAGAGCTGTGCAAAAAAGTTCGAGCTCGACAGTATGATCCATAAAAGCTGCTAAATTTTGAATCTGCACTCGGTCCGTTAATCTCCGGCGATACATTACACCTTGATATCTAGCACGGCTCGTTTAAGCGGACCGGTCGAGATGCGTGTAAGATATCCCAAACACCGCCTAACAGTTTCAACATATAAGGTGGGAAAGTTTATATTATTTCGCCGTTGGATTGTTTAACAGTTTAATTAAATGATTTATAATTAGTGGTACAGATTAAAAAAGAATTTAATAATTTCTGATAAATTTTCTCATGTATTAAATAATTTAATGATTGGATCATGAAATTTTCCGTGCAATGGTTAGATAAGTACAAGATGTCATTTTCCCTTCTCCCTATTTTCATTTCTCCAGGAAAAACCGAAGGTCGACCACCGTGCTAGCCTTTTCCCCCATTAAAAGATAAAAAGGTCGGAAATCTTCTCGATTGGTGTTTTTTAAAGTTGAACAGTTCACTGTTACGTTGAATTTTATCCGGCAGTTCAATTATTGAACTAAAATGCTTCTAAAGAAAACACAATACAAGAACAATAGATATTGTCAAGATTTTATTGTATGTTCAATGCCCAAATCCAACTGTACAGTGGTTGTTCTTGATATAGAACTAAGGTGTCTTAATTCAATCTTGACCGGTCGATTTTTCTTGTACATTTGGTCGTTGAGAACCATTAATGTTTGAGAATCTAATAAGTAAATATGACGTACTCTAATTAAAGCCGGGTCGATGTAGTAGGTTGTAAATCTCTTCTGACTATGAATTTTTCTTGGTTACTAAGAACCTCGAGATTGCTCTCTCCCTCTCGAGAGAGTATTGTGTGTAACCGGTACACCACGGAACAGCGCTATGCAGTGTCACAAACCAATACGATTCAACCGTGTTAAGAGTTTTTGTATAAAATCCGAAAAAAAAAACTTGAGAATAATTGAATCGTACTAGTGTGTAACATAACGTCAGTACTGTTAAGTGCTATACCAAATAAAGACGAGACTTTCTCCTCCCTTTCACCCTTACTTGTGGATATCGATCTCCCCTTCTATAAATACGCACCACATTCACATCCTCAGGACCTCCATATCCATTTCACTGGGACAAGCAAGCCAAGCCTGAATCATGTCAAGCATCTGCCCTCCTGGTGAGTTCTTCGGCCGTAATTCCACTGCGGCTCACAGACCTTCTTGCCAGCCTAACTCCATGGTTACATAGTATCGAACAACTTCTGCTCGTACGGGTCTTGTTCGGTTTCTGAATCGTGCTGTCTCTTAGGTTGTGATGGGTTGCGCTTCTGTTCTCGTACTCGGTCACCGGTGGGGATGGTAATCCCCGCCTCCATGTTAACCTACCCTTAACCCATCCTGTGCAGATCGGGTTCGACCCGTCTCGCTCGAGTCGGACTTAACCCACCTAATATAGGGCTTGGACCAGACTTGAGTCTTAAGAGATTAAACCATGTATGGGTCGAGAGAGGATCGAGTCTCACAAGTTAACCCACTCTGACTTGATCCACCATGACCCTATATATATATATATAATATTTTTATAAATTTTTTAAAAATAAATTATACTTTTTATATTATAACTTGTAGTTAATATAATATTTATCTGTATTTTCAAGTTTTTTGAATTTTTTTAAATATATTTAACATATAAATTATTCCAATGGGTCAAACAAGTCGAATTAGGTCAGGAATATTTAATTTGCAGTTGACGACCCGTCCAGCCCCGGCCCATAGCGAGGCACATGTCAGGTTAGGCCAATAGGACAAGAGGGTGGGCGAGGTCCGGATTTTCAAACACCCGCCCGATCTAACCCATTGCCATCCCTAGTCACTCGATGAAAGTTTTCTTTCTTTTCTCCTCAAAATCATCGATTTTTTCCATTCACAGGTTTCAATTCGAAGACCTCATTCAGTCGGCCCATCCCAATCAACCGACCCACATCGATTTTTCCCTTCGGATTATTACTGATCCACGACACGTTTGACAGGGAAGAGCTCGTGGCCGGAGCTGGTGGGTGCAAATGGAGACGCAGCAACCTTAGTGATAATGGGTGAGAACCCAGAGGTGAAGGCCTCCACAGTCAAGGAGGGCAGCTTCGTCACGACCGACTTCCGCTTCGACCGCGTACGTGTCTGGATCAACAACTCCAACGTCGTCACCAGGGTCCCTCGGATCGGCTAACAACCGATCGATCAAGCCCCGAAATTATCGGATTCGAACCTCCTAAAATGCGACGAAATAATTCTAGTTATTTACTTTCTGGGTTTCACTGTTCGAATTTCGATTATCATCTGTTACATGTCTCATGTGTCTTGTCTGTGAACTTCAAGCATAAATAAAAAATACGAACATATATGCTATATTTAGTTGAATTGCTCCGAAATGTTAAAATTATGGCTCGAAAAGTAAAACTGTTATGTTCGGGAAAATACAAAGCCGATCGCGGAGTCGGATAAGTAGAATTAAAATAGTTACACAATCGATTGTAATATTAGAATTTCACCGGTCGCATCATAAGTTCATATCTACTTAATAATTTAAAAAAGAAAAAGCAAATACTGCCCCTCGGTCGGTAGGGAGTCTTCTGTACCGCAGATATACTATATGATAATACTGATGTGATATCACGAGTTTGTAAGATTCATTTGTTTTTTTAATTTTTTAATAAAATCTAAAAGGAAAAAAAACTATAAAAATGATATAATTTATTAGTTCATGATACCACATAAGTACTGTTACATGGTATAACCGTTACGTGTACGGCTTTATCCAGTCGATGACTTCAACACCTTGTTTTTTCTTTCCTTTCCCTAAATTGAACTTAAATAAGCCGGCCGCGGTGGCGATTGTTTAACGGTAGCTTCCAGGATCCATCTATGTACTAAAATGAAAAATTTCTTTCCACATCGTACATTGTCACGTAATATAAGAAAATATTAAGATAAGAAAATTCTTTCTCATGCGTGCAAAATAGTTCAGAGCCGTTGGACGTGGAAGGTTAATATTGCTCGAAATCTCGATGAACACTGTTCGAGTTTTTTCCTTGATACCGACAATCGAATATAAAATCTCTACCGTGCCGACGGTGATATTACCGCAACACAACTTATGGTCTCCTGGTTGAGCATACGAAGCGAAGTGCACCTAGCAAAGTGCATTTTCTTCAATAATACATGACTCCCTTACGTCTAGATTGGGCAGAAAGAAGAGAGAAACAAATGGATACAGTTTCACAAGAATCAAACTCAAAATATTTTAATTTCAAGTCAGCAACAAGACCGAGTTCATTAAATCATAAACCACCTTCCTCCATAATGGATTTTTTTTGTGTTATTCTTTTTTTTTTTAATAATTATCATCATGGACAATTTCTTAAAAATCACAAGAATACAAGTTAGGCAAGAGTGTCAAAATTTTATTTAAGACGGTCGAACCTCGACAAAGCCAAAGAAAAATATTTGAAAAAAATAGGTTAAAAGTGCGAAATAGGATAAATTAATAATAAAATCACCCAAAAAAAAAATCCGGGCTCTGAAAATTAGTTTTCAATTGGGTTCTTTTCGATTTTCTTTTTTCCCGTCACTATCTACATGTCCATTCCTTCCATGTACTACTTGGTATTAATGAATATAATGAATTTTAGCTAAATCAGATCCGAGCCGGTCGACTTACTAGTTAACTGATAAACTTGTCATATTATAAATTTTTTTTATTTGTAAAATTCTAACACTAATTTTTTTTAGAAATAATAAAAAAAGATATTTGATCACTTCAATTAACTCGTACTAGTTTGTTCACGAATCTCTTTTTGGAGCAAGAAAACGAAGGAAAAAAATGCAGTGCGGCTTGATGACTTGAATACTTCGTGTCTAGATTGACATCGATAAGCCCCGCCGGCCACCATCACCATTAGGGATGGATCTAGAAGATGGAGCAGAGGGAGCCACATTAAATGAAGAGTTAAATTATAGTTTCTAAGTGTGGAATAAGATAATTTAATAAAAATATAGACGAAATAAGTAAATTTCATATAAGTTTTTATCGGATTTTTTCGAGTTTAGGGGTGGCTATTATTTCACAGTATCTTTGGAGGCTTATCACTTCATGAACGTCTAATATAATCAGTCTATCAATCGGCAGGGAGCGGATCAAGAAAACTTGTAATTATTCAAGGGGCGAAACTCTATAAGAATGTAATTATATGACGAATTCACTAGGCAAATTATGTATAATTTAACAAATAAAATATATCTAGCATTTTATAAAATTTCTCGAGTTAAGGGAGCGATCGTCCAGCTCCCCGTAAATTCATCTCTGTCAATTGAAAAATTCTTAAGTGATCCTATCTGATCATCACAAGACGTGAAGAAATACTAATTAAAATACGATAAACGAGTACGTTAGTATTCCTCACTCGAACATTTATCATAATTATTACTAATTGAAATAATTCAATTAATTTTTCCTAATTATATTGGTAAGATCATCTAAGATTTTTTTTCCCTATAAATTGGGCCTAGCTACTACTGTTTTTGGCACTGTCTTAGGTTTGGCATCTTTACCAATGGTGTACCTATACATCAATTACGTATACGTGTGGTTAATTTTTGGTCCCTTAAAAGGAATTATAGCTTAATTCACTAGGTTAGGTATGGAAAATGTCTAACTTGTTGTACTTGGATGTGTTAAATTTCTACCATGTCAAAACTTGAAATTTCTACCAAACTTTTAAGGTACGCTCGTGAAACCGGGATTGTTTATTGACTGAATGTGCTCATAAAACCCGAGCGAGATAAAGACGGTCTGACTCTTAATCGGTACTTCCCGACCCAAGCTACAAAAAGGCTTGACCTTTAATCGGGGCAGTTGTTCTCAGGGCGCTTGAAAAATGCCGGTCATGTAGCCATATGAGATCACGTGCTGAGGGCTCTAATCCTACATCGAAATTTTGATTCGAAAGTTGTAAACGTGAGAGATATTCGATCAACTTATTGTTTTGATTTGGAAACGAGCCCAGTTGTTAAAAGGGGTTGTGGTGGATCCACTGGAATCATCGGATGAGGAGAATCAATAAGGATTTTTCGAGAAGATACAGTCGTTATACGGTTGCTGTCACGCTACATCGGCCGCTGTCACATGAGGTTTTTATATGGTGTTTCAACATTTGAAGTAACGTAGTAGCAAAAATGTGAACATTTAGACTAAATTGTTGTAGCAAGAAAATATTAAATACCGAACCATTTGATTCTTTGAAATATTAAGGATTAAAAGTAATTGTTTATACTTTTTTATAATATTTATTTTATGATTTCTCTCGAATACAGGAGACCGACCGCTCCCGTGCTTCCTCCTCGATGCTTGTCCATGTCTATAAATACCCACGTTCGCATCCTCAAGAGCACACCACCACATCCTCCATTTCATCGAAGAGACAATTACATCGGATACCAAAACCAAGATCTAATATCATGACAAGCCTCTGCTCTGAAGGTGAGTGAGTTCTCTGGGGCTCAACTTCTAGTTTCATTCACAACCCTCTTCCTCCCTTTCTCTTCGTCTTCCCATGTTTCTCATAACCATCAGTGATTCTCAGCAAATCGATCTCTCGCATTTAAAATGATAGGAGTCCTATATATTTGTCATTTTTTGCTAGTGAATTACATATGTTTTAAAGTGGTAAATTAAGTCTTATATAAACTTTTGTCAATTCGAAACCGGCGTGGCATAGTTGCTGTCAGTTTAACCCATCGTGTCAATTTCGGACACTGATGTGAACATTTGAACATTTTTAATTTTACACGTACTTGATATCATTTCTTTATTTTCAAATTGATGAATGGTGACCGACTCTTAGGTCCTGTGGCAAGCTGCCATTCTGCTCTCCACTTTTCCAATTATTGGCTTGTTACAATTTTCGACAGGGAAGACTTCGTGGCCGGAGCTGGTCGGGACGGACGGAGAGGCGGCCCCGGCGATAATAAAGAGCGAGAACTCAAATGTGACGACCGTCCCCGTGCTGCCGGTGGGCAGCCCCGTCACGCTCGACTACCGCTGCGACCGTGTCCGTGTCTATACTGACGATTCCGGCAAAATCGTCGGCATTCCCATTATTGGCTAATCCATCGCAGACCGAAAAATTAAATAAGCTAATAGAGCACGATTTTACTGTTACATTATTAATTAAATCGTGCTTGTCAAAATAATTAAGTAATTAGCTGTATGTAGCTAATCAATGAAGCTGCGGTGTTATCAACTAAGAACTGTTACTTACTTCCGGGTATATTTAAAGTTGGCTACTTTTTTTTTTTCCGATAAGTGGGATATCTCATTTCACCGAATAATCCCGAAATATTTATAACCGTTTTTACGGATCGCTCCGTAAAAGAGGAACTGGAATTATGCAAGGATTAACGGGCAATGTAAATTTAAGAGAATGTATAAGATGGTTCACCTATTTATGTGCTCTGGACAACAGCTAAAGAGTAAATTAGTGAATTAGTGAATTCGTATAATTCTAGGTTGTCTTGGTGACATCTAACTCGAATGTTGTAAACTTCTAAAGATACCGACTAGCCTAATTTTTTTTTTTTTAAAATAAGGAGGGCGGAACTAGTGGTGATTTGACTATTCTGCTACGTAATGTTCGGGCTTTTATGCTTGACCGCAAACATATCATACGAACTGAACAACCGGTACCGATATTGGTCCAGCCAATGTATCACCAGCAATGCCTAGTATAGCCTAAGAAACATGTGTTCATCGAGACATGAGCTCAAGAATCTTCGAGTGGTATTTCTCAGAGCAAGACTTGAGCTTGATATATATATATATATATATATATATATTAATCAACTAGCCTGATTAAGAAATGATATTGTTATCAAATTCTTCATTATTTTTTAAAGAAATGTTCCGCTGATATCCGGAAGTCCTGTGGAACTCTAACCAATTCAATTCAACGGCTTGGCCCACCAAGGGATAAAACCCTTCCAATACAAGTTTTCAGTACCATGCACAAAACTCGAACCGGGACTGTTCCTTGAGGGGGCTGGATGCCCAACCACTTGAACCATCTCACGTTTATCAAATACTCTATTATGGAACGTGGCGAGTACTGTGGCTTAACACTACCCTAAAAAAGCATGGGATACACTGAAACATGTGATGCCTTGTTCATGGAACTAATTGAGAATGGCAATCGGATGAACTGAAACGAATGCTTGTTCCAAAACCATGTTAGATATGTGTCGGGCACAAGGACGAAAGTCTTTCTGTTGCATCTCATATTTCTTTCAGTGTTGGAACTGGAAAATTCATCTGGGCCTATGAACTCATTTCCACCTAAATCCTAAATTGTTAGGTGAGGATATCCAATTTTCTTTTAAACATAAGTTTTATCTTGATTCTAGTCGTGGGATTTAACTCTCAAGCAAAACTCTTCAAGATTTGAATACATTAATCCCTCGAAAATATCGAATAGAATATGTAGCAGCAGCCTTCGACAATGGTCATTGGACAGATAGAGAGAAACAAGAAATGCGTGCAGGAGGAAGAAAGCAGAAACGCCATTGGAAGAGGAGGGAGAAGTGCGAGTGAAATCGTAGCAGGCGGGCTGTACATTGCATGTTTTCAAGATGTCCATTCTCCATGATTTGATATGGATTAGAGAAGCATCT
>CM075298.1:0-216544 GCA_037672795.1 Lagerstroemia speciosa
GTCAACTTTACCTTTTTCGAACTCCACGAACTCACAATACCACCCATGATACCAACCAAAATTTTACAATGATTCCAACTTTCACCATAATTTTAACATTTCTTGCTATTTTAAATGCTTGAACTAAATGCCCCCTTTGTTCAATGCAATCGGACAGAGCCTAAGAGAACATGTGTCAGTTTTTACCATTGAAGAAATCATTCTCTACGTTCGCACAATATAGTCAACAAACTCGATCGTATTAATTCAATTTTTTTAAAGAAAGAAATAAATAACAGATTCACATGTTTTTGCTTTTTCCCCTTTTTACAAATTTTCGGTGAAAGTTGAAAGCGTGCCTGCACAAGTCCCTTTTTGTTGGCATTACCGTTTTATTTGTATATGATTCTATGCACATACGGTTCTTGTCCTTGATTGTCCTGCACTTGGCTGTCATCTGGCTACATTTCTGACTACTCTAGGAAAGGTTTCTCATACATTTAAAAGTTATCTTTAGATGATCCATCAATCCCCACCTTTCTGTGTCCGTCGGATAATTTAATTTTCATTTTTTTATGAGGGTAGATGAACATGGTCTCTTAAATTTAAAAAAGAAAAGTTATTAAAGTAAATTAGTTGAAGTGATAAGATGTCTCCTCTTAAGTAAAGTTTCATATTCGAATTTTGCGAATGAAGAGAACTCACCGAGCTTTACTCCTTAGAGGGTTTCATCCAACTCCAACCGGATTAATTAGGGTTTATTGAATTTTGGGATACTAGTGGTGCAGACCGAGAAAATTTAAAAATGTTACTTATTTAAGTAGATTGCAATTAGCTAAGCGAAATTTTTTTCCAACTCCATGAAAATGAACAGAGATGAACTTATGAAGTGTCTCCATGCTTCTCATTTCCTCAAATTCCATCATCTATTCATTGGCCTAAAAGCTTGTAACTATCCTATATGGTTCTCTCATGCAGTTCAATACTTCTTCCTTTTAAATAAGATTTTATATTTGAATTTTTCAAAAAAAAAAAAAACTTAAAGTTGATAGGGTTTTACCCCTTATAAGATGACTAAGAGCTTCATGCCAGTTTAGTCAGACAATTAGATTTCATAATGCCCGTTGGTGAAGAGAGAAAAGCGAAACTTGTGAATTTTGTTGACTAACTTTTTAAGTACTTGATTAGTTAAGCTTTATCAATACTTGGAGTTTTACAGACAAATTTTGGTCAATAACACCAGCTGCGAATAATTTGACTACGTAATTCCCATAGATTTCAATTTGATGCATATTGGGAATTGAAGATTATGTGTTAAAGTTTTGATTAGATTAAGCTCTCGGCACTTAGTTGATCAAGAAAAGAGAATGAATGGTTAGCAGGAAGAGGGGTAGCTAAGGAAGAATGAATTAGTGAGGGCTTATTGATCACGTCAAAAGCCATTTTGTCATTAAGCGTATTGAAATTAACTTCATGAAATCAGTCATTTCCATTGCCAAATAGGTGGTCCAATTGTTCAAACTCACTCTCATATAATTTAGTAAGATTATGGTTACAGATTCATAAGTCTCACTCTTAACAAAGTTACTAGAAAGCACTTTTTGAGCTTAAGCCTTGGCATCCGACTTCTCGAACTATATTAACCCTTTAGTGGTATTATGTTGACGAAACCAAATTTAATACCGATTGCTCAATTCGTTTAATATTTTTATAGTTAAATATGAAAATCTAAATATTCATAACAGTTATGACTAAATCTTCACCATTATTATTTCATGAAAAAGAGAGAGAAATCAGTCATTTCCGGCTTCATAGGTACCGTTAACTCTCTGCTGTAATACCTCTAGTCGCCCCTCTCCTCTTTTCGTCTAGTTTACTGTTTTTCATAGCAAATTACAAGTTTTAACTTTTTAGAACAAACAAATTAAAGTTATTGGATAGGCCTCGAGTTTACATATTTTGCGGATTATATACTTATTATTAGAAAGTACATGGGAAATCATATTATCTTAGAAAACTGTGCAGGGACAGATTTAGGAGTGCATAGCGTGATCAGTCCTAACCTTAGAAAAAATACATAAAATTCTATCAATTTAACTCAATTTTCACTAATTTTTTATAAATTATCTTATTTCACCCCCTTAATTCATGATATTCCGCTTTTATTCAGTTTCGCCCCTCTTGAATATATTTTTTGGATCTGTTCATGAAACTCTAAAGCAAAAGTTAATATTAAAAAAAAAAAAAAAACTCTTTGCCTATTCTGCTCTAAGCTCTTCCTACACTTACGTGAGAGACTGTAAGCTAGAGGGTTTCATGCACATGTTTGAATACGACAGGCTTGGTGGCATGAAATTGAATATTTACTGGTTAATACTCAGCGTTTGAGCAATAATGTTTTCCACAATTTTTGTTTCTATTCCAAAATAAACAATTATATTAGTAGATAATAATATATTTCAGTGTTCATGTAATTTAATCCTGAAAAAATGGCAGGACATATAAGAATTATATATGTATATATAAGGCCGTACTTGTAAAAACAAAGGGAAAGTACAATAAATTATAGAACAAAAATACCATTGATGAAGAATGCTCACATCGTTAGTCGCTGTTATTGCAAATATTAGAGCGAAAATCATATTTAACACAATAAATAAAATATGAAATCTCAGCACCGAAACATGAAATCTCAAATATTTGTAACAGGTTGGTTAAACTGTCGTTGCTGCAACATTTCTTTTACTTAGGTTAAAAAGGTATATGCAATACGGCAAACTTAAAATCATGGCCAGTCTCACTTACATCATCTTATATGCTGCTATCACTTCTCTCACATCTTACATCAATATATACTTATATGTAAACATGGTAATAAATCGTCATGTCAAGTCAGTAAGTGTAGGTATTTAGGATATTAAACCTATCATCCTTTGTATTTTGAACGACTGATATTTGACTTTGTGGCTGTTTTTTCTTGTTTTCCAATTTTCCGTTATAAGAAAGATCCGTGGAGTCAAGATGATATGAGAAAGAGAGGATTAAAGGGTCGTAGGGAACTCATCGGAAAAAATCAAACCAATGCCCTTTTCATCTAAAATTTTGGGTAATCTGTCATCGCATCAAATTTACAAACCTAGATGAACAACTAAGTCGTGTGAACCAGAGTGGGTTGGTTTTAGGGATGTGTAAAAAAACCGGTTCGGGGAGAACCGGTTCTATTTTAGTGCAATTTTTAAAACAAAAAACGGCTCAATTGATTTCTAAGTGTAATTGGTGCGGTTAATTGGTTCAAACTAAACCAAAATTGGTTTTAATATAAAAATAATTTAATAACACGAAAATACAATTCAAAATCAATTCGGTTTGGTTCGAACTATTTTAAAATTGAATTGAGCCGTTTCAAAACCAATCCAATTATGTTCAAATAGATTTCAAACCGAACTGAACAGACCAAACCTTTTTAAAACCAAATTTAGTTCAAACCAGTTAACCGAATTATTTTAAACTAATCTAGTTTTTTTCACACAAATCAGTTACAGTAGATGCTTGCTATGATAACCAAACCAAACCGATTCTTCTGGTTTGGTCTAGTTTGAAACTAGTTCGGCCCCCGAACTACTTTTTGCACACCCCTAGTTGGTTTAGGTGGTCCGATACTTCTTTTCCTTAAACAAAAGTCTCAGTTTCTAGTTCTTGTGTAGGGAAAAAATTTACTGTGAAAGAAATTTACCCTTAGTAGACCATGAATTAGTTAGGGTC
The DNA here is from genome assembly GCA_037672795.1 of Lagerstroemia speciosa. NCBI lineage: Eukaryota > Viridiplantae > Streptophyta > Magnoliopsida > Myrtales > Lythraceae > Lagerstroemia > Lagerstroemia speciosa. The sequence continues at coordinate 3,742 of CM075298.1, forward strand.
AGTTGAATTTATAAATATTAGTGGTGCAGATAAAGGAAAAAAAACTAAGTTCTGTCATCTTATTGCCATAGATTGCTAGGCGACTATCATGTGCTTTATATTCATAAGCTAATTATTAAGCTGAACCAAAGTGAGAATATGAAATTCAGGGGAACAAACTAGTTCATTATGTCCAATTCATAACCATTCTATTGTATTCTGCAGATAAGTCAACACTGGATCAGTGCCGGGATAAGATCTAACACGCGTAGGAGATGCATATGATCGTGAATCTTAGCCTGTCCTTGGGCAGTTGGAGTGAGTTCTCTCCCAGCAGCCGCCGGTCTCACATAAGTGGTTAAATTCGTCACATTACACTAAAATTATTATAGAATAATCTCATATGGACAGGTGAATACGTGTATTTATTATTTGGGGCTTTTATGGAATTTATGTTAATTTGGGTTACAGTAGTTAATGGGAGTGCTTAGGTGAGTGTCTAAACAAACCGGTGTCTGTTAAGGGTAGACATGAACTCTTGATGTCCAGTACACTCTCTCAGGTCAAAGAAGTTGGCTGTCGGAGGAGACCAACCTTCCTTATAAGGATGTTAACATCCAACTTGCTCTCTATATGAGCCTGCAATATGAATTGAATTTCTAGCATTTATTCATCTGTTTATTTGGGATGGCTCGTGATCCCACGTTGCAGACGCTGGTTTTGCAAAGAGAAGGTTATGGATTTATACGTAGGGCCTAATGTCCACAGTAGTGCTAACAGTTAGTAGTTTTTGGTGATTAGCCTGTGTTACATATGGTATTAGAATTGACTCAGACCTATAACCATGGTGATCTGTGAGTGGTTTATGTTAGATTAGAAACGAGCTAAAATCATGGAGAATGGTCTGGGCCCTGGCCCAAGTGGTAGGAAGTCATTCAAATTGGATCTAAGAGCCCAACTAGAAAAATGAGGTTTTTGGGGGGACTTTGTCACGCTTTATAATCCATATTAGAAGTGTAAAATGGATATTATGTATATATAAGAAAGACTCAGTGATTCAAAAATATGTCAAAATTAGTACTTTTATATGATGAGCACGTTGTGGTGTTACATCTCAATATTATTATATTAATATTTAACAGTCGAAGTAGTTCAAAAGGGTGGAACGAGGATACACATATAGCCCTTCCACTTGGTTCTACTCCCTACATGTTTTGATAAATGAAATGAGAATGATAGTAGTGATAATCCTCCAAATTCACTTCGTACATATCTAGACTTTCGTATTAAATCGCAAACATATCAGATGAACTGATCGATCAGTATCAATATTGACCAGTCAACATACCACAACCAAAGGTCCAATAGTGACAATCCACCTATCCCACTACGTAATATTCGAGTTTTTGTAATCAACTATAAACATATTAGACAAACTAAATACCCAGCACTGAAACTAATCATGTCAACGTAACACTACAAAAGTTTTCATGATGACACTCTCGGTGCAACACCTAAGAAATTTCACTGTATAAAGATACGACAATTTCCTCGAAATTAACTTCACAGAAGGAGCAAGTCTGCTTACTGGAACGTCATTAGTTAACTGCAAGGTTTGTAATCCCTTAGCCAGCCAATCAGCACCTGTGGGTTTACATGCCCTGTGCACTTTGCTGAGGGCGTGGACTTTGTTGACGTACATGTAAAACCATGAGAATTAGTCGGACAATATACATATACCTCTCGGTACATTAAAAAAAACCTATAATGTTCAATCTCTCTATTTCTAGCATCAATGGCGTGCACGGTATCAACTCTAATTTCATCAGCAATACCCCACATCGATCAACCGATGCCCAATATTTTGAGCAGCCGAATGGCTCTGCTCTGTATATTCTTCTAGTAGTGCTTGAATATTTGAATTCAGAACATCGTCACCTTATCTTTCTCCAGATAAATACATTATAGACAATATTATGAAGGGGAAAAAAAAGTAAATTTGTTTGGCGATGATTTTTACTCATATTCCTAGTTAATACGACCAATGCCGATAACCTGATTCCTTGTACGTTTTTAGAATTGGGCAAGAGTATAAAGCATGAACAATTAATAAGCTCAAGCACTATGAAACATTCTGCTTTGTCAAACACAGGCAGCTTCTTATGTTACGAACACCAATACTCCGGTCCTAAGTAATACAATCACATTTACCTGGGATTCCTTTTAAGAAGCATACCCGATACTCGCACTGAAAAATACATAATTTTCGGCTAAATAAGTTGGAAGAAATCTTCCTGCTACAGATAATAAGCTCAAGGATGTCGGAGAGAGTACAAACTCCAACCACAATTCTACTGACTCAAGTTAAAGAAGAGAGAATAGAAACTAGATATTAACTCTGACAAGTTCGCCTACCGGTAATTCTCGGAGCCGGCTGGGGAGAAGAATATATCCAAACCCCATCTTCCGCAGGGCTAGCTGTATATATCTGCAAACAAGAATAGCTGTTGCTCAGCAATCAATCCAAATGATGGATAAAAATAGCCCGCAATAAAATTTAGTATCAAGTTTAGTTCATGCTCTGCTTTGTCAATTATCACAGTGATAAGCACAGCAAATACTTCAAAATAATCAGAGATTGCCCTGTGGATTCAAACGCGGCGGCAATAATACTGAGAAAACTTTCAAGACAGTTGAAAAAGCATAGCCTGAAGCGTTATTGCAGAGCTAATGGCAAAGCTTAAAGACGTAAACATAATCATACAATACAACATCAGCATTACTTCGTGAAGATTGTATATGCAGTGCCAAATCAATTACTTTGCACTTTACACACTAACTTCTGTCATTGACCGAGATTGGTGGATCAAGACTAAATCTCAAACGTACTTGAGCTTCATTACTCACAGGGATGCTCAACAAGATAAGTTTGCAATCCTAAGATTCGTTCACTTGCTTGCAAGAGCAAATAGCAGCACCAGGTCAATTAAACAACCAAGAGCTGATACCTATGCGAACAAAGGGTTGCTCCACTACAATGAGCTACTCATCAGCCCGATCACCAAAAAAACCAAGCCCCCCACACTCAAAACCAAATCGAAACAATACACTCCATATCAATCACATTTGGTGGAGCACAGGCTCCACCCACTCACAGGTGATAAAACAAACATAACAACCCACCATATGTAGCAACAACCACAGATGTCAACAAAGCAAAGATTTAAGACAGAAAGAGTGACAAAAAGAGAAATCAGCAGAAGAATCACCAGCAAACTGTAGATAAATACAGGGTAATGCCATCCACTACAAGTTTCTCAATCCTTCTGCAACACTGGCCCTCACAACCAACAGAGTTACACAGACCCAAAAAGGAATTTACAAACTGAAGTAGCTCTCAATAGAAAGGAATCAGCTGCAACTATTACAGCAAGAATTTTCAAGATACCACGTAAACAGTTTCCTCGAACGATTACAGATAGAAAACATCCCAATAAAGCAAATGCCTTTAACTATGACAATTGAATCTCAGCAGCTACTTATAACCACAGAAAAAAGTTGTGCAGGTGATGGACACCTCAGTCCATCCAAACCAGGACTTGTACGAGGTTACGAAATACAAGACAAAGCCACAGGATGGAAGTCCAGAAACAATATAAACCACATTAAGTAACCAGTATTGGGCATAGAGAGGAAAGGAAGAGATTCTTTTTTCTAACCATCGGATCCAGAGCGTTTGGTATGCTTCATCCTCTCGAGCTGAACTTGAGTATCCATGAACATCTTCAGCCTCTGCACCTCTAGGTCTTTAGCGAACTGCATCCTCTGCTTCTCCAACTCTACCATCTGTCTCAACTTCTCAGCCTCCACCCTCTCGTATACCTCCCCGAACCTCTCAATGGCCTTGGCTAGTCTCCTCATCCCCTCCCCTTCATCTTCATCCTCGTCAGTCTCATCATCATCTTCCCCATACTCCTCTGCATCTGCATCCGCTGCCGCTGCTGCTGCCACGGCCGAGTAATTCCTCCTGAAATACCCGTCATCGTTGTTATCCGCTGGCCTCTTCTGCGGAAAGGCAATGGCAGCCATGGCCGGGGACGGTGACGGCGTTTTCTTGTAAGAAGTAGGAAGAGGCAGCGCCATTGGCGGCGAGAGTGGAGACGCTGATGTCGACGGGGAAGGAGAGACGGCCTTCTTTGCCGAGGAGCTAGACCCGATCAGGGCATCCATGCGATCAAAAAAGATCCACGAGGAGCTTAGGACTCCGTTCGAGGACGAAACCCTAGCCTTCTCGGTCTTGTACTTCTTCTTGATCGTATCGACCCGGTTCTTGCACTGCACATCCGTGCGGTGGGTCTTCTTATTCTGGCCGTGGAGGGCGTTGACCGCGGCGGCCACCTCCTGCCAGTCCTTCTGGCGCAGGTTCCCGCGATTGAGCTCAAGGTGACGGCGACCCCAGGCATCGATGAGCGTCGACGTCGCCTCCTCGCTCCAGCAGTCCTCCCGGACAGGCATCGGGCGGGGATGGTGGGATGGCGCCGGCAAGGCCAGCGGCGTAACGGAATCCGTCAGGTCTCCCATCTACCCAATCTCAGACGAAATCGGCGGACCACCGGCGGCTACCTCGACCGGAAAACGACGATTTTTAGTTCCGATTATTTTAGGGCAGGAGAGAGAGAGAACGAAGCAAAGAGGAAGAGGAGGAGCGGCGATGAAGAGGAAACGCCGGAGCGGACGGGAGCCGTTACCGTATAGAGAAGAGTGGTGGGGTAAAACGGTAGGGGTAGTCGCCGGGGCAGGGAGCGCGTGGGGCGAGTGGGCGCGTGGCATCGCGTGAGGGGCGAAAGAGGAAGTCGGAGTCGGTGCCAGCTCAGATTGGGGGATCCGCTGCGGACGGCCGTTTTGGGGAACCGGTAATTTGGGATTACCGATGATGACGAGCGAGACGCTGCCTGCCGTTTCTTTCTTTGTTACCATTCCCGTCGGAGGAAGCGACACCCAACAGTATCGGAAAAGGGCCGACCGGCTCTGTTTTCGTGTCGATGGGCTCTCTTGGGCCTCTTCTGATAGTAGCGATATGGGCCTCTTCGTCAACTACCACATGAGTACTCAGTTTATATAATTAAAAAAGAAAAAAAAAATTTGCTAGTCGAAATCGAATGGACCCTGCTTGGGCGGGTAACAGTTCAGGATTGGTTTCGGCCGTGCCGACGTCGGGAAAAAAATGGAATAAATTTTTATTTTTTGGTTTTTATATTCTGGTACGATGTTCGATATGCTATCACCAAAGATGACATTGTAAAACCAAGATAAATGCATTGAAAACGATTTCATTTTTCTGTCTCTTAAATAATGTCACTTGTTTAATTTTTATGAATGGACAAAATCTACTATTAGGGACACGCTACCTCTACATGTTATTGGACCGACCAAACTCGAACTTACATGAGTTAAAATCCATTAATTTTTAATTATAGGATGGTCCACATAGAAAAGAAAAAATTACAGTACAAATATGATGATCGTGTACTATTGCTAATGTCTCAAAATGTGCAATTGTGTTTAATAATAATTCATTATCCATTTTTCCCTTAACGATGGGACCTATGTGTTTAATACAATAATAAAAGAAAAAGAGAAATAATAAGAGCATATAACTCATACGGTGAGAATCGAGATTCCAACTTCTAGATTGTGAGGCAAAGTCTTGTGCAGCAGCACCAGAACCCTTCCTCCTTCGGTATCCCCTTTTTAATTAATACTAGTGTAAAGCCCGCACTTTGCAGAATGGATATAAATTATTAAGAATACAAATATTTATAATTTATTAAATAAAACGATAGTGGAAAAAATATATAATGATAGGAAGAGCAAAGTTACCTCTAGCATAGTTGCACATTACATCGTGGATATAAAAATGATTGCACCACTTAAAGTTAGGTTAGATTTATTGTACATTTAAGGGAAAAAATTACATAAAATTAAAATGAAAGGGAAAAAAAAAAGGAAAGATAGATAAATAAAGAAGGATAATAGAGCAAAGTGTTGTATGGGCTTCGCAATATAAGAAAAAAAAATTTTAAAAGAAAATTCATAGAAAGCAAAAGCGAATGATAATGGTGTGGAGGGCTGTGTGGGCCCCATTGTACAGAAAAAATTTAAAAATTGAATGTAGTAAATTTTGGGAGCTGCCACAACGAGGCTAGTAAAGAGCTGTAACCCCTTTTTGGTATATTAAGAATATAGATATATAAAATTTTTCGATCATAGGATGTTCGTCTAGGAATGGATGAAAGAAATAGGTAAATGATTCAAAGAATGTAAATGAAGAAGTATTAAAATTTATGGAAAATATTATAAATAAAAAATTGAGAAAATTGAGAAAAATGATATTCAATAAGGGATTGAGAGTAGGAAATTTGCCTTACTCTCTCTTAGAAGGTTGAGAGTAGGAAATTCTCCCATACTCTCCCTAATAGGGTTGTTGAAACCCTCTTTTACTACATAGTATATAGATGTGTGTACTCGATTCATGCTCCTCATGAAAGGTCTCAAATGATATTTATAATGAAAAAGTATCGGTATGCATAAACTAAACAAATTAACTTTAACAGTTAAGGTAAACATTAGACCAAAAACTGATGTATATAATGTGGCAAAAATTGACCTTTTTAAAATAACCAATGCACATTATGAACCTAATGCTCGGAAAATATGTCTACTGCATTTTATTCAATCATTCTATATATTTCATTTAGGCACGATTGAATTTTTCAAAGTGTTGGTACTTCTATGTGCATATTCTCCAGATGTAGGTATATGTCCGGCGAATAATATGAGCCGGACCCCAAGCTGCCAGAAGAAAGCTGTGAAATAAAGAAAAATAGGGAAGGGATCACGACACATGTTGGCAGATTTGAGTACTTGAGTTTTCCTTGGATTGACACGCATACAAATAGCAATTTTGGCAAGGCCGACGCTTGAAAAAGAGAGTAAGTGAAAATGAAAATGTTAGAATTTTGCCAAGTCAATGTCCAATGGCTCGCGACACATCAATCCATATTCTAGCAAAGAAAAGAAATCATTAAATCCCAACAGTTTAAAGAAATTCCCTTGAAGACCGAAGTAACTTCATGCTCGGCATCATTCAAATCAACCGAAGGATCATAGTCAGCGAACGCACTTGCATTCCAAATCCAATCATTATTGTCCTGATCAAAGAAAATGTTTTCTTTCCCTTAGAATTAGTTATAATATAGCCTTTTACGAAAGCTCCCCTCTTCCTACTAGAGTTAGGGGAGAAATTGTACTACCTATTGTCAGATATTGATAAAATATGTAAAAGTACGGGCCTTGGTGGAGTAAAACAAGCCTTTCATTTGACACCAGACAAAAAAGCTACATCAGGATCTCCATGAATTTGATGACAGTTGAGAAGGAATGATAAACAAAAATCTACACAACTCAGACTTCCTCGAAAAGAGGCCATCTATAACCAAAGTTTATCTGGTTTAAAAATATTTGAAATTTCCCCCAATCTTAGTGAGCATGCGAATTTGTAAGGATCTGGGAAATGAAGAAAAAGGTCCATACCCATCCTCCTTGTCTCTAAAGCTTATGAAAACTTTGGAGGTCTCAATCTGTTCCACACAGGTTCGGAAAAGGGGAGGAAAATCTTATCCTTAAGATCTTTATGCTCATGACTCACTATCACAGAAGCAAGGACAACAAAAGAAGGAAAAATTACAAAGAAAAAGGGGCTAAAATGATAGAGGATGCATGAAGAGGAAAAGAAGAACTTTGGGGACGAGAAGTGAGATGATAGCTAGGACCGATTGTAGAACTCATGGCCTATTAAGGCGAAGATCAGAAGAAAAACATCCGGTTCATGACCAGCTTATCATGTACCCAAAAGAAATCCGACTAGCCTGAGGACTTGAGAGAATGCTCGCTGGGTGGTAATTTGTCCCCTTGCCTAAGACCAAAAGTAAAATGCACACATTGAAGTCATTTGTTAAAAGCATGTATCTAAGAGTATGTGTCAAGTATGAATATATTGATAGGCGAGGGCAGATGTTGAGAAATTAATTCTACATTGAACAAATCAGTAATTGAAACCTAATTTATAAAAAAATTGATTACCACTACCTAATATCTTAAACTTTTAGATGAAAACGGGTTCAAGATTCTTGTGGGCCTGTATGGACATTTTACATCGTATCAGAGCACCAACATGAGAAAAGGAAGAAACTTTTCCATCACCATGTCGAGAACCATTAATATTTTACATAATATTAGAGTAAGTTTTAATGTGAACTCACATTGCGTTAAGCTCGAGCCTAGTGAAGGATTTCAAAACCGAATTGAATTCCAAGATCATATATGCTGAGTTTGTTAAGAAATCATATCAAGATAAAGCGAAAGTGTACTTGAATCGATCACGATAGTTGATGAAACTGAGTTCAGAGTTCGGATCTTCTAGGTCTACACTTACCTTAGAGAGATAGTTGATTTCTCTCTATCTCAAATAACTAATAGAATACCAGATGAATCGAATTTATATATTGTGACTCGGGGACCATGACCCTCTTAATTACACACTAGTGCTCGTGGTTGTTAATAATTTGTAATTCCAATCATCATAAAATTAGAAATTATCTTTTAATATCTATACATTAGTCCACACACTTTACGAGATATCGTTAAAGTTTATTAATTTTTTGGTAATTATAGTTTCATGCATATTCATAATAAATAAAATGTACCTTTAAGGTACTCAAAATGTGTACAACGTGAGGAACCATGTGTGAGAAATCTAAGTCATGTACCTACGGAGGCAACTATCCTTGATTTGAAGTGAGGAAGGGAAGAAATGCGATGACTTAAGACACTTAGGATTGATCTAGCCATTCCATCAAGGAGAGTAGGCAAGTACTCAAAAATTCTTTGGTTCCTTTCTCTCCACACAACATAAATGCAGGTTATGAAGATAAGTTTATATGCTATAGAGATGGGACCTTTCCCTCTCATGTAATTCGATGCCCAGTCAAGTTCAAAAACCCAGTCATCAGCTTGCCTATCAATCTTCATGGCTCAAAGAATTTTGCTCCTTATGTAGTTTTGTGGCAGGTCTTGTCTCTAGTACCAACATACAAATTTGCATAGAGAATTTAGAGAGGTCCACTTATCCAATCTATCTTTCGTGGATAACCTATTATAGAGAGTGAGCCATGAAGTGAAGGACGTTCAAGGGATATGACCCAAAAACTAGAGAAGTTTAAGCCACAAAACTCGAGATTTCTTACTACGCGACAGATTCCAAGTAGCTTTGATAGAGAATTGGGTATTTTGTATTGCAAATGAAAGAATTCAAAGTGGCAGAGATTGTTGAGTTTTGCATCATGTCAACAATTGATGGATCAGTACCCTGGGCTAATGCTAGATGGATGAACGAAACACATATGATACTTTTGCCTATAGCCCAATAGAGACAAATGCGTTTGGGTAGTTAACTAGAGTGGCCCAACTAATAAACAATCATGCCAAAAGATGATGGATTTGCAATTCCCAACCTTGAACGGGAGGTATTGTTGAGTCTTAGGCATAAGATATTCCTCTAGCACCATGAGCAACAAGAAGGCATTCGAACGGACCATATAAATTTGCATCTTAAGAGAACTTCTTCGCCTGAGCTAGCATAACTATATAGATTTGTCTTTTAAGAAAAACTTTCTTTACTCAAGCTACCCATAAGGATCTAGCATTAGTTAGAAGTAACGAGAGAAGCTTGAGAGAACAAGCTTTGTTCCAAATGGATAGAGTTTTAAGTCCCAATCCTCCATTAGAACGCAAATGACATAGGTCATGCCATTTGATTTTTACGCACTTGTTTGAATCAATTTGGCCTTTCCACATAAAAGTAGAGCAAACGCTCTCTATTTTGCTAATAACTTGATTGGGCAAGATGAAGTGAGTGCACCAAGACTACAACATACAGTGCAAGACTGATGTGATGAACTGCAAGCGCCCATGTATGGCAAGGAATGGGAAATCCAATTGTTAATATGTCTACCAAAGCTTGGCAATCCTTAGCCTTAAGTCATGTAGTGATTAAGGGGATTCCTAGGTACCTGACTGGTAATGACATCTTGAAGTCCCATAATCCTACTAGAAAATTACATTGTGCATCTAAAACTGCTGCTGCATAAAAGTCATAATTTTCTAAGCTCAATTTGAGACCAGAAAACCCATAGAAAGTACCAAAAACCTTGTTTAATGACCTATAAGAGTTCTCAGAACAATCAGTGAAAATTAGTATATCATCAGCGAAGCTAAATGGGTTAAACCAAGGCCTTTGCATCTAGGATGATATCCCAACTATCATGCTTCAACTTTAGCATTAAGCAGTAGAGTAAGGATCTCCATGACAAAGAAAAATTTATGGGGGGAAGTGGATCGCTCCATCAAATATTTGGATAGCATAGATACTCGGTTAATAATATATTATTGGATTATATTAATTAGATAAAAAGTCTAACATATGGAACTCTTGGTCAATTAAATCCAAGATAGGAAGAAAAATGTCCAACTCGCTAATGTCTTCTAGACCCGGTGGGTATTTTACACTCCTATCTGGTCAATGGTTTAGCTACTAAAAGTTAGAATTTCTCCTTTTTCACAATAGCAAATAGAGAAGATGAAGAGAAAAATCCATCCACGAGATGATGACGTAATCATTACATAAACAACGGTGCAAGCGGAAATCTACATGTGATGCAGCTGATTGCTCCTCTTGGATAAAGTCATAAAAGGATACCTTTATTAACTCGGACCCGACTGTAACCATCACATCACAATCCCAGTCGTCTTTTCAATTTCTTTTATTCCTTTCTCCGTTTAAGAAATTAGCCTCTTATTCCATTTATATATTCAAAAATTGATTTACGGAAAATTGCAAGGGCCTTTAGAAAAAAAGAGGCCGGTGAATTTGAAAGGTAATAGAAATGGAATAAGTGAACAAAAAGATATAGAAAGCTCCATTAACTAAATTTGAATTAAAATTTACTTCAACTTAAATAATGAACCATATTAATTACTTGACATTAATTCAGGATATACATGAATTTTATTATTTAATAAAATTAATAAAAAAATAAATATGTAGAATATTAAATAAAATTTAAATTATAATTAATATTTAGGGTGTGAGATCTTATAGTGAATTAAATATAAATAGTAATAAATTTAAAAAATAAAGTGATTTTCTAGAGTTCAATACATGTTACATGTGAATTTTATTATTTAATAAAATTAACCAATAGAGTGCATATATAATAAATTATTAAAAAGTTAATAACAACTAATTTTAAAATGTAATATTTTTTATAAATTAAATGTGAATAATACTAATTTTATAATATAATATTTTTGATAAATTAAATGTGAATAGTGTGATAAATTTTAGGAGAAATAAATGATAAACGAAAATGGTTGAGAGAAAGTATGAGAAAAATGAATGTAAGAGATTAGAGGAGACAGAGAGAGTGATAGTAAAGAAAGATTATATATATACTTATTAGTAAATTTATCATCACACCCTTAATTTTTTTTAATTTAATGATCATTAAAGATTTAATTTTACGTATTTATAGGTAATTTGAAAAAAAAAACAAATAGGGGAACTGTTTCATGTATAATATAGATATCAAGTCCACTTTGTTGGTTGGCCTTTTTCTTTCCATTCGTCTTTTGATTGTATAAAATGATAACTCAACAATCTCCTTCTATTTTTTTCTCCCATTAAATTTTCAGAGACTCTTGAGTGTAACAACTGTCATGTGGTCATAGTGTTTAGGACATGATAGCAACCAATAAAATTAAGGTATTTTTAAATTTTTTAAAAATTTAAAATGAACAAAAATCTTAAAAATGACTTGATCTTATTGGTTGGTATTATCACATGTACCAACTAATAAAATCCTAATTTTTAAAAATTTTTTATGATTACATGTACTTTTATATGGTGATACCGTTGTTTACTAGACTCTTTCAAATTAGAGTTTCCATGACCTATTTATGTTCATGTCAGAAAATAAACTTGTGATCCTCAGAATTCTTGGAACATCCCACCATCCATTTGATAAAACAAATCAAATAGAAAGCTACACTAAACCTGGGAGGACTTGTCTAGTCCAGAGTCAAAATGAATTGATACTTTTAATTGATACTAAAGTGGATTTATTCGTGCAGTAATTCGATGCAATTTTCTTTAAATAAAATTTCCGACTCGAAGAATGTGAATAATGGAAAAAAATTAAGTATTATGAAAGTTTTATCTATTATTAAATAGACATGACTCGAACTAAAGATTAGTTGGACTTACTCCACTTCTAAATAAAATTGATAATTGATATAGGTTTGACGTAAATTATTTATTTAAAGTGAAAGGACTGTATAATCATTATAATTTTGTTGAAGAGATTTTTCCTATGTCTCTTGCGCTATTTTACCTCACGACATGCTCTTTTGCTCCACCATTTAATTAAACAAATCGCATTCTACCAATTTAAAAGAAATTATACATAATTTTTTTTATTAAACTATATATAATAAAATGCACATAATAATTCTCAAGTTCATAATTAAATAAAAATATTAAATTAATCATTGTATTCCGTTTCATTCCATTTAAATGTACTGCAAATAAACCGGAATTCCCAAATCATGAATGTGCTCGATTCCAACTCTTAATGGTAGGAATTTATATCCCATCATGGGCTTTCTCAATTCTGTGATACTGAATTAACCAAAAAAAAAAGGACAGAAGGAGAGAGGAAACTAAGGATCAAAAGATAAACAATTTTTAACCCTAGTTGAGCAAAAACCCCCCAAACCTGATGAAAGACTTGAAATTTTTACATTCTTCAATCCACTGGGGTCTCCGAGATGCTCTCCAAGTGCGGCCTCCAAGCCCTGGCTCGGCCTCGTCTCCGGTCACTTTGAGTTGAGACTTTTTCTGATAGTATCTCGCTCAAGTACTGATCCGGCACGAGCAAGTCCACTACCAGGAGCGCTCCTCCACCACTACCCCCTCTCCGATGGCGATCCGGTGCCGCCAACGCTTGTTCCCTCTTCTTCCTCCTCGAGCCTCTCGACCGGTTCTTCTGATCAGGCGTGGCCGGTGCTGGCATGAGGAAATAAATCTTCCCGCGCTGGAGCTCGGCTTCAGGCGGGACGATGATGATCCTGGGGATGCCCGGGTCGCCGTCTTCCTGGGACGATGACGAGGGCTTCTTGAGCACATGCTTCGGGTGAAGCTTCATGACCTCGGCGGCGGTGATGGTGCCGCTGATCTCTTCGACGTAGCCGTTGGAGTGTATGATCCGGACGGCGTCGAGGGACCCGCATGGCAGAATGCACGAGATGCAGCACCTGATTGTGCTCTTCATTGCTCCCCCCATGTCCATTAGTACTGTCTTCGCTCTCTCTCTCTTAATCACATGTAGAAATACCATAGAGATTGTGCCACTGGACAGAGAACTACGGAGAAGATGAGAGAGAAATAGATAAAAAGAGGAAAATAAAATATAAAGGAATGGATAAATTATTCTTTTTTTTTTCATTTTTTTAATGAAAGTATAGGGGAGCAAGGAGCTATCATTGTTGGACATGGGACTCCCATTTCGAGTAGTGGGAAGAAATCACTTTCCACTAGAGACGTCAAGAAAGAGACATTCCCTATAATTCTTTATATGGGATAGAGAGGGAAAATTGTATTGTTGGTATAAAATATTTTGTCAATATAATATTTTGGTATAAATTTTTTTTTGTATAATTCCGTGATACAAAACGTTTTTAAAATGTAATATTTTAGTACAAATTATTAAATTTTCACTAATATTATTAATTGAACTAATGTGACAATGTGATGTAATTACTGACATGGAAATTTAACTGACATGACATCATAAAATAAATTTAAATTTAAAAAATAATAAAATAATAAAAAATTCATTTTAAAAAACGTAAAAAATTAGGAACTGACTTAAAATAAAATGAATGGGTTATAAAAAATAGATAAAATATCCAAAATAAAACAGAATTGAAAATTTTGAAATATGGACTAGACAGCTTTTAAAAGGTCGAAAAATGACTTAAATCAATTTGAAACACTATGGAATTTTCAAGAACTTATCCCTAAACTCTATCAATACCTAAGACCATCTTAAAATGCTCAAAAAAATCAAAAATAGAACTAAAAATTTTGGAATAAGTGTTGAACATATTGTAACTTAAAAGGTCTATAGATAATCCGAATCAATATGAAATGATCTGGAATTTTCAAGAACCAACCTCTAGACTCTACCAAAACCCAATGCCATCCTAAAACACACAAAACACATTGAAAGCAGAACTGAAAATTTCAGAATAGAGGCTAGACAGATTTTAGAAAGTTAACAAATGACTCTGAATCGATCCGAAATGGTCCGAATTTTTCAAGAACTGATCTCTGGACTCTACCAATACCATAGATCATCCTAAAACACACAAAATACATTAGAAACAAAACTGAAAAATTCATAATAGGGGCTGGACAAATTTTAAAAAGTCGATAAATAACCCTGGATCGATCTGAAACGATCTGGAATTTTAAATAACCAATCTCTAAACTCTGCCAACACCTGAGACCATTTTAAAACACACAAAATACAGCAAAAATATAACTAAAAAAAGGAATAAAATAATTTTATATTTTATATTTTATATTTTTATGTTATTTTATTTTTATTATTTTATATTTTACATTTTAACTAAAAAATTGAATTAAAATTTCAAAAGTTAAAAAAAAAAAAAAAGAGAGAGAGAATGGGAGTGAGTAGTGCTCGGGACATTATTCATCTTCTCCCCGAACCCCCATGATTTTACAGGGAGCACAGTACCCTGCCAACCACCATTGCCCGGAATAGTAGTCCACGACCCGCTCTCACTTGATCTTGTCTCTCTTTCCGATATGCTCTCACTCGGCATCTCTCCGTCTTTAATTTTTAAGTTTTGTTTATGATGTATTTTGTGTATTTTAGAGTGGTATTAGGTGTTGGTATAGTTTAGAGACCGATTCTTGAAAATTTCGGATCGTTTTGGATCCCTTTGGACTCATTTATTGACTTTTTAAAATCTATCCAGCCTCTATTTTGAATTTTTAAATTTTTTTCTGATGTACTTTGCGTGTTTTAGGATGGCCTTAGGTTTTGGTAGAGGGTTCTTGAAAATTCCATGTCATTTCGAATCGATTCAGGTCATTTATTAACATTTTAAACTCTGTCTAGCACTTATTCAAAATTTTTCAGTTATGTTTCTGATATATTTTGAGTGTTTTAAGATGGTCTTAGGTGTTGGTAGAGTTTAAGGGTTGGTTCTTGAAAATTCAGGATCATTTCAGATCAATTTAGGTCATTTTTTAACCTTTTAAAATCTGTCCAGCCCATATTTTAAATTTTTCAATTCTGTTTCTGATATGTTTTGTGCATTTTAGGATGAAATTAGGTGTTAGTAAAATTTAGGGGTTGGCCCTTGAAAATTCAGGATCGTTTTGGATTGATTTGGGATATTTTATCGATTTTTTAAAACCTATTCAGTCTTATTTCAAAATTTTCAGATCAATTCCTGATTTTTTTAGTTTTAAAATAGATTTTTTTATTTTAAAATTAATTTTTTATTTCAAAAATCTTATTTTTACTTGTTTATAATTGTTTTTTTATAATTTAAAGTTATTTTATAGTGTCAAGTCATCTAAATTTCCACATCAGCATCTGCATCACATTGCCACATCAGTCCAATTAATTATGTTAGTAAAAATTTAACGGTTTATATTAAAATGTTACATTTTTAAAATATTTTGTATCACGAAATTACAGAAAAATGGTTTTGTACCAAAACATTACATTAATTTTTCCTTAAGGTTTCAACCGATCCATTCCAAATTTCATGCCTGCCTTCACCGTATTAGTTACTCCAGGATTACTGTATATTTCGACATGTCATACTTAGAGAGGTATTATTACTGTAAATACAATGTTGATAATAAGACTGTATTTTCTATTAAAAACGATACTACTAAAATAGTTAATTATAATAATTATTATTTAGGGACTTTTTACTTTGGATTCAAATGGTGATTATGATAAATCAAAATTTTCTTATTTTCTAATTTAACTTATTCGAAATAAATAAATTATCCGTATTTGACTCATTCATAATGATAAATTATTGATTCATATGGTTTTGATCAATAATTTATAAATCTTTTTTTGGATACATGGACTCTTTTGCACTTATTTAAATTCTTCATAAACTAACTGATAACAAATTTAGACTTTTTTTTTGTACGCTTCGAATATTTCAACATGACATCGTAACATGTTCTCTTACATGAAATCTCGAGTTGCATAAGGAATTGACATGCAATTATGCTTGGAAAAAATAAAATGGTAAAAAATCTTTTGTACAATGTGGTGTTGTAAGGAGGGTCACATATTCTAAACATACTTCCCAATATGACTCAAACTTTTAGTGGGTGAGTGAGTGGGGAATATATCTTCTTCTTTTTTTTTTCAAAGTTGCATAGAGACTGAAATTCATGGCTATGAATAATTGCACCAATAATATGTACTTTTGCCCTTTGGATCCCATCATTTATGGCATGGACCCATTCGAGAGCCTGTGCCGAGAGGAAAAAGTCTTATATGCAATGATATTAACCAAATTATTTTAAAATTATTTTTTTCTTTTAAACTTTATAAAAATATTCCAAAAAATTGGTCTGACTTTATTCACTTGAATACTATTACGTAATAACACTGTTACATACTAGACTTTCGAATGCCCAGACAGCCTCTCCCCTGCTCTCTTCTCCTCTCACTAACTTCAATAATTTTGTGTACCTCGAGAAGGAGGTGTCACAACCACCGCTAGTCGGGGTCGGAAGGCGCTCGGATATCTCGGTTATCAAAAAAAAAAATTCAATAATTTTGTGGTTCGGTTAGAAGGCCAACATGGGGGCCTTCCTTCGACCTCCACCCCATGATTGGATCCGCCGAAGCGATTTCTCTCTTAATTATTTCTTTTGAGTCGCCATCAAGCTACGTGCAGTTTAGGTACGATGCTTTCCTCCTGCTACAGAAATCCTAAACCGAACCCAGCTCATCATGACCTATCGGGATAAACTTTCCGTCGTAAATTTATGTCAAATATTAAAATACCAATATTTTATCCGAATCATTTATAATGAGCAGTGTTCATATAAAAATTTCTGCTTTGGCTGGTACCAATTTCCCTCGAAGGATTCATCGAAGCAAGGTCGTCTCATTCGCTAATGTGCATGCTGTAATTAATTGAATTGAATTGGAATGGATCACATATTGATTCCAATAAAGGATTGTGAATCCGGTGGATTCTTACTCTGCAATTGAATAATGAACAATCACAATTCACGGTACGTAAATCCTTTTTATCTATAATGAGAGCACATATCGCACATGAAATTGCCTCCATCTCTATCTGTTTTTCCTTTTCTATTATAAAGGAGGTTGGTAAACCTAGAAGTACAAGAAGCCCCCACTGATATAAATCCAACTCAGGACGTGTAGATTTTAGGATTAAATGTAAAATCCAATTCACGGTCTGGTATAGTTCATATAAGTCAATATCCTCTAAGTTCAAGTTCAAATAGTGCACTTCTAACAAATGTTCTAGCATAAATACATGGAACTTTTAACCTACTAAATCACATGAGAGTATATTTGGAGCCACTGAACTACTACTTATGGTGTTGCCTCTTACTCTCTTTGTCAATTGTCTTATTCAAGAGGAATAGACAGAGCATGCTGCACTTATCCTTTCAGTTCCTATTAATCTACAATTGGTTTGAAGACCATCGTAAGGTTTATATCACCGGTTAAAATAATAACATGAACTCCACGAAATTCCAGACTGCGCTACGAATTCAACACTCTCAGTGAGAATTAAATTATACGTCTTATTTACGTATTTTTTAGATCTTTGTTTTTTTCGATATGATCCACTGGTATTCAGAACCCCAACGGGTTCTGACTAATTCAGTTTGAACAAGAATGATCCACTAGTGGATAAAACTCTTCCATCCAAAGTCAATTCTCTCCATTCACAATATTCGAACTTGAGCCTTACTTAGGGAAAAGAGATGTCCTATTGCCTCCAATGAATCCACGTCGGTTTAGAAATTGAACTATAAGAGGGTCCTACAGACAGACGGAGAGAAAGACAGCTACTTAATTATTTCGACCAAATATCTGGAAGAAAATTGAAAGAGAAAACATTGCAAAGGTGTAACATATGCCATAAAGCATTGTAAATTCATAATTCTCAGCTGCGAGACGTTACAGTCAACACCATTTTATGCAGCTTATATAAGCATATTTTGAGTTACACTGTTTTATATTCCAGAGCACAGTATGTTCCGACTAATTTCATTTTTGATCAAGTTGGCCCATGAAATATAAAACACTCACAACCATGAATTTTTTTTTAACGAGGGACTCAATCAAGATATTTTACTTAAGGATAAGAGTTGTCTGACCATCTGAACCTGATAGTATCGATTGTGATATTAAAACTCTATAGGGATTGCAATAGGGCGAAGTGGGGGGTATTTGGATACACAGACTAGCCCCGAACTCTTCACAGGGTTGGGCTATGTCTCGCCCTGTGCAGGTGAGGTTGGGCGCATGTAACTCATTTACAGTAAAAAAGAATAATTGTTACGTAAAATATAATTTAAAATATGATATAGATTTATATATTTATATATAGTAGATTCAAATAAATTTAAACAAATTAAAATTAACATAATTTCGATACAATAGAATTATTATTACTCAATTTATTAAGATAAAAGTATTCATAAATCAAGTAAAATTAGATTTAAATATATAAATATATAATATAATATTATTTTATGTGGATGGGTCGGGAGGGAAGGGACGGGTCGCGTGAGATGAGAGACCCAGACCTACCCTGACCTGCACACGGGTCGGAATAGACCAGTCTTGAATCGGGGCAGGGTGAAACAGATCAATGGGTCCAAATCGAGATTGTCATTCCTAAACCTATGAGAAGTCTAGTAATCATGAATTTTTTGGGAAGTTCCCAGAGATTTCAATTGATGAATTATTAAAGCGAAAGATCTGCTTTAACATCCTCGAGCACGATCATGTGAGCTGTGGATTTCGTTGGAAAGTGAGCGTAAGAGTACTGAAGACTCCTTTTGCCTGATCTTTCTTTAGTGATTTTAGGTTTTCAGGGTTCTTTGATCACAGTGAAGCTGATCTATCCTAGACAATTACAGATTTGAACTCCAAAGTTTTAAACCCACAAGGCATAAAAAAAAGTTTGAATATGAATGCATTTATCGGGGTCACTTTCTTAACAGAGGACAATCGAGACAATAAATTGATTTTATGCAGTTACATTATTCTCAAGTTGAAATCAATGAGTTTTAAGCTTAACATCTCCAGTAAAATTTTTCGTATCCTTTTATTCTATTCTTCCCACTTTATGACTGAAAGTGAAAAAGAGGATTAAAATTGCATATTTAACATTCCATAAATTCACTATTATGTATCCAAAATTTCAATAGGAAATATAACACGCGACAAAGATTCATAACTCTGACGTACGCTTGTGACTTCGCGCATATCATAGTTCATATAATTTATCAGCCAATATAGCTGACTGCTCTTAATGTAAATTCTCCTTCAACAGACAGAGAGTATCATAGCTGTATTCCTCCTTTGGAGAAAGTGTTTTTGAATGTAACGAGTATATCAATCGCATTTCATTATCACAAATCAATAATATTAAGTTATTTTTAGGGCTATTTTTTATTTTTATTTTTAGAGTTGCACATAATACCCTTTTGTGGCAATACTTATGTGGTGTTACAAACCAATATGATACATTTATTTTTTAGTTTTGTGTTGCTAGAATTTTATTAAAATTTTTTAAATGATTAAAACTTATTAGTTAGTAGTACCAAACTAGTAATATACTTGTTACATAAAAGACTTTCACTTATTACACGAAAGGCTCTCTCCTATTTAGAAAATAATATTCAATTAGAGATTTCAGACTTGTTCCATACAATAGGCATATCTATATACTTAATACTAAATAAAGTTTCAATAGAATATTTCGGTGTGATGTGTACATGTGTCACTCTTCATTATACTATCTATATAATGTTCCTACAAAGGTGGAATTGAAATGCGCTCTTAGCTAACTGGCTTGTTATTTATATTTTCATATAGTATATTCGGGCTCAACCTCCATAGGGAGCAGTTTTAGTTTTAATTTTTTTTTCACTCTTTTCCTCTTTGGCCTCGGGCTAGAAGTGACTCTGTATTTTGGGCCGCATTTATGTTGAGCTCTCTAGCTACAAAGTGCAAGCCTTTGCTCTAGTAATTTAAATCTTTCTATAAACTAAAAAACCTAAAAAAATTCTAAGAAATCCCAATATAAATTAGCAATAAGGATACAAGGATGACGAGTGATTTTAGGGATTTAAGGATTCCATAGGATTTTTAGAACTAGCATGGAATACTTGTAACATACAAGACTTTCTCAATCAAGTTGACGGTTGCAATTCTATAGTTGTGCAATATAGTGTTATCTTCTACTCTTTGGCATTTGACTGTCAAGAGTGGCTTAGGATGTTTGGTTCAATAATTGTTAGATTACAGAGAAGAATTAGATTATATAGAAAGTTATAACTTCGCATAAAAATTAGACTGTAATATAAAATTAGCTTGTTTTTGTAAGTATTTTAGATTAGCAAGAAAATGATGAAAAATATATTATTATAATATTTGATGTGATAGAAGATAAATACATTTTTACAATGTTACCCTTCTTTATTAAATGAAAGTGGAATAAAATTGAGGCCAAATTCTTAAAAATTAGCAGGAAATTAGTAGTTGAGCCAACCGCGACAAGGGAAATGCAAGTGTTTTGAGGTGGACCCCACAAGTGTTTTGGGTCGCCAGCCACGGTATCCAAGCAGGCCCCACCAGCGGTGAGATGACATCTTTCAGCCAACCATACTTGACTAGTCCGTTGGTCGCCCCGAGTCGCACGCCTGGCAATGGCGGGTGAGGCTCCCAAGAGGGGTGTCTGCGTACGTGAGGTCTCGAACCTGAGACCTCCTTAAGCGGCACCGAGCTGCTTACCACTCGGCCCAACCCCTCTTGGTTATAGCCTTCCTATTTGAATAGTAATCCTTTTATCGAATTACTATGGCTCGAAAAAATTTTCTTAGCCCAGCGAATTGAAAATGAGGGGAGGATTGCTGTCAAACATGGTAATTTGATGATAATCCTTTGATTTTCCCTGTAAAATTAATAGATTATATAGACCCAAAGAGCCAATTAGTTTTTTCTTTTCTTTTGTCAATAATACATAAAATTATTATAGTATATTTTATCCCTAAAAATCTCATTTTTCTTATCTTTATTATTTATTTTATCTTCTATACTATTATATATAAACTCAAAGCAGTTTTGGTGTCTTTTTACGAGTCTAAAATTGACATTCATCTTATTTATTTGATAAATAATTGAGTAAGGATGATCTTGTCATTTTAATATATCCACATTTTTTTCACACTCCACTTTTTTCTCAACTTTCAATTACAATACCGACTTCTCACATTTTTCTCTCTCACTTAAAATTTCCCTCCTCTCTCTCTCTCTCTCTCGCTAATTCATCTCTTCTTTCTATAGATATATTTTTAATTCTCATATTTTATTTCTTACTCTTTTATCAGTAATCGATACTACAAATTATAAATATAATCCACTTTTATAGTTATCTAATTTGAAAGTTACATATATATTATTCTTCAATTGTGCTTCAATTTATATTTCTAATAATTTTATTTAGACAACATATACTGTATCACTAGTAAACCTCTTGTCTATATTATTATATGCAAACTTATGAGAAGTTTGATATCTTTTTTATTTTTCATATTCGCCCTTAATATAATTTACATATTAAAATTTATGATATATATTTGATTTCTAAATTAAAGGCAAAACAAAAAAAATTTCATTCATTTTCATCTCATCTCATATATACGATCATAAAAACAAAGATCGTTTATTAACTGCTCATATTCACCTATCTTACTCTATATTTATAATTTTAGTAGAAAAAACTCGTCATATTTTTTGAACAAAAAATTGAAAATTGTAAAACTAAAAAAGTAAAATTAACATAGTATACTGATAAAAATTGAGAGCGTTCTACTTACTACTATAAGTTAACAAATTTTAAATGAATTAAATTGTAATAAGTTATAAATAAATGATATAATTATGAAAATTTGTTACAGTATTTCACATTTATTTTTTTCGTGCGTGACACGTGTTCGTGTCTAGTTTTATTATATGCAAATGTTTGTGATATTTGGTGTCTTTTTCTTTTCCATATTTGCCCTTAATATAATTTACATAGTAAATTTATCGACATGCATATGATTTCTAAATTAAAGATAAAATAATAATTTTAGCCATTCTTCTCTCACTCCATATCTATGATTTTTTGGGTAAGAATATCTATAATGTTTAACAACAAGAATCTTTCATTAACTACTCAAATTATCCTATATCACTCTATATTGAGAACTTTAGCATTAAAAATATATCATATTTTTTGAATGAATGATTTGAAATTGTAAAATTGAAAAGTAAAATTGATATGACAACTATAAATTATGTACTTACTACTGCAAGTTAACGAATTTTAAATAAATTAAATTATAATAAGTTATAAATAAACAGTTTAATTCTATATATTCATCCAAGCATCTTACATTTACTTATTTTTATTTTCTTTCCGTGCGGGGTTTATGTCTAGTCCTCCAATATGGGAGCATTTAGAGGGACAAGGTGACAAAATTTACGAATAATATACCCTTTCACAATAAAAAAAGGAAAAAATTTTAAAGATACGAAAAATGGATAAAATACTTAAATTAATTTTTTTTATCATTTGATAATCCCTCTAATAATAATATCCAAATAATATTTATAAAGGGAGGGCCTGTCCGTTCGTAACACTCCCACTCAGGATCCTGCCCGCAAGTCAGGCTATACGCAGCTTTATCTAAAATATAGCCATTCGGAGAAAATTTCCAAGCAATTATGTTCTCCATCTAAGTCACAAAGCCCCTGGGACGGCTTCTATCATTTCCAGAATTTCCCCAAGTAATAACGAGCCAATCTGAAGCAAATTCCAGGACTTCCTTAACTTTTAGCTTATACTCTCAATCTGCCCTTGGGGTGCCTCGATTACCTCTCTTAAAGGTTGATTGCTTGCATACTTCATGCCAATAACTAATACTTTGCTCCGATCCTACCATTATGCTAAATTACCTTATCACATCTCTACAGGGTTTCATTTAAGTCTTAATCGCGAATAGTGAACCCGCCAAAACGAATGCACGCATTAGTGGGCAACATGTGAAGTATGAAGGAAGAGGGTCCATGAAAAGTCATTTTTGTTGGATTTGCTTTTTACTCATCAAGATATTTTTATTTAACATTTTTAGTATGATAATTAAATTGATTAAGTTGTACACATAATTAGGATCAGACAGTAACTCCGAATTTACCTTACCTTGTGCCTGATTTTGTTGGATTTGTTTTCTACTCATCAAGATTTTTTTAAATATTTTATATGATAATTAAGTTGATTAACTTATACAAATAATTGGGTCAGTTAACAACTTTGAGTTTACCCTACTTCGTGCGCTTATTGGCGTGTGTACGGGACCGTGAGAATTAGTGAGTTGTACAGTAGAAGATAATAATTATTTCAGTCCTCAATATTTATGTTAATCCTCAACTTTGTCCAGCATCTAATTTTACCACCAATTTGGTCCCCAACTGTTGCATTTTGTCTACCATTTCATTCCCTCTATCTAGTGGTTGTTGACAGCGGCATTGGCGTTGTCATAGAGATTAGACAGAGTGGCCTTATATGGTAGATGAGATGCAATATTTGGGATTATATTAGTGATAAAATTAGTTTAAGGATAAAGTTGAGAACTGAAACAAATATGAAGGATCAAATTGGTTGTTTATTCTAAAAATATTGGGAAAGAAGAACAGATGGTTCAAAAAATTTGACAAATATTATAATATGGTAAAACTCTTCAAAATTTTACAAAATGATACAAAATCGATGTCGCTCTTATGTGGCCGTTGACTTGGAAAATTTGGTAACATGACAATAAAAATCTTGGGAATAAAAGTATCAATGGTATAAAAAATTTGGTTAATGTTACAACATAATTAAAAAAATCTTTAAAATGTTATAAAACAATGCAAAATTTTTAAATTTTTGTTATTGTTACATTTTATTGGCAACAGTAAAACTTCGAATATCTTATTTTCGATAATCTACAAAATGTATAGGCCATGAACTAAAAAATTCAACCCATGAAAAAACCTTAATGATCAAGGCAACACTCTATTGTTAGTTCATTCCACCCAATGTATTGAATACAATAATTTATTTTACACTTAAGTGTTGGGAAGATGTTAAATTACTATTTAAGTTAAGAAACTATCCGACTTTTATGAATTGTCAACATGCCTGCCTAGTCTCTAGATTCTTTGAGGCATATTGAGATGAAGAAAACTGCTGCAAAATTGATGGGTGATGATCATAGCAGGAGAGTATGGTTCGTGTGCCCACGAAGTAAAGTGTCGAAAAGAAATGGTGAGGGGAAAAAAGAAGGAACCAAGAGCGACAAAGGGATGTGATGGGTAAAAGTTTTTTCTAACAAAATATAAGAATAGATATTTGAAGATTTTGTATTATTCTTTGATGTTTTCAGAATTTTTATCATATTGTAAAATATTAGAAAACTTTTTGTACCATTGGTACTTTTTTTCCAACGTTTTTATTACCACATCATTCAATTTTCTAAATCAACAATCACGTAAGAGTCACGACAGTAATTACTAAAGGCGTCAATTGATAATTAACGATTTACACCATTGGTGTCAATTTTTTAAAGATTTTACACTATATCATAATATGAACCAAATTTTTGTACCATTAAAATAACAACTTAGTACAGAATAATCCGTCTATCTAAAGTAGTGTTATCTAAATTGGGACAAGAGAGTATCCACTTTTTCATCTCCTTCCTTCAATAATCACTCACCTAACCTAATATATGCTCCAACCCATATCCTTCCCATTCCAAACCAATTTTTTCCACACAAGAAAATCTTGAATATTCTTAATAATTCTCCATTGGGAAAAAAACTTCTTTTGCCCTTAATCTTTTGCTTCTGTCATTTTCATTCTAAATCTTTATTTTTTTTGTTATTCATATTCTCAACGTTTTGAGCTTTTACCAATTTAGTCGTATCATATTTTTTTCATTCAAAAATACAATTTTCATATAAATATTTTAGAGTGAAATTTATGTCTAATATACAATGGGAGTAAAATTTATTGGTAGAGCAACATGTGCTGATTAGGTGAAACTGCTGAAGGACAACTTGAAGGAAAATGTTCTCACATGGGATCGAAACTTGAATTTACCAGATAAACAATCTGGAAGTGTTGCTCAAGGCACCTGGGACGTGTTAAAAGATTTTTCTCGACATCGAAGGGAGTTACTTGCATGGCTGCTTCGAGGAATATCATGCATTCAGAGAAGGAGAAGGCTTGCCAATTTCTGATGGGCGTAAATCATGAGAGTTTTGGGACTGGCATGCGGTCAATCGAACAGCTTGAGCATGGACGCTATGCCGATTCTTGGCAAAGTTTATTATATGGTCGTGCGTGAGGGTTGATAGAGAATCGTAGGTGCTGAGAATGGAGGCAACTGCTTTCGCTGTCAAATGCAATAGCAAAGACAGAAGAGTTCGGCTGAGGTTCTCAACCGGAGCCAGCCAACCTCTATTTTTTTTTTTTCCTTCTTTCCCTCCTATACTACTACTGATAATCAGCAGTCCTATTTGCACCTCTAGCTTGATCCAATTCGAGCCGAATTGATTTATTAAGGGATAAACACTCTCCAGTATGAATTTTCTCATTGGCAAAATCTCGAATCCGATGTCACGTTCATCCTTTTTGTTTTCCTTATTCAAGTGATCCAATTCCAATGAGTTGGTTCCAAAGCCCAACAAATGGGAATAAAAAAGGGCGAGCCCAATACCCCGAGACTACTAGCAACAACTTGTCAACAATTTTGAAGGGGCCCGTCTGAAGGCCAGTTTCAGTGGACTGTTAGGCCTAATGCCCCAGATGACGGGGCACCTCTGAAATTTTTTGGGATGTACATTGATATTCAGAAATTCATTGGACTACCATCTAATTCAGTTCGAGCTGAGTCAACCCTTTTAAGAGGTAAAACTCTCCCAACATTAGTTTTCTCCATCCACAAAGATTCAAACCTCGATACCTTTATTTAAAGAGAACAATTACCTTACCACTTGAACCAGCTCATATTGATGGCAGCTTTGAAACTTTAATCAGCAAAACTTATTTATTGTTTCTTTTTTTGGGTGTGCACCACTCAATATTCTAACATTAGTCCAATCGTATGCAGGCATAGTGTGGGCCGGCCTACAAAAGTTAAAAGAATCATTTTTCGACTGACTGGAGAACTGGCACTCATGGCACCATGCATATGACTGGAAATTCTATGCAAGATATATGGTCACTGAACAACTATGGAGCACTGCATGGATATGAAACAAAACAGCGTATTCAAACAATACAAAGTCAACAGGAAATAAGGGCTATTTCTCTCAACCCAGTATCTTTGTCCCAAACCTTTCACTGCATGCGCGAATTTTCTACTATGGAACACGTGAAATATGACCTTCTCTGCAGGTCGATTGAAAATCAAATGCATGGATGCAAACTTGAACCGGAAGGAGAAAGCCCCTCTCCCTCAAACTCTTCAATACAGGGCACTAAACCGGTTTCTCTTCCACTGCAGAGGCTGGTATGAGTGTGGCTTCTCGGTCTGCTCAATCTTAGTCCATGGGAACTTGTGCTTTGCCATCTTCCTCTTCCTTGCTGCAATTCCCAGATAATCCCCGGCATTCTTTTGGGTAAAAAACATAGAGAAAGAAACAATTATAAGACCTCGATAATTGTGGATTGGCATGGTAAAAAAATTATTAATTTGGGTTGAAATTTGTCGGGTGATAAAGAACTGCAAATTTAATTTTAAAACTTGGAAATCTATTTGGGCTAAGAGGCTGAGTTGTTGTAGTGAAGTACCTTCAGGCAGAGCCCTTCCTCGACGTCGCAAATTGGGTAATCGCTGGGGCAGCAATAATCAGTTCCGCTGCAGCAAACAGCCTTCTCATACTCACAGCACCCGTAGGCTAGGCAGAAGTCGAAGAACTCGAACAGGCAGCAACACGTCTCATCGCTCGGGCAGTAAGAGAAGTCCCCGCACTCACTCGGCGATGGAGACGGAGGTGGGGGCGGTGGCGGAGGAGGAGGGTTCACCGGAGGTGGGGGAGGTGGTGGTGGGGGTGGCGGGACGGCTGGTGATGGATATGGCGATGGGGCCGAGGACTCCTTGGTCGGGTACGAGGCCATTGCGTTCACCGCGCATTGCCCGTACTCGAGGGAGGTGTTCCTCAGCAGGTAGAAATAGCCATCGATGCCCCAGTCAGTGCCCCAAGAGTTCTTCACGATCCAGTAATTCTCGTCGCCCTCGGAGGCGTAACCGACGATCAGAACAGCGTGGTCGATGTCATCAGGGTCGTCCGAGCAGCTTCCGGCATATATGCCCTGTGATTCCGTCCGATTTATTCATATTAATTCGAGTACGAGGAAGTACTAGAGGAATAGGTGAAAGTACTGTTAATTTAAAAAAAAATTTTAAAAATGGTACTTTTTAAACTATTTAGGAGAATAATATTTCTAAAACGCTAACTGAAATAATATTTTTAATAAAGAAGAAAATGTCAACTCAATTGGCGTTTTCTGTTGAATTGAAAATGCGAACTCAGTTTGCATTTTATTTGTGCTATAGTGATCATATAAAACTTCAAGTGCTAGCTAATATGAAGGAGTAAATGTTAAGTGTATATTACAAAATAATTTCATTTTATAAATCTTTCTCAAATTTTTACAAGTATAAAATTTTTTATAAATTTTTAAAAGCAAATTTTACAAGTGTCGACACCTGAATAGTAGTTCATACAACGAACAGAAAACGCCAATAAAGTTTCCGTTTTCTTCTTTACCAAAAACTCTATTTTAGTTAGTGTTTTAACAACAATATTTTCATAAATAGTTCAAAAAATACTATTTTTTAAGATTTTTTTTTTGAAATAGACCGTGCTTTTGATCATCTGAAGCAGTAAGTAGAGCTCAGAGACGTGCGCACGTACCCCGGTGTAGAGCTGGAAGTCCAATGCCGAGCCGTCCATGCCCACACTAACCGGCTGCTGAACCACAGCACACAAGAGAGCACCTTCCGTTTCGTCAACATCTGCATACCCATCGATGGACACAGCCTTATCCTTCTCCTCCTGATTATGAATCGCATTTCCATCTTAGAGATCACTTATTCAAAGAGAATTCTTTTATTCTGAACTTGTTATTACTTTTGTTCTAAACTTTATTTTTTATTTTTTTTTCCTCAACCTGTCACAATTTTAGGTCATTAGTCCTACTGTAACATTTTTTTCATTTAAAAATGCCTTTTTAATAGAAGATAACTTTTTACGAAAATTTGAAAAGAAAGAAAAAAAGGCAAACCATAAAGAATAAGACGGTGCAACTATTACTAGCAGCCACCGCCCCCTCCAAATTGTAACACATTCGTGGCCGAGAATGAATCTCGAATTAGGTGGACCTCTCCATTTGCTTTTTCCTAATTTTTCTAATTTCATAAAATATTTACATTAAAAATTTACTTTTTGAGATTGAAAATGCAACATTGTGACAAAAACAGTAAAAGTATCAACTTCAAAATAAAAATAAAAATTTAGTATAAAACAGATAAAGAATAAAAAATTGAGAACTAAATGTGATATTTTTTGTTCCTCATTTTATGTTATGCCTCTATCAATACATAAAATTGTATTGGATTGACCGACTAAATTACACACCTTGGCTGTATTGCAGGCTCCATCGACACCATTAGTGCTGGTGTAAGGATAGTCGGATTCAGAGTCGATACCGCCGTTGTTGATGACCCACTCAAAAGCATAATCCATGTAGCCGCCGTCGCAGCCATCATTGGTGGTGTCGCAGTCGACGAGTTCTTGCTCGGACAGGCTGATAAGATCCCCTGTTACAAGGGCATTGATCCCTTCCATTGCACCAGTCGATGAGAATGCCCAGCAACTTCCTATATTGTCGCCATGATTCAGAAAACAAGAGTTAACATGAATATCCTGAATTATAAATGGTATGAATTGTAGTCTCATTCACTTCACCTCCTTTATTAAACTCGACCGCCAAAGTAGTGGTCTAATGGTTCAAAACTCACTTTCATTCCATTTGGTGACGTCTAGATTCCAAGCTCGAGTCTCAGTCTAAATAAAGTTGTTAGAAAGAACTCTTAGAGTTTGGACCTTGACAGACACTGATTTAATGGATAACATTAGTCTTTGGTACTATTACATTGACGGTGTCAGTATCCATTACTAATATTTCAGTTCATCTAATATGTTTACAGTTGAAAATAAAAACCAAAATATTTCATAATGGGGTAGTTAGAGTGCCATTATTACCGCCCTCTTTTTTATTCATCATTCTATTAAACACGAGTAAATCTACCAAAATCAAGAGAAAGTCTTGTATGTAACGGGTATACCACGTGATAGTACCAGCTTAGTGTCATGAACTAATCAAATCAAATAATTTTTGGAGTTTTTTTTTTCCGTTTTGAATTTTATTAAAGAAATCTTGAAAATAAGTGAATTCTATTAGGTCGTGACACTACGTCAACACTATCATATGTTATATCTGTTGTACACACAAGACTCTATTCAAAATTAGAGCTTATTCAGCAAATTTTCCGTGGCAAAATGCATCGTGATAAGTTATTCTTGCACACGAAGCAGGTCTTCTTTGCGAATGCCATTAAATATAGAAGGAGTTCATCCGTATCTAAATATCTTTGTTATTACTTATGATTTAATTTCATTTAATTGTCAAACGCAAAAAAGAAAAAAGAAAAAAGAAAAAACATGACTGCGATTATTAAAAAGCTTAGGGCAGCTGGCGCTGATCGTGATGCACTTATACTTAATTATTATGTAGAGCAAAGAGTGATAGTTCTAACTGTTAGGCTTGGACAGGGAAGGGATTAAGCTAGCACACCTACTGTAAGCATGGGATAAATAAACAAACAAATAAATATGCATGTACGTACAGGCATGCTATAGAGATAACCATCCACATCTAGGCCCAATACAAGCCCCAATTATGAGTTACGAGTTCAGGTATTCTGTACTTTTTTATAATACTAGGACTCTATCCTATAAAAGATTGGTTTTCATATTTTGAATCCAAACCCTACTGTGTTAAATCTTGAACACAGCCTGCCAAGCATATCCTATCACAACTATGGGTGCAGACTCCCAGCAGGAGTTTCTCTTAAAGTGCTCACAACATTTGGGGCAAAACGAGCAAACTATGTGCGGCTTCCATTCAAGAAGAATGAGGAAATCAATTCAACAAAGGCTAATCATTATGGAATGAGTCTAGAACATTTGAAGCTTGCAAAGGTTGACTGTGAAGATTAGCCGCTCTATTAAGATCCAGTTTTTCCCTAGATGCTTCTTTATCACAAGAGTCCCTGGATCGCCTCTTCCCAAAAGGATATCTTGATTGGCTGGGATACCCTTACTAAGATCCAAAAGCTGAGACTACTCCCAGAATGCATGAGGTTTAAACAATTTTTCAAATCATATGTGCAGGTCCCAAGATTGTTCATGACATAGCCTGTTGAGCATATCCTATCACAGCTACGAGAATGAGCTTGTGCAGACTCCCACCATGAGTTTCTCTTAAAGTTCTCACAACCTTTGTGGTAGAACAAGTAGTTCTATGTGCGACTTCCATTCAAGAAGAATGAGGGTACCAATCCAACAAAATCCTAATGATTTTGCAGCCAATCGACCGGAGGCTCTACGAGAGTATGAGCGGAATCTTTCGATCCTGCCTCTAGGCTCTCAAATGAATGAAGATTGAAGAGCTCACCTAACAGAAGAGTGAAGATTGAAGAGATCACCTAATACATTTAGGTGATATTTGAGCATATTTTGATGTATCCTTACAGGTTGGTGAAACAAGCTCTACTATTAGAACATTTTGAGAAAAATGCTCGGACAAATTTTTCGGGTAAGCTCTTTCTTATCCTAACTTCTACGAGAAGCTGGGTATTTATAGAGTAAGCTTTATTAATAAACGTCACTGCTTATATCACTTTTCCGACGCCTCATGTGCCTAAAGGATTTGATGACTCAGACTATAGAACATATCATCTTTATCTCAAAGGATAATAATACAAAGCACTTGGGACACAGAGGACAATAATATAAATTACAAGACAAAGCAAGCTCTACTAGAGTATGAGTGGAATCATTTGGCCTTGCCTCTTTACTCTCAAATGGATAAACATTGAAGGCCTCACCTAATAGAAGAGTGAAGATTGAAAAGTTCACCTAATACATTTAGGTGATAGTTGTATACTAGATGGTATTTGTGAATGATTAGGTGGTATTCATGTAGGATTAACCCAAAATCATGCACCATTACTCATGCATCACCCAGCTAATAAGTCTTCAATGCTCTTCTCTTCCACATCTGACTTTCCTTGTGTCATAATATGCCCTTCCCTCTGCAAGAAGCTACAAGCTTCAGATGATGATAGACAACGTCTTTTTCAGCCACTACTCTCAAATATGAACTAGCATGCTTATCCTGAAGATCTGGCAATATGTGTCAATATGTTTATAGTCTTTTGTGTTTGCATTATTGTTTTGTATCAGGCATGCTTTGTATAATTGCCCTTTGTAACAGAGATGCTCTGTCCTATAGTTTGTATTATTGTCCTTTGTGTCGTGAGTGCTTTGTATTCTTATCCTTTGAGATAGAAATGCTCTGTCCTGTAGTCCGAGTTATCGAGTCCATTAGGCACATGGGTTTTCGAAAAAGTGATGTACGCAATGATGTTTATTAATAAAACTTACTCTATAAATACCCAACGCTTGTAGAAGTTTGGACAAGAAAGAGTTTACCCAAAAAACTCTCTGAGTATTTCTCTCAAAATGTTCTAACGCTTTCACTTCTCCTAGATATTCTAGGGCAGATAATACGGCTTAGTTCACCAACCTGCAGGGATACATCAAAATATGCTCTAGCAGACTATTAAGCATTTTGGGCTCAAAACAGTTCCATCGTAATTTTAGAGGCCTCTGTGCAAGATCTTTAGGCCCATAATGGATGGGGTCTTGATCTACATTGACAACGTCCTCTAATTCAGCCCAAGTGAGGAGGCCCATATCCAAGTACTTCAGTATTTGCAAATTTGGTCTATGCTCATCGGATCGTGTTGTCTAAAAGGAAAATGGTCATTGGCCAGAAAGAAATCCAATTTCTTGGGATGGTAATTAGATGGGCAGTACTAGCCTGAACCACATGCAACTCAGGAATTATTAAAATTCCCATATGAATTCATGACCAAGAAAATAAATCCAGTCGTTTCTTGTCATTTTGAACCCCCACCAAAATGGGGTTTCCTCCCATATCCAAGCTATAAAAACTCCGAAAGCATGTCCAAGAGTTACTGCCGCTCAAGGTTTCTTCAATAGGGAAACGGATCCTCTAGACAGATGCCAGTTATAAGTACTAGGGAGCTGTCCTCCTTGAGGAAGTAGATGGGAAGTGCCATCTTTGCGATTGCAAAAGTGGAAGGTTCAAAGTGTTTGGACCAGTATTTTCAACACATGGTAAAACTCTTCTATGAGCTTGGTGCAAATGTCTTCTTGAAGCATATATTTCTTTCATCTATACCACCCTTGTTACCATGTGCAACTGAGAGATCCATCCAGACAAAAAGGAAGTGACTGGTTGATTGCACTGTTATAAAAATCCAACAGGAACTCCATTTGCTCTTGAGGATATTTGTAACAAAAGGAAGGTTTTTCCAAAGAGTCATATGCTAGCATAACAAGATAATCCCCCAACTCGCTTGGCCACCTCCCACTGAAGAAGTTCCATGGGATTATCCTAATAATTTTGCAGCCAATCGACAAGTGATCAAGCGAGCTCTACGAGAGAATGAGCAGAATCATTCGATCTCACCTTTGGACTCTCAAATGGATGAAGATTGAAGAGCTCACATAATAGAAGAGTGAACATTAAAGAGATCACCTAATACATTTAGGTAATATTCGTGCATTAGATGATATTCGTGCATGATTAGGTTACATTCATGTGGGACCATTTTTGATGTAGGAACCTATAAGATAACTCCAGGTTACGGGTGTCCTACTGGAAATTTTTTTATTATTTATTCATTTACCTTTGTAATGTGAATTATTTTGATATTTTTCATAATAATTGTTATTTCATATAGTTTTTTATTATAATCACATATGTGTAATTTTTAAGTATATTTGCACTATATTTAAATACTATTTATTACTAATTCTAAGTTACAATGATATTTTAGATGAAAAAAATTCATCAAATATATATAATTGTTATGAAAAATGAAATTTCATCGAGTAATGAATACAATGGCTTAAATGATTTTGTCAATCAGAATTGAAATGAGAAAGTTATGAACGATTAAAATTAACTGTCTCAATTAGTTAAAAGGTTCTGATTCCTATTTCAAATATCCTATGTGTCAAAATCGGAACCAACCGATTTCTTAATTTGTTACCTGTAACCTATCCAAATTTCATTAAGATCTATCCAAAACATACCTAACAGGACTTGTTCCTACCGGTTCCAACTTTACCCATATCGTGCCACCCGTTACCCCAACAAATTTACTGAAACCAAAGGACCCATAAGGGAAAAAAGGCTCCATTGCTCTAAAATATATATACTTTTGCACAAGTTTTGTCATTTAATAAAAATGTTAAAAACTCGAGCACACAAATGAATAAAAATTTTAATTGTAGTTAATATGCTGAATGTGCATTTTTTAATAATTAAATCTGCAAATTAATTAATACATTTAGTTTTAAAGTTGATTAGTTTTATATACATTAAAAAGGGGAAAATTATACTAGAGGTCCTATAAGTTTGCCCTTTTTGGCAATTGAGTCATATACATTTGAAAGTGGCTAATTAAGTCCTATAACATTTGTTCCGTAACATACTTGAGTTAGAATCATTATCCTTTGTTAGGACTTGAATGGCATGTCACTTAATACCGTCACGTCCGGCATACATGGCAATTTCTTGCTGTATGGCAATAATAAAGTGACATGGCACTTGTTGACGTGGTCAAGTGATTAAATTACCTTTTTACCCCTTACTATTAATCAAAATTTCAAAATATACCACCTACCTGAAAAGATAACTTTGACAAAGAATAATTAGGAAAACTAAAAAAGAAGCTAGAAAATCACAATCGAGGTTCATCCCGACATGGAACTCCAACTTCCTGAGATTTCGCATACTAGTAGGAAACTTCCCACTAAGCTTATTATTATAGAACTTGTTGTAGGTTTGTTACGTTCTTGATTTCCAGTGGAATTCCACTAGTGACGTTATAGGAGAGAGCTTGAGGAATTCCACCAAGAGATTATATGTGACCGATCCAGTGAACTGGTGCCATGAATTGAATCAGAAGGCTAATCTCTCTAAGGACTTGAGCTCGTACATTGAATCGAACGAGGCCTCGCTCTATAGCTGCTTGCTCGATCAGTCAATTTCGAGGATGGAACCAACTCAATTGCATGTGACTCCACCGAAGCTATAGATGGGATTATTGGGTGTCCATTAGGCGAAGAAGGTGGAGTGTAGGGATTAGAGGGTAGTGGTAACTAAGCTCATATGTAAATTAATAGGGGAAGAGAAGGAAGAGGGCATAGAGGAGGGTCAAGATTAAAGGAGTGAACTATTTTTTTGGTCAGAGTTGGCGATGGACATGGTGGTCAGTGGTTAGAGGAAGGAAAGGGGATGAAGTGGGAATATTTTTGGGTAAATGATACTTTTAGTCCTCAACTTTTCTTACTTTTATCATTTTCATCATAAATCTTTTTATCATTCACGTCTTCAACTT
Source organism: Lagerstroemia speciosa (assembly GCA_037672795.1). Classification (NCBI taxonomy): domain Eukaryota; kingdom Viridiplantae; phylum Streptophyta; class Magnoliopsida; order Myrtales; family Lythraceae; genus Lagerstroemia; species Lagerstroemia speciosa. The sequence goes on from CM075298.1 coordinate 39,068, forward strand.
TTGAGTTTTTGTCATATTGGTTCTACTGTTATTTTTTCCATTTAAAAAAGCATATTTGATCCAAAAAAATATTTCATTCAAACATAATTTTTCAACTAAAACATATTTATCAAAAAAGGAAAAAAATAAATGAAAATGAAAGTATCGGTAGGGTTTTACTAATAGTCATATCTCTTTCAAAATTAAGATACATTCCAGATTCAAGATTAATTAATGATTATTATCATTATAAAATTATGATTTATTGTGAGAAAAATGAGTTATTATTTTAGAAGGAAAACTTGCTAGTAACAAATATTTCCTTAATCAAGGACGATATTTGCTTCTTTAGAAAAATATTCTTGTTGAAAAATAATTTTTGGATGTAATATTCTTTTTTGGATGAAATATACTTTTTTTTGATGGAAAAAGTAATCATATAACTAAAATGGTAAAAACTCAAAAGGTTGATGACACGAATGACAAAAAATAAAGTTTAGGACGAAAATAAATCAAAAGTGTCTTTTTCCCAATAGAATATTTTTGGTGGTTGGATCTTTCCTACAAAGGAAGAAGTTGATAATGATGAAACTAAGAAAGGATATAAAATTAATCACATTCCCAATTCATATTTTGTTCTACGAAATTTCTTAATCTACGATTTAGTTCTCCTCGTTATTCTTAGTCAAAGTTATCTTTTTGGGTAGGTGGTATATTTTGAAAATTTGATGAATAGTGAGGGGTAAAAAAGTAATTTCATCACTTGTCCACATTAACAAGTGCCACATCACTTTATTATTGCCACACAAGCCATAAATTGCCACGTAAACCGGATGTGACGTTGTTAAGTGACACGCCATCCAAGTTCTAATAGAGGATAATAGTTCGGACTCAAGTGTGTTACGGAACAAACGTTATAGAACTCAATTAGTTATTTTTAAATATATAGGACTCAATTGTTAAAAAAGCAAACTTATATGCCCTCCAATATCATTTTTCCTATTAAAAAGTAGAGAGAGAGTAGGAGAAAGATGTATATGAAACAAAAGAGAGAAGCAAGAGAAGGTGAGAGTGGAGGAATAATGGTTAATTAAAAACCACGTCCAGTTTTTTTAATATAATATTTGTTAAAAATCAAATTTCATGTACTAGTGAATAATTTGAAAAAGAAAAAAAAAGATGCGAAAGAAGATAAACACTTACTTATATAACATAGATATAGGTGTATAATAGCGAAAAGTCTTCTGATCAGTGCCAAATGATAGGTTTCCTTTTTAACAGTAGTTTGATAATTTTGCCTTTCAGAATCTTTCAAAATTTTCCAATAAATAATGAGAATTTGACTCAACGACAAACTGAATTATTAATAAGTAAATTTTACTTTTTTTGCTCAGTTAGTGCAGGGTTTGAAATTTGTACAGATGCTTGTGGGCAATTTTTATATCATTCGATTGATTTCCATCTAATAACTCGAATATATAAGCCTCGAGTTCTTCTTTGTGAGGGTGGCGCATGAAAACTTCACCACCAACACAAATTCAACGCGCACATTTTGACAACTAGGTGAAAATCAAAGTCAAACTTACTAACCTAATGGCCCAAAAACTTACCACAGTTTCCTTGGTCCTTCACGCCCGTCACAATACCATAATTCCTCCAGTCCAACGACGAAGGGGCGTTATCACACGTCCCCAGCCTCTCTTGCCGCCGCCTCCTCTGCAGCGCGAGGCTGCTCCTCCTCCTCGCCCACCTCCTGCTCGCTGGTTTCTTCACCTTGGACAGGTAAATCTGCCTGAACTCTTCGTTGCTCAAATCCGCAAACTTGTTGAGCCCGACCCGGTTGCCATTCGATGCACCTGGCCCAGCCTCCTTCACCCCCGCGTTCCTCTCCAGCACGTACTTCAGGTTCCTCCTGAAGTTCTCGAACCGCTTTTCGGCCTCGGCCACGTTGCGGTACACCTTCCCGCGCTTCTCCTTCCATCGCTGGAAGAGTTCGACAACTCTCTCCTCCGAGACTGTCCCCTCGAGCTCGCTCTCACGGATAATGGAGTACTCGCCAGGGAGGTCCGTTTGGGCCGACGAGGCGAGACAGAAGATCGAGGAGAAGATTAATAGGGTAATGGCTAGTTGGCTTCTGTGAGAGGAACCCATAACTGATAGTCAGAGTTTCCCTTTTCCAACAGTGGATCAATCCTCAGACTTAGGTAGTCGTCAGAATGTGTGAACATGTGCTATCTAGGCATCGAATATGAATTGTTAAATATGTGGCGGAGAAATGTGGTTAGCCACCTGCCAGTCAAAATTCGGGAATATCTAGGCCTTTTTATCTTCATTCCAAATTTATATTAAAAAAATGTGATCAATAAATCTTTTTTTAATAACATAAAACTCTATTTTACAATCTGGAGACTAAAGATTCAATTTTTACTGTAAGAATTATATGTCTCTCTTTCATAAACACCAAAAAATATTGTATTAAAAATTTAGAAATTATTTTAGTAAAATAACTGCGAACTTCTTCATGCATTTTCATAATATCTGTTTTTTTAAAAGTTTTTATAACTAGATAACAAGAAATCCAATGCGCGATAATTATTTTAAAGTTGAGTCAGGTCGATTTACTAAAATAAAAATTCTCGTGATTATACTTTTTTTATTTATAAAATTCAAACATAAAAATCTATTAAAGAGAAAAGGATCTCAACCTATTTCAATTATTTTGAATGAGCAAATATTAGTTTTCTTACACAGCTCCCTGGTTGGGTAAAAAGCAATGAGAAATTGACGCTGTGGACAGAGGACAGAGAAAATATCATCTTCTTTCTTCTCCCTTTTGACTGGCTGTGAATTTCCATCTGTATCTCTCACTTCTCTCCCTAAATAATCTCATGCCCAAGCTCTCTCTGGATAAAATGCTGTCGGACAAGGCCTTCACCACCATGGTTTTAAAAAACGGCCCGTCGCGGCCGTAACGGCCGTTACGTAACGGTATCGGAAGGCTCCGATACCGTTACGGGCCGATATCACGGTCGGAAAAAAAATTGCTAGCCGTCGCGGCGTTACGTAACGGCGTAACGGGCCAAAAATCGGCCGTAACGGCCGAGACGGCCGTTTTTCTTCAATTTTATACCGTTATTCATATTTTATACACATTTACATGTTTTGCTATTTCAAATTTATCAAAAATACATACATTTGACACATTCTTTTATCGGAAAACATGTTTATACGAAGTTATATTGATATTGTATGCATAGAAATGCTGAGAAATATCATTTTTCTTGAATGAATATTCAATGTAATACATAAATTACTTGGATAATTTATCATCAATATCTTGACATGTACATAACTTGATGTGAAGGTACATAACTTGATGTGAAATTTATTCGTCTTATATGTGCAGAAATGTACATGAATTTGACAAGGCTTTTGCAGGTGTATTCTTTACCAAATATGATTGTGCAGAGAATAAAATTATTGGAAAGTACATGTCTTTTTTATCAAATAGATGTAAAATTTATTTGTCTTATATGTGCAGAAATGCACATGCCTTTGGCGAGGCTTTTGCAAGTGTATTCTTGACCAAATATGTTTGTGCAAAGAACAAAATCATTAGAGAGTACATATCTTTTTGACCAAACAATACTTTCTATGTAGAGAATAATTCATGAGAGAGGACATCGTAGCATTATAAATACATGCTCAATCTCTACCATAGAAGATCGGTCAAGCTCATGGTCTTTCGATTGCCATTCTGCCTGATTTACCCTTAGAGTTCAACTTTATATTTTTTGTACCTTAGAATTCTACTCTCAAAGATATATCAGGAAGTTACAAAGAATTTTTCTTTGCAGAATGTCTGAAAAGTTGAGATAAAGGTTATCGAAACCTTTTTGTGTAAGTTCTATTATGAATTGTTGTTTGATTACATTAATTCCTTTATTCAATTAGAAATTTCTCTTACTTAGAAGTTGGTTATTTGTACTTGATTTATTACGTTTTACCATGGATATGGATATAATTTCGCCTTGCATCCACCGCTAACAATTCATGAGGATCAAGAGGCCAATTTTGGTAATAGTGCTGCAAATTATTTTTTTGGACATGGTTGGATGCAATCCAGTGAAGTAAACAATGAAGATGGAGCAGAATCATACTATGATCCAGCGCGACATTCCACCACTTGGTGAAAAACCATGTACAATGATGATTTATTCACAATTTTGAGTCACTTATTTTAGATGTGAGAATGGGAGTGACATTGACAATATTTTGTATTTATTTTTATTCATTTTGGATGCGTAAAAAAAATTCGGACCGCGACACCCGCGACGCCGTTATGTAACGCCGCGACGACCCGAAACCGTTACAACCGCGACGCGACCGTTACGCGACCCGCGACCGCGATTTAAATCATGTTCACCACCAGTTCCGGCGACAAGTCCCAGACGGTTCGTTCGCTGACCTCCGTCCCCCGTTGCATCGAGGATATAGACAAATTCTAGTTCTCCAACCTCCGACCTCCGTCGCTCCACTCGTACTGCAAGAGGCGTCGTGCTCCATGTTGGTGAACTTCTCGGAGTTCTTGAGTTACTCGCTGTTTGACTCTCTTTTGACCAGCGACATCTTCGATTTAAGGTGCCCCGTCCTGGGGCTAGACCTCGGCAAGAGTTTGCTGAAGGAGGAAGAGTACTACGAGATCTGTTCATCGACACAAATTATCATCTCGAGTTCGGGTTCGGATTTGGATCTTCCACGTGGAAATTTGATAACAATTTCAGAACATTGGAGACATATTTGGGTCGGTTCCTCTCTTAATTAGATTTATCGTGGAATTTATCTGAGAAGAGAAAGCGGAAGTTCGTTTGTCTTGTAGAATGAATTCTTTTTTCTCGACATCTTGTAGGACCGACCTGGGATTGTAATGCTGAGGTGAAGTAAAAGATAATTTTTTAAGGGGAGAGAAGACGGAAGGGAAGAACAGTAGTGTTAGAGAAGATAAGAGGGGAGAGATTTATGCGAAGATAGAAGAGAGAGACAGAAAGGACTGCTTGGTAAAAGGAACGGAAATATTGATTTTCTCTCTCCTCGATCACGCTCCACGCGTCAATTTCTCAGTGCCTTTGATCCGGCCGGGTGGCTATGTAAGACTCAGCCTCCATTTTGAATAGGATGGCCTCTGATCAAATGCACGGAAACGACATTTGATGGGATCCGCTTTTTGGGGCCGATAGAGGGGCATTCAAGTAAAATAATGAGGTTACCAATCAAAAAAGTAAAATAATGAGGTGATGTCACGTTATAAAAAAGCTATTTAAGAGGACTACTAAGTTGCCATAATGGAATCAGATAGTGATACCTTGACAGATCAAAGGCATTGTCAAAGAAATAACACATAAAAAAGAAAACTTTAAAAGCTGTTTCGTCAATCTTGTACAGAGACAAGCGAATACCTGTGCAGATCTTGTTGCAAAATCTGCAAAAAAAAAAACGGAAGCTTGAAGGTTGGAAGCTTGACGAGTGAGAGCAGGAAACCCTAGAGCCAAGTTTGTGGAAACTTCTTGAGAAAGACCGTCTGAATGCTGGATCTCTTTTACATCTGAATGTAATACAACTGGCAACAATTATCACTATTAAATAAATAAAATTTCTTTTCGGCCCCCCCCCAAAAAAAAAAAGAGGACTACTAAGTCTTTACCTGGTGATTTCATGTCACTTGAGATGCAACCTCACAAGCTTGGAGGCTCTTACGGTACCACCCTTGGCTGTAATTCGGTTAAGGTGCCCCGGCGCGCTGCACGTGGGCGTCAGGCCAAGTTATCATACAACCAAGATTTTACCCAATTTTCTTCCTGACTCGAATAGCAAAAAATAAAAAGGAGTTCATCCACATTTTCTTTATGCACACAAACGAAACCGAGGTTATTGAAATAAGGCTAAGTAATTTATAAGTTTACAAGCTTCCGTAGCAGGGAATTGTTACTTTTTTTAATCCAAAAAACTAATGAATCATGGATAATTCAAATTTGACCAGCCATTAAATTCTCCCAAATATAGAACTCTTTATGCACAACCAGAGACTTACCCATGCAATGCACGGTATGTGCTATGTCAATAAAAGTTATTAGAAATATATATTCATAATAGAATATAATAACTGTTTATAATTAAGTTTTTAAGTAAAAATAACATATGCATAACTTTTAAATTAGATAGTTATATAGTAGGCTGTAAAAATGAAAACTAATAATACATATATTGAAAAGATAAAAAAAGGAACATGGAGAAAGAGGATGGATTTTCAAGCAAGAGAGAAAAAAGTGGGAATTGGTAGTTATTAATATTAAATTTATGATCATATCCTCATTTCATCCTAATGTAAGGTGAAAGTCTCCAGTGAAATGGTCATACCACATAAACGATGCTGGCGTGCTATATCCGTTCAATTAGAATTCATTTTTAACATATTTTTTTTATTTAGGGTTAGGTTTTTTAGTTTTGTTTACCATTTATATATTATTCCTGATTAGGGTACACCATTTATTTAAGGGTATTTATATATTTTTTAAAGATTTTTTAGGATGATATGTCAAGTCTCTATTGGACGGACGTCATCTACGTGGTATGATCGCTCAACTTAAGACTTTCTCCAATATAAGGGCTATCAATATTCAATTTACATGTAGACAGGTATTTTTGGAAAGGAAAGATTGATATTAAAAGGTGACATCTTCCCTTAAAATAATAACTAGAGGATTGCCCGTGCGATGCATGGTGTGTAATAATTATTAGAAATATCTATTCATGATGGAATAGAGTAACTATTAATAATTAAAATTTTTAAGTAAAAATAATATATGATTAACTTTTAAATTAGATTGTTATAATGTTGGGCTGTAAGAATGAAAACTAATAATAAATATATTAAAAAAAGAGACGTAGAGATAGAGGGGATAGACTTTCAATCATGAGAGAAAAAATAGTAAGTTGGTAGTTATTTATGTTAAATTTACGATGATACCCTCATTTCATCCCAATGTAAAGGCTAGCAATATTCAATTTATATGTAGAAGGATATTTTTGGAAAGGAAACAGTGACTCCAAAAGGTAGTATCTTCCCTTAAAGTAATAATAATACATTAAAAATCTTACGCTTTATTAAGAAAGATGGCTTGGTTAAATTGGTACTACTCTAGTCTTATGACCTAAAAATTCTGAGCTATACTAGAAAAATATCTCATACTTTATTTAAAAAGAAAATGTGCCCAATATCCATAACTGACCGATATTGATCAAAATGTTTATAAATAGGTTACCAAATTGATTTAGTAGCTAGAATTCCTCTCTACTGTTCCGGCCCTCAAGGTTTTGGGAGTTTGGAAGTTAGAAAAACTACTGGTCAGTTGTATTCATTATATATATATTTATATATTTATATAACTAAGAGTTTATTCCCCGACCTATAAACAGCTAATAAGCTTATTGATCCAACTAATTCTATGTGCAAAACATAGGTGTAGATAGCATCACCAAGGATTATACGCTCAAGGGTGACTTGAACCTCTGATATCGTGAATTTACACATGCGTCATACACACGTCCTGTCCATTTAAGTTAATCATTGAGGTTCAGTTGCACTCATTATTAATGACACCTAAAAAGTAAACTATATTCAATGTTTGTTAGTTTTTTTGGTGTGTACAAGAGGTAATATAAGAAAGATGGAATATAAGAGTATGGAGAATTTTACTGATGAGATTCAAACCCCGGGATTTCTTGGTCTCCTGAAAAAAAAGAAAAGAAAGGTCATAAAAAGTTAGAAAGCTCAATGTGAATTTGAAAGGATAAGATATGTTTTCCACTACAATAGTACCTTAGTCTCGTGTGATAGGCTACTAAACATGAATACAAGTCCAATCCGATCTTAGATTGTACCTCTGGATTTAACCTGTCATATTTGCTTGTAAGTATGCGTACATGGTTATGAGGATTAGTCGGATGAAACTTGAATGCCTTGTGATGTTAAAGAAAAAGTCAATCCGATCTAGGAAGATAAATAGGCACTTTCTATTACTATCGCCTGACAACCAAATATGATTACCCATTCTCTCTACATATAACTATCTAGAGATATAAATTCCACATCGGAGAATAAATAGATTGAAATCCGGTTTATAAGAGGATGGATACCATTAACCTATCAGCTTAATCTTTTTTATTAGACATGTTCCCAAGGCTCTTATGGGCTTAATGGAGATTTTACATGGTCTAAGAGTAGGTTACTGTGTGGACTTACATCACACAAGGCCCGAGCGTGGAACTCGTAGCCTGTAAGTTCAAGATCGAAAGAAAAATACCTGACTTATATTTAGAAAATCTAATTTATAAGAGAATATATACTACCAACCTATCAACTCAATTTTTTAGGTTGGATATACACTCAAGGCTCTTGTGAGTCAAGTGGAGATTTTATAAACTATTATCAACAATTATAGATTCGGGCATGTATCCTTGTATCCCTTAGGACAACAGGCATCTGACCACCTTCCCTCCTGATTCTCCTTGTTCTCTCACGATTTTATGTTATTGCACCATATTCTTATTTGAACATTGAAGAGGAATTATCGTAACATATAGATCAGGAATTTTTTAATATATTGAAAGACACGTAAGGGGAATTATTAATTTTGTGCTGGCAATACGATTTTATTTTAGAAAACACACTTTTTAAGAGAGACATTTCTCGAATCTTACAAATATTTTAAAACTCCCGCATGTCTTTAAGGTATGACTGTGTATTAGTATCTTTAGAAAGTTTGACTATTGATAATCTTTAGCTGCAATATTCGATGATGAGCAAAACTCCAAACAATAATTAAGAAACTTCATACACCATTCTAGTCTAAATCTTAAATTTCTTATGGCTATCATCTTTGCATCACTACATTAATACGAATAGGAAGGATTCCAATGTCTCCATCCCCTAGCGAGAGTATCCCAATAAGATAGATCATTCATCACAATCAAAACCTCACATTCGAGACAAAGGAGCGAGGACATGAAAAGCTAACTCAGTGGACCCATTTCGTTGTTTCCTAGCTGGTGGTTGCATCCCAAAGTGGATCTCGCCCACCAATACTCATGTACCGACAGGCAGACAGACAGTACGGCACTGCAAAAGTGTTCTCATAATTTGCCATATGCCAAAATTAAGCGTCCCGCCAAGTGGTCCATCCCACAAACTCAATATTATATTATTCATGAACACGTTCGACCAATTACCATCATAAACATTTCATAGGTATTAAAATTGATCTCCATATCTCACCGGCACTTTAGCACGTGAATGTTGATGGAGAAATCGGATGTAGTGATTACATTACTACAAATTTTGAGAAAGAAATCTGCAGAGATCAGAAAGTAGCATAGAGAGTGAATGTGTATATCATATCTTTTTTTATTGTATAAATGAGAATATAAGTATATAAAGAGTAGAAAGAAGATGAGATAAAAGAGATATAGGAAGTCCAATAGATGAGATCGAACACATGACCTTTAGACTATAATACAATAACAGTACTAACAGAACTAAATTCTCTTTTTATTTATTAGCTCACCTTATTACTTATCAGGGGATTGAATGTTTTTGGATATACCCAACATGTAATAGTAGCCTCCCGCACCCTTATGTGTGATGTGCAAATATGTTGTCTGCGCTAGCAAGCAATATAATATAAAAGTATAATGGTTATCAATCGACATATCTCCCGCAATATTTAATTTAATTTGAGTCCGACTATATATTCATTAAACTATTGAATAATCAAATATTAACCTAAAGTTTTGGCATATTGAATAATCACATATTAACCTAAAGTTCTGATACTTTTTATATACTTTTTGAATATCATAATTTTATATTTATAACGGTTGAATTTTTCATTATTTTCATAGTTACTGGATTTGTGGGTACATATTATTTTTCAAAGTTAATCGAATCCATAAGATAATTGTTTCTAACTGATAATATTGTTTTCTAATACAAATTGACTTACTGGTATGCCCTTTGGATGATCCATAGGATTTTGGGTCTTCTTCTATTGGATACATGTTACTTGTTAGGTTTGGTCTTCATGTGCCTGCAAAAAGGTCAAGCCTAGGATTTGGAACCTAGGTTGACCCCCATACTTAATTTAGTGAAGATTATGAGGATGGGGAAGTGATAAAAGAGTAAGAGAGTGTAGAAGGCTTGAGTGATAACTAGTGTTGTTAGCCGGTCTGGGTCGAGCCGGTTCATGAACCTGTTAGACCGGGCCCAAACCAGAGTCCGATTTAAACGGTTCGATTCGGTCCGGTCTGGGCGACGGTTCAGGCCCAAATGAACTGGCCCAGAACTAGCAGACAGACGATCCAGTCCTGGTCCTGGTTCAGTCCGAGCTTCACCAGTCAAATTTCTTTTTTTAATTTTTGAATTTTTAGGGTATTATTAATGGTTTAAAGATATTTTTAGGATTTTATGTACAATTTTAAAATAAAAATGAATGATTTTATTGTCAGGATTCGAACGCAAGTCTCGTACTTGAAAGTCAAGAATCTTAACCAACTGGACTATATTATATTTTGCTTATATTTCTACATTCGATATTTTATAACTAATTTGAATACGGCATGTTTGATTTATACCATTTTAAAATAAAATTAAATGATTTATTTTTAATATGAAATTTAGACTGTAATATATATATATATATATGTCTTTAAATTACTTTTTAAGCTAGAAAACATACAAATTCTAAAAAAAAAAACTAAAAAATTGATCTCTCAATGCTCAACATTCTTATTAACTTCCCGCTAATTAATGTCAGAATTTGTTAGGATTTTTAGAATTTACATAGATTTTTCATTTTTGTTTAGGGTTTTTAGTATTTTTTTTATTTTCTAATCATAATATATATATTTTACAATCTCAATTAACTATTATGAAATTGTTGATGGGGTCAATTCCTATTTATACATGACACCAAAGGCTTTCTCCACAACTTTAGATCAGAAAAGCCTACACGCGAAGTGGTCCATATCCGTATTTGGACCTTCTGGTTAATCAACGAGATTTATTCATCTTCAAAGTCCCATGCCACCACCAAACTCCTCTCTTTTCATTTTTGTAACTTAAACAAAGCAACATGACACCAATTAATTAACATGAATTAATTGACGTAATTTAACCTATATTTTATTCAATAAAATCTTGATGATGAATTTATTATATATGAAAAATCTTTTTTTTTGATGCAAAAGTAGCGATACTCTTATTAATTACTTCAAAAATCTTTTATTCGAATCTGAATTAGTAAAAGGTTAGCTTTCTTGGATGTAATATGTACCGTGAAGTCATTAATCAAAGATTGGCCCATTAATCATCTTTTTTTATATATGTACGAAGAAAAAAAAAATATCTCCTCCACCAATCTCAATTCTCATCCTCCCTCGTCAGATCTTCCGTTTTCTTCTCTCACGAAGACACAGCCACTGATTGAATCGAACCCACAGCCACCATGCTCGACCTCAACCTCTCCTCCTCGGCCGCCGTCACTTTCCATAGATCCGGCCGCCACCACCATTGCCCAATAAGAAATCCCTCTCCTCTCATCAACCCTAACCTCCCCCTCACCCTCTCAGCACCTGCCCCGTCCCCTCCTTGCTTCGCCTCTCTCAGATCCCACCTCATCGACAATGTTGACACCTCATTTTGGTCAGAAAAGTATTTGGATCTGGACCTTAAAAAAATTGAATTCATCGTGAAGCACATTAAATTATCTATAATTTGACAATCATGGACCCCGAGATTTGATCCACAGAAGAAGATATAATTTTTAAATGAAATTGGTTGAATCTATCTTATTAATTTATCTTAGTCAGTTTTATTTGAAAAATTGTAACTAATTATTGAGAGGCCCAAATTAAGCAGTATTAGTGTCATTTGGATCTTAACTGATGTAAGATTAAAGAAAAAATAGAACATAGTATTAAGGAGTTAAGGATAAGTTAAGAAAAGAATAATTTTTATACTCCAATGAGTTGTAAGAACAGGTAAAAACTAAAAATGTTTGAAATATTATGTGGAGCATATTTAAGGGACATTTTCTGAATTTCTTCTTCAAATAAATCTTAACTAAGTAAATTTTAATAAGAAAATATAAAATAAAAATAAAAAATAAATATTATATGATATATAATAAATTTTAGGGTTTCGCTCGGGGAGGAGACCACAGCCAGAACCTAAAACCAGAATACCTCGGCAACGACACAAATAGAAAAAAAGGAAAAAGGGTGGATTTGGGCACTCGGGCAACTCCCGACTGCCTAAAAGGAGACTAGCCACCGCCACCACCAGTAGCAGCTCAAGCTTCATCGGCGAGACCATACAGCCACCGTTCATCGACGCTGTTACTGACCTAACTCCGTTTCCGATCCTGTCCATCTGGCAACCACGAACCCACGGCTCCCACTCTTCCGAGGCATCCTATCGCGACCCCAACCTCCCGAACCACCGAGATCAAGCCTTGCTCCGTCGAACACGAACTCTATGCCATTCCGATTCCAAGCATCATCGACCCCATCACCATCGTCTCGCCCAAGACATCCGAGCCCTGTTGCTCATCAAGCTTCGCTACCAAGTCGTCCCCACCATCAGCAAGCTCGGGACCACCAAACCTGCTGAGCACATCCTTGCCAAGCCGCTGATGATCCCCGATGTGTTCAGCTCTGCTCTCTTGAGCCTACCCAGCCCTGAACTGCTCGTCAATCTCCCAAGAGCCATGACTAGGTAAGTACGTAAGTTTTGCTTCTCCACACTGTGCTTGCTGTTGTGATACAACGTGGTTGATTCTATATATTCGTAGTTACTGCTTGCTTGCTGAAGTTGCTGATCTGTTATGGATTTATCGTTGTTTGATGCCGTCTTACCACAGTTGTGGCTATGTTCTTGATAATGTTGATTCGCAGTAAGCTGTAATAGCTACCCAGCTGTTGTTTGGTTGTTTTCATGCTGATTAATAAGCTGTTGTCTGAATCTGGGCCTAGTGATTGTGTTGTTGATTGTGTACCATTGAAGTCGAATATTGGCTTTGGATTTATAAGTTCCATGGGGGCATTGTCAATGGAATGGAGTTGACAGAGTGTCTGATTATGTGGCAGCTCTTCCTTGGTGTTTGCTCTTGTTTACAATGAAATTTCAATGGAAAATAGAGTTACTAAATGGCTGTAGTTGCAGCTACTCTTTGCTCGGTGTTTCCCTTGTTTCAAACGCATTTTTCGAGGGAAATATAGTTATCTTTCATTTGTTATTACAGCAGCTCTTTGCTGCATATTTTCCATTGATTTACATGGCATCTTTGATAGAAGACGAACCTGTTTATGGGCTGTAGTTGCAGGAGCACTTTGCTCGATGATTTCTCCCATTTCCAACATTGCTTGTGAGGAGATTAGAGCTTGAGTTTTCTGATCATTGTAGCTGCCCTTTTCTAGAAACTTTTCCTTTGTTCTCATGGTATTTCGAATAGGAAATGGCCTGCATAGAGTTATTGATTCTTCGCCTACTGATTGAGGAATAAGGTTGTTGAGCTATTGGCCATTGCAGCAGCACTTTGTTCTCTATTTTTTGTCTCTTAAATGAGTCTTTCGATAGGAAAAGAGTTGTTTATTATTGGTCAGCTCTGCATTTTCTCTTGGTTTCACGCCATTTTCAAGGAAAATGGGGACTGTTTATTGTCTATAATTGCTGCTGGCTTTTGCTCAATATTTTCTCCCATTTTCAATGTCTTTTTGAGGGTATAAGAGCATTAGTTTTCTGGTCATTGCAGCAGCCCTTGGTTGGGAATTTCACCTTTGTTTAAGTGCCATTTTCATTGAGAAAGGGGCTGTGCATACTCTATTGTTGCAGCCTGTCATTGGGTGCTTGATTTTAGTGACATTCCAATTCAAAATAGGCGCTTTCACATCCCGTTATTGCTGCTAGTCATTGCTCAATCATTTCTCCCATTTTTGATGTCATTTTCAGGGGGAATAGAGCCCATTTTATTAGATTTTGCAGCAACACTTTGTTGGTCATTTTCCCTAATTTTCATGGCATTTTCAAAAGAAAAAGTGGTTGTTTGGTATCTATGTTGTCGCTGGATCTTTGTCCAATGATTTCCTGTGTTTTCGATACGATTTGCGAGCGGAGTAGGGTTGTGTAGTACCCCTTAATCGCAGCTGCATCTTGCTCACTATTTCTCCTTGTTTTTAATGATTATTTCGATAAGAAAAACGGCTATTAGTGTCTATGTTGCAGCTTGTGTTTGATGATATCTCACTATTTCAACGGCATTCCTTCTAAGATAAGAGCTACCATTTATATGTGGTTTTAGCTGTTATTCACTTAATGTTTGTTTCTATCTGCACTTCTGTTCTTGACCTCAGGTCCTAGGTATTGATTTGGTATTTAAGGTTGAATACACGTACTGCTCCCTCATTTCGTAAATTTTATATCTTAGTTCATCATTTTAGCCATCCTGCATATAGGTACTTCACTTAGGACATTTTGACATTAGTCATTCATTTTATGAAGTCTGCATGTTAGCTCTTCATTTAGGCCATTTTGCATATTAGCATTTAGATATTTTGCACATTAGTCCTTCCTTTAGGATTTTGGCATATTAATTCCTCCATTTTAGGCCCCATGCATATTAATCCCTTATTTTAGAAACTATTGCACATCAGTCCCGTATTTCAAGAATCTCACATCCTAGTCCATCACTTAGGATATTTTGTGTATTTACCCTTTCCATTGGAATTTTGCAGGTTAATCCATCAGGCATCTTCATTGTTTATTGTTCATTTCTAGGGATGGGGATTTCAATGTATTTGAGTGCACAAATGTATGGGGCAGGTAGAGTGAGAGAGAGAAGATGACTTCATGTAATCGCAAAGTATAGTGGAACCCATTACTTTCAGTACTTAGATTAGGACGGGTAGTGGCATGCTAGGGTACGCACTTTGATTATTGATTTTTATCTTGGACCTACGATTTGAACCTTAACTAGGGTCATAATTGGGTAGATTAAAATGTGCAAGCAAGCAAACAAACAACCTAGATTAAGGATGGGTACCGATTTCGAGCTTGTCAATTGGCTTGCAAGCCTTTCAAGCGTAGTAAGATCCCCATATCCAAACTCTAGTT
The DNA here is from genome assembly GCA_037672795.1 of Lagerstroemia speciosa. Lineage (NCBI taxonomy): Eukaryota > Viridiplantae > Streptophyta > Magnoliopsida > Myrtales > Lythraceae > Lagerstroemia > Lagerstroemia speciosa. Next base: position 54,270 of record CM075298.1, read on the forward strand.
CAAGACTGACAAACAAGGACCTAGGTGGTAGTATCGTGCTCCCTTAGGTAAATAATAAGTTTCTAGTCGACCTTAGGATTAGGCCTTAAATGATTAGTGGCAAATTCAACAACTCAAACATGATCAAAGTCGCAAGTAAGGTCTTGTGTGCGCCTATAGCCTCTAGGGCTAACCTCAAGTCGGAATGATTTCCAGGTCCGACAGACAAAAATAGCCACTCGCTTGGCCTCCCTTTGCTACCTCTTCATGGGATCAAAATCTCGCTCTACCCCATCAGGGCCTCTACAGAAGCAGCCCCCGGAGGAGAATCGGAATGGGGACCTAACGCCCTGTTGGATAGAATGATGAAGAAGAAGACGACGAACCTACACATGCAGTTGGGGTTGACAAATTGAAATGGCAATGACTTTTTTTTTTTTTAACTGTTTGAAGGAAACGGTCAGGGCTGGTCCGATTCACGATTCCTGGTTCAACACGGGCCAGTCCAGTTCCGGTTTATCAAGCTGACTTTGTCGACCTAAAATCTTAACCAAGGCTTAACCCGTAGGGATTAGGCAGGTTACAATTTGTAACCGGTTCAGTTCCAGCTTGAACTGGCCTGATTAACAGCACTAGTGATAAGTGAAAATTTTGACCCATGAGGCGCAAAGCATCTTAAAGATTATGCCAGTTGGGATGAAGTGGTTTCTAGACATGAGGGCGGTGGATCTTATCATAATAAGCAATTTAGGGGGGGTTAGGTGGATGGTAGTCTAGGAGTCAGTTAGGTTGATGGTTGACTAGTAGTCAATTGGGTGTATGGTAGTATCGTATTAGTCTCTCCCCCTTTCAAATGGAATGCATGACCAGTTTGTGTTCCTCTTTATTGGTAAGGACATCGTAGTCAGAAGCAGTAGACCGAGCACTTCTCCATCATTAGGTCTCCTTCTATTGAACTTCTAGCTTGGTTGTACTAGCTATCTTGGTGATTTTTACCTAGTCAAGTTTGATTTAATGGAATAGGTTTTCTCTACAGTAGTTAGCAGTTAGTTAATAGGGTAAGATCTTGGTTAAGAGAAGAGCATATTATCTGGAGGTTTTGTTCCCAAGTAGTCTTGGGCATTTGGAGAGCCCTGATTTTTGGATTTGGAAAATTGATGACCAATTTGATTAGTTGTTATGAGGACGAATTGAGGGAGACCCAATTTGTCGGAGTATTTTGAGGTTGACAAGACTTGTTTGATTTAAGTGCTCGAAGACCAATTTGATAGAAGGTCGATTTGATTAACCATTTGTAGATCAACTTGATTAGGTAGTGGTGTGGTTAGCAAGGTTTGAATTATCCAACATAGTTGATATCGTGATTAACTAGTGTATTGATAGACTCAAGTTGTAGGTGTAATAGTCGGACTACCCAAATTAAAAGGGATCATTTTAGGTTATGTATCATTATGGATTATTTTAGGTTGCATGCTTGATTGTATTTTGATTACAAGTTTGTAGTGTATGAATAATGCATTGCAATTTTTATTAGGACACAAACTATCATTTGATAATCACATTCAATTTTAAATGGTAAACTGTGCTAACCATACGGCTAGAAGGATATTACAAAGAAAGAGTTAGGTGCTCTTGAGTTGTTGTATCTTTGAGTCCATGCAAGTTAAATGTTGAGATAATTGCGAGGAATTGGGGCGCATGATTTGTTTAGGGAAGTTGGTGACTGTATAGTTGTCCTGGGGACTTCGAACTTGGTGGTTGAGGCGACGGTGGATAGTAAGGACTTGTGAACTTTGATTAGGTCATGTCGTTTACCGAAGGTAGTTGCCGTTGGTAGCAAAGGACTCATAACTTGGTTAAGGAATGATAGTGGAGTGTAAGGACTTGTGGAGTGTAAGGACTTGTGGAGTCTTATTGAACCATGTTGTCTAATGATTGGATCTCTAGTGTGGCTTTTTTACTATTTGAGGTGTAATTGCAAGTTACGAATGATTTGAGAAGTTAGATTTGATTATGTCTTGTGGACATTGTGTTGTTCTTGCAAATATCATAACATGACATTTGACTAGAGAATGCTTGTAACATAATTAAGCAAATATATAGGAGTTTGTAATCAAAGATATCATTGATTGAGTAGTTTCCGTGGACGACTGTGAGGAGAGTTAGTTGCTCTTATAGACAACTTCGAGATGCCATTATCATTGAGGTCTACAAGGTTGGGAGCTCTAGTGATTGACTCTAAGGGAATTGAGTTCTACAGAGAAGACTTCATATGTTCCCATCCACCACTTTTCTATCTCCGCTACATCACACTTTCTCAATCTCTCCTTGCTTCTGGAGATATATTCTAGTTTTGCTACTCTTGGTAGACTTCTGCCTTTATAGTTGCTCCCTCTTGGTGATGTGAATTAGTCATATTATTTGATTAGATCTTGCAAGCCTATTGTTCCCTTCAACATTGACTTTCTTGTCTTTCATTTCTGCTAGGGAGTTGCCTTATTAATAGTTCTTCATTATCATGGACTCACCATTTTGCCTAGTCACATATAGTCTAAGTGTTGATGGGCTTATTAGGGCAATCTTCTTTAAATAGAGTTGTTTCACTTGCTAGGTTTTTTTTTTGATAAGTATAGTATGTGTTAGTTTGCTCCATAGGGCAAACTTCATTAGGGAGCAATATCTCAAGTTCACTAAGTGCAATAGACTTCACTCACAACTTGAAAATATTTAGCATGAATAACTAAGAGTTTCAATCCCCTTTTATAGCATCTTCCACAACTTCCTCCTACCTTCCCTTTTGTTTTCAAAAATTTGCTTCAAAAATTGTAAGGGAATGTGGTATTGTGGGAAGTCTTTTTGCCCAACTGGTTGTGTTGATTTTTTAGAACAAGGTTGTGTTGACAATTGCAAAAGGTTCTACAATAACTTTGTTTACACAACCTTAAATTAGAAAATCAAATGGCCCAAAACTAATTCAAGTCCATTAGAAACAACTCATGTGAAGCAAAAAATTTTCCAATCGTAGATTGGCTATGAATAAATTTCAACACTTTATTTTAAGGGAAAAAATCAAATGTCCTACAATCTTTTAGATAAGGGTATCACCACGTGATAGTGTTTACTTTGTGACACAAACAATTGAAATTCATCCATTATTAAGATTTTTTTTAATAAAATTTGAAAATAAGAAAAACAACCCTAAAAATATATTAATTTCATTGGTTGATCTAACATGAAAATAATTACGTGGTGACACCATTGCATATAAAACTTTCTACTTGTGAAGACAACACAATTTACTATAGAAGGTTGACTGATAAGTTAAGGATAAAGGCCACAAAATATTCTGATAAGTTCGATTAGTTCTTCAAAGAATGAAAGAGAATAAAATCTCACACTTTATTAATCCATAATCCGGTCTTCAAATTCGTCCAAGTCCAAGCACTAACCTTTAAATAGGCCAAAATGTAATATTTTACATGAATATAAAACCATGTTAAATGACCCTCATGGGATATGAAACTAATAATGAAGTAAATTTAAGAATTTTCCTATAGAAAAATATGAAATATAACATACATCTTCAGGACTAAACAAAAGTAAAAGTAATATCACTATTTAGGGAAAGTGATATATTCTAGATGACTCAATATATATTAGAACATATTTTACAAGGAATCTTCCTTTCTTGTGCTCTCTTGCCACTCTTTGAGATTTTTTTCCCTTTTAGAATCTCTTAACTTCTATTCTTAAAAACTTGCAATCTCTTGTTCCCCTTTTGCATCTTTAACTTTCGTTCTTGATGGTCTTTCAATATATATGTTGTGAATAATATATCTTCTTTACTTTGGAACAAGTCTGAAATGTCTTTCACATTATACATCAGCAATGATTGAGCATCACTTGTAAATAAGTTGACACCCTTCAGTTGTCTTGCTCGAGCTCTTGTCATCGAATCAAAAGGAATATCAATTACATTCTTCAAGCCCATGCCTTGGATCACATTAGTAATTTAACTACCAGTAATCTATATTTGCAACACTAGTGCGGATTACGCCCAACCTTATTTGATAATTTATCAAAGCTCACTAAGTGTAAATGAAAAATCGAAATATTGTACATATTCTATCTTATTATTAGATTTTTGACAATAATATTTCTGATATTTTTAAATTTGAATTTTTATTGTTATTTAGTATATTAATTGACCAAGATATTTATAGTTTGTAATTCTTATTTATTATAATGAACTTCCTTTTAAATCAATATATGATAACTATTTATATAAGATGAACTAAATCAAGCAGATATAAGAATTGGAAGGTGATAATAGCATGGCCACGGTTCTTGAACCGGTGGTTTCAATTCCATTATGCATGAAACTAGCCTTGAATTTTCATTTAGAACCATGGTTTTGTAAAACAAAAAATTATTATAATATAATAATTTAAACATTAACAGGGAAGGAGATGTTCACAATTATATGTAACCAAATCATGACTCAATTGAAGATTATTTCTTGCCGTTTTTAAATGTCTCAGGACTGGAAGGAGATTTTGTTTCTAGGTACATGCAAACATCTTGGATAATGATTCCATTGAGATAATCAAAAGATATGGAGAAAGAGGATTTTCATGTCTTAGCCATATGGTAGCATTGAAGGAATCATGTGGGATCAATTTAGAAGAATTGAAAATTATTATAACAAACTTCATTTTTGTAATTTAATAGTTAAATCTACACTTAAACTTAAAAACTAGACACATACCCTTACATGTTGATGGGAGTGGGCCATGAGCCTACACCCTAACCAAGCCAGCTCGCTTTGGCCCACGAGGAAAGCCTAGCGCCCTCTGCAGCGCCCATACCTAGCGGCTCTCCCATGACAGGGCAATTGGCCTGTACCTCTGACAACACCCACGTCCTGGAGATTATATATCCCGTGATTTGTGTTGATTTATGATTATTTTATACAATCCCTCACATATATATAAAGATCAGATGTAATCAGCAGAGAAATATAGAAAAAATAACCCCCATTCCCTTAGTTTTATCATCTCCTTCATATTTTCGACCCAACATTTGGCGTCGTCTGTGGGAACGAACAAGAAGCCATGGCTCGAACCCTCAACAACCAAAGAACGGCTAGCTCCGCTCGTGAGTAGCCCCTCTTGCCACACACATTGCCCCATAACCCCCAGCCCATGCCTGACCCTGCTGGAAACTCGCCAAACAATCCTCCCCGCGCTGAGCCTGAGCACGACGCTCTGCTCGGGGGCCTCCTTGCTCACACACACCGAGCTGTGGAACAATTAATAGAGCGTCGCGTGGCCTCCCTTGTGGAAGCTGCCGTGTCAAGGCATTTGAATGAACGGCAAGAAGGTGCCGGAAATGCTGTGGGAGTAGCCCAAGTCCCCCGCCCCCTGTGGCGGCTATGAGCTCACGCCTAGCACCTGCCCCCTCGGAGGATGACGTCTCCCAAGCTGGCAACAGTATGACTGCCAGAGAGGTATAGAAACTTGTGGAGGACCGTGTAGCTAGGGCTCTGGAAGCAAACAACTACCGCAGGTACAGTCTTCCTGCGACGGAGGAAGACGTTACCAGCCCTTTTTCCACTGAAATCCAGGTGGTCACCCTACCTCGCAAATTCAAAGTTCCACAAATAGTCGCTTATGACGGCAAGACTGACCCCCGCGACCATCTGGTACCCACATTAACTCCCTGTTGGGGAGGGGAGCCACTGACGAAATCCAATGCCTCCTCTTCCCGGGGACGCTCAAAGGCCTCGCCGCGGATTGGTTTTACTCTCTGGCACTAGGATCCATTGCTGACTTCGCGTTGCTAAAGGAGAAGTTCCTGGAGCGCTTCGCGAGCCCCCTTCGGATCAAGCGTACCCCAATGGAGCTCTTTGGGATACAATAGCGGGAGTGAGAGTCCCTCCACCACTGGTATAAACATTTTGTCAGGGTGGCGGTCGAGGTGGATGACTTGACGCCATGGGAAAAGATGGCAGCGTTCTAGCTTGGCCTGATAGATGACGAGTTCGTAAAGAACTTGATCATCAATCTGCCAAGTGATTTTGCTGACCTGGCAGCATGCGCCCAGCAGTTCATGACTATGGAAGAAACCAACTGGCGAAGGAAGGACACGAAGCGTAAGGAGACCGCCACTAGTCGACCTGACGAGCATCGAGCCCGGGATAACAAATGAGAAAAGTTCACCCCACAACTGGCCCCACAAGCCGTTGTCCTCGTTGAAGGGGAGAAGCGGCGCTTGATAAGGACACTCCTCAAAACCAAGGAAATGCTGGGGCCTGACGTGGACAGATACTGCCGCTACCACAGGGCGATAGGTCACGACACGGAGGACTGCAGACAGTTGAAGCTTGAGATTGAGAGGTTGGTCCAAGGAGGACACCTACAAGAATATGTCAGACGCCTGCCTGCCAAGAACACCTGGTGCCGGGATCCTGATGCACAGAACCAACTTCCGGAGCGGCAGGAGAATGGATGGCTGGCAGTCGGGGACTCGCCATAGCCGGAGCATCGGGGGACGATGCATGTCATCACTGGTGGGCACCTCTCTAAAACACAATCGCCCCACTCATGAGATGCAGTGCCTGGGACACGACCTTAGCTACTCGATCGCGTTCACTGACAGAGATGTCGAGTCTGTGCCCGCCTCAATGAGAGACGAGGCGTTGGTGATTGCCGCCGAGGTCGGAGGATTCGAGGTGCGACGAATCCTTTTCGACAATGGAAGCTCGGTCGACGTACTATACTATGATGCCTTTAGAAGAATGAGTTACGCAGATGCGGCTCTCTCCCTAGTCGAGATGCCCTTGGTTGGATTTAACGGTGGCACGGTCCACCTGCGGGGAACCATAACCTTACCCTTCATGTAGGGGGCTGGAGACAAGGCTTCACGCTGCGTGGCCACATTTCTGGTGGTGGACATTCCCTCAGCCTATAATGCCATCATGGGGCAGCCCACGCTAAATGCTCTGCGGACCATACCGTCTACCTAACACCAGATGCTCAAGTTCCCCACTTCCCAAGGAACGGGAACGGTCTATGGGAGCCATCAAGTGGCAAAGTGTTGTCATATGGCGACACTGTAGGAAGCACGTGCTCGCCCCTCCCTCCAAATAGAATTAGACTCCAGCAAAGAAGCCGAACGCCTTGTGCCAATGGGAGAGCTGGAGGAGGTCCCCCTCACGCCGATGCGAAAAGCCAAAGTCGGCGCAGACATGAGCCCACTTGTAAGGGTGATCTTATAGCTTTACTACATGAATTTTCTGATGTGTTTGCGTGGGCGCCCACAAATATGACGGGTATTGACCCAGCGATCATCACCCACCGCCTCGCGATTAATTCGGGAGCTCAGCCGGTCATCCAAAGGCGGCGACCCATGGACGTGGAACGGCGAGAGGCTGTTCGTGAGGAGGTGGCGCGGCTCCTGGCCCCAGACTTCATTGAAGAGGTCCGCTTCCAAAGGTGGGTGGCAAATGTCGTCCTGGTGCACAAGCCAAAGTTAGATGGAGGATGTGTGTGGATTACACCGACCTCAATAAGGCGTGCCCCAAGGACGCGTACCCACTCCCTCGGATAGACCAACTGGTGGATGCCACTGCTGGCCACGAGCTCCTCAGCTTCATGGATGCCTATTCAGGGTACAACCAGATTGTAATGCATCTAGATGAAAGGCAGAAGATGACGTTCTACGCGGGTGACGGTATTTATTGTTACTGCATCCTGCCCTTTGGCCTAAAAAATGCAGGGGCCACGTACCAATGTTTGGTCAACCGGCTGTTTGCAACCTAGCTGGGATCCACCATGGAAGCCTACGTGGACGACATGATCGTCAAATCAAAAAGGCGGCAATGCATGAGGAGGACCTACAGGCGGCATATACGGGCGGCATTTGAGATAATGAGGCGCCACAACCTCCGGTTGAACCCGAAGAAATGTGCCTGTGGCGTGCGGTCTGGAAAATTCCTGGGTTTCACGCTCTCCCCCGCGACAATCAAAGAGGTTCAGCGCCTCACGGGCCGCTTGGCAGCGCTCTTGCATTTCCTCTCCAAAGCAGGGGATAAGTGCTTCCCCTTCTTCGCACGGATCAAGGCGGGCAAAACTTTCGCGTGGACGCTGGAGTGCGAGGAGGCATTCACGCGGCTCAATGCGTATCTAAGCTCCCCACCTTGTCTAGCGACCTCGATGATGGGGGTGAGGCTCTACCTAGGGGTGAGCGAGGTCATGATAAGCTCCGTCCTTGTCGTGGAAAGAGAGGGTGTACAACACCCGGTTTATTACTTAAGTAAGGTTATGATCCCAGCGGAGCAGCGGTACATGCCCTTGGAGAAGCTCGCCCTGGCAGTCATCTTAGCGGCGCGAAAGCTGAGACCATACTTCCAGGCACACACCGTTACCATCCGAACAGACCAACCTGTAAAGCAGGTCCTCCGTAAACCAGAATTGTTGGGAAGAATGGTGCGGTGGGCCATCGAGCTAAGCGAATTCGATGTCCTTTTCGAACCTAAAGGAGCAATCAAGGCCCAGGTGCCGGCAGACTTCATAACAGAAAATATTGGGTCGGATAATGCTGCCACAGACACGCCATAGGATGTATGGGAAGTACTAACATATGGGTCTTCTATGAAGGGCACTGCGGGGGCCGGATGCGTAATCATCCCTCCAGGGGGAGCACTGCTCACTTATAGTCTCGTGCTCTCCTTTCTAGCCACCAACAATGAAGCAGAGTATGAGGCCTTCATCATCGGGCTTGTAATAGGGCGAGGGGCTGGAGCGCGACGGGTCCTCGCCAAGTGTGATTCCCAGCTGGTGGTTGGTCAGTTGAATGGGGCATACGAAGCCAAGGAAGAAAACATGAAGCGGTGCTTCGCCAGGGCTCAAGAGTCCACTAGTTCGATGAGGTTGAAATCATCCAAGTTCCCAGAGAGGCAAATCACTGGGTGGACCTGCTCAGTAGAACTGCTACCGGACAAACTTACTCCTCCCTGAACTTCATAGAGCAGCGGCGCGTTTCGGAGATGTATACACCTGTGGTGCTGTTGTGCACTAGAAACGAGGAAAGCTGGATGACCCCCATCGTCAAGTACCTGGAGGAGGACCACCTTCCTGCTGACCCGGTCGAAGCTTGACGTATCAAGCTAAGGGCTGCCAGGTACACCTTACTAGAAGGCACGCTCTACCGACGCGGAGTCTCCCAACCCCTGCTACGTTGCCTTACACCAGAGGAAGCAAATTATGTGCTTCGTGAAATCCATGAAGGAATAGCAAGAAGCCACCAAGGAGCCAAGGCGATCTCAAGAATAGCTCTCCAACAGGGTTACTACTGGCCCACCATGATGGTCGACGCTCGGGCCCTGAAGCGGAGCTGCTTAGCCTGCCAAGTCTTTGAGCACCACCCCGTTGGCCCTTCCACCGAGCTGTTTGTCATGACCTCTCCCTAGCCCTTCGCACAATGGGGGATCAATATACTGGGACCGTTCCCTCTAGCTTTAGCACAGCGCCGCTTCCTTTTCGTCGTGATTGACTACTTTTCCAAGTGGGTTGAAGTAGAAGCGGTTGCCATAATCACCGATAAGGCTGTCCGGAAGTTTGTGCTGAAGCACATTGTATATCGCTTTGGCATCCCTCACATCCTAATATCCAACAATGGAACACAATTCAGGGGCCGCGCCTTCCAGGAGATGTGCTGAGAACTCAAAATAGAGCAGCGCTTCACCTCAGTGGCACATCCACAGACAAATGGTCAGGCCGAAGTCACCAACCGAACTCTACTACATGGGCTGCGCACACGACTGGTCGAACTTGGCGGATCTTGGGTCGAGGAGCTGGATAACGTCCTGTGGGCATATCGCATAATGCCTCGCACCGCCACCCAGGCGACCCCCTTCTCCCTTGTTTATGGGTCTGAGGCTGTCATCCCTGCCAAGGTAGCAGTGGATACTCACAGGGTGGCAACATTCAAGGAGGTAGAAAACGACCGTGTCCGCGGTGAAGACCTGGACCTCGTGGAGAAAAGGCGGATGGATGCCCTCTGGAATTTGGACAGAGTAAAGCGATCAGCAGCACGATAATTCAATCGCAAAGTTCAGGCACGACAATTTAGCATGGGAGATCTTGTCCTTCACCAGAACAAGTTCTCCTGCTAGCACCAGTCGAACAAGCTCACCTCCAAATGGGAAGGACCGTTCCGCATCACAGGATCCCACACTCTAGCGTGTACATCCTGCAGGATATGGAGGGTCGCAAGCTAACGCACACATTCAACGCTAAGGTGCTTAAAAATCTTTTCTTAAAGCATGTTGCTATATGATTATCTTGTGCTTTGATAAATTTAATCCCTGTATTAAAGGACACGCCTCGGTTGGACCGCTACCTCACTCTTGGGGGGGGGTTGGTGTGGGGAAGACCCCAGCGACCCTGGGGCAACAAAGACCTCTGCAACCCAGAGGCACGCTCAACAATGTCTAAACCAAAGACCCCAGCAACCCTGGGGTAACAAGACCCCTGCGACCCACGGGCACACTCAAATAGCGTCCAAAAAAAGGGGGAAGATCCCAACGACCTTGGGGTAACAAAGACCTCTACGACCCAGAGGCATGGTCAACAACGTCTAAACCAAAGACCCCAGCGACCCTGGGGCAACATGACCTTTGCGACCCAGGGGCACGCTCAAATAGCGTCTAAACTAAAGACCCCAACTCAAATAGCATCTAAACCAAAGACCCCAGCTCCAATAGCGTCTAAACCAAAGACCCTAGCGACCTTGGGGTAACAAAGATCTCTGCGACCCAGGCACACGCTCAACAGCGTATAAACCAAAGACCTCCACGATCCAGAGGCACGCAAATACTTATTACTTGTCAAATTTCAACACGGACAGAATCCATTATGCTACAAGGGAAACGCTAACACTTACGATGCCGTGGTTGTCTTACATAAAAAACGCGTCGATATAGTGTCATGCTACTCTTATCACTTTTAAGTATTATGATACGGACTCGGAGTAAGAATGCCCAAGTGTCATAACACTTCGAAATAAGCGAGCCAATGAAAAAGAGCATCACATTACTCGATCTTTCCGCTCTTAAGCATTACAGGGCGCCATGTTTTGAAAGCGATGCAAGTGTCCAAGAAACAGACAAAAGGCATCATAACACTTTGAATCAAAATGTCGAACAGCAAAACAACAAGTGGAAAAGAACTTGAAATTTTATTAACTAGATATTTGTTGCAGCTTGCACTCGTCTACAGCTAAGCCCTAGTCTTTATTCAGGGAGGGAGCATTAGCGCAGTGAAGCTCGTCTAGCTTGCACAGCAGATCAAGGCCAGGGATCGTGGAGGGATCGACGACGGGATAGAGATGTTGCAGACCATCTATCACGGAGCCAAGTGACTCCTCAAGAGCTTTACCACTGCATCTCGTCAGCTCCTCCAGGAAGGCGTCACTGGACTTGAAAGCCTCAACAGCCTCTTGTCCAGCGCGCTCCATCCTAGCCACCTTCTCTACTTCTGCTGGAGACAGCGCCAAGGAGGAGTCACGAACCTGGCCTTCAAGGTGCTCCTTCATTGCGGCCTAGAGAGCCTGGTTTTTATCCTTCTCTGCTCTCTCCACCAGAAGCTGCTGCTGCAGAGCCTCCGGCTCCAAGTCCCATTGGGCTTGAGTTGCTGCCAGCTGCTCTTTCGCTACCTCCTCCTCCTCCCTTGTGCCATATATCTCCTCCTTCGCGGTGTCAACCTGAGACTTCAAGCCTTGGATGCTATTGCGCATCTCTCGATGTTGTCTCCTCCAGTTGCTCCTCTTCTAGGTCAAGTGCTTAACCTGACCCTCAAGCTCTAGGATGACGGAGCGCTCCTTCTTCCACGCCTCCATCAGCATCCCGAGAATCATGGCATCGTGCAAGTAACCAGGGTTAGCACCCCTACGTAATACACAAGTAAAAACTTCTAGAGTCTACCTACCAACAAGGAGTGGTAGCGGGCGTATGTGAATAGTTCATCTCGAAACTCGATGGGAGGGAGCTTTGATTGACAGTGTTGGAGAGCATCGGTGAGTTGCAGTTGGGTCTTGAGGTCAGCAAAGAGACCCCCAGCGATGGAAGCATGACCCATAGCAGTGGGCTCCTGCGCCAAATAGAAAACAAAATTAGTGCGCGTTCGCAGGCAAGCAGATAAAAGTGTGGAATTTACCTCTTCAATGTGATCCCCACGTTGCTCCGCCGATGGCAGCGGGGAGCGTAATCCCCCCATTTGCTCCACGCTCTGTCCGGCTGCGGGCGCCTCGGACTCCTCTGTGAGCTCACCTTGCCCCAAAGGACTGCGCTCTGTAGACACCAGCTCCTCCGGGTTGTTAAGCTCCATAGCCTGGGGCTCATCCGCCTCCAGAGGTGCAGCGGGGAGCGCAACGCTCTCAAGGACAAGCGCCTTGATCTGCACTCTGCGAGGCCCCCTGGTCAGTGCCGCCTCGTCTTCTTCAGGCGTTGCCTCAGAAGGTGCTCTACCCTCTAACGCTACGCCGCCAGCTCCCCATGTAGGGGAGGAAGAGATCACGACGACATCCTCCTTCGCTTCATCGCGCTTTCTCTTCCGTGTCCCCTGCAGCGCCTTCTCCTGCACCAACATGTTCCTTAGGATGAGGGCCCACTCACTTTTTGCTGAAAAGACAAAAGAAAGAAACAAAAAGTTAGAAAATTTACCAAGACATTCTTGGGGAGTCCACACATATCTGCATTGACGCTCCACTTCCAAGGAGCCTTCGACACGAGACCGTATTGCAGCAAGTTCTCATCACTTGTAATATCCCGGGCGTCGATCTTCACACCGCGGAATTGCTCTGCGCGGGCTCGCTCCTCCTTCTTCACTGACCCCCAAGGGTCCCCATCGTGGAACTCTTCCCGAGGACTTCGGCGCCACTTCCAGCCTTCAAAATCCTGCATGAAGAAGAACGAGTCTTTCCACCCTGAGCTGGTTGACTCGTAGTTCGTCACCAGAGCTTTGTACAGCTTCTTGTGGTGCGGTTGAAAGTGGAAGTAGCCATCCTTGGAGTGTTGAATCAACAAATAAAAAAACCTAAATAGAAGCCGGCTGTGCACTATCTTCTGCGATCGACAGGCGCTCGACAGTAAAGATAGAACGCGGTCCACACACGCCAGGACGTAGGAGAAAGTTGTCCCGGTGCTAGGCGGTAGTATCGTAGCATGGCCACCACCGGCTTCGCTAAGGGCCAGCGAAGGCCAGCCCTAATCTGCTCAAGGAAGATTGCAAACTCCCCTGAGTGAGGCTTTGAAGGTTGTTCGCCCTCGATTGGAAATCAAGGAGCGAAATCGGCCCCTATCCTCCCTAGTTGTAACGTGGTGAGAAAGCGAGAGGGAGTGAGTCTATTTTTGAAGATCTCACCTGTAGCAGAGGCCGATGGGCTGGGTTGGCTCGAGGATGCCATTGGTGTGAAGGTCGGAGTTCGGAGAGAAGAAGAACAGACAAAGAAAGGCTCTGAGGAATTTGAAAGAGGGAGGTCGAAATGTGCCCCGAATCCCTGCTCCCAAGCCCATACTCGAGGGCCGAAGCAGTTAATGATTATGGGGAAATGGAAGCGACGTCCCCTTTGCCTACCCTAGGCGCCGACGCCTCATAATGCAACCGTCAGACCATGTGTCGCCTCGGGGCACTCCTGCGACCCTCCGTATGCCCTCGGCGCCGAAGCTCATTAACATGACCCCGCCCACACGAGTCAGCCCAGGGGGCACCGCGAGCTTTGGAAGTAGTTTCTTGTGCCCTTACGGCACGTGAAACTCAGGGGCAAGTGATCGGAGTGGGCCTCGAGCCCACACCCTGACCAAGCCAGCCCGCTTTGGCCCACGAGGAAAGCCCAGCGCCCTCTGTGGCGCCCACACTTGGCGGCTCGCCGATGACAGGGTAGTTGGCCCGTACCTCTAACAACGCCCACTTCCTGGAGATTATATATTTCGTAATTTGTGTTGATTTATGATTGATTTATACAATCCCTCACATGTATATAAAGATCCGATGTAATCAACAAAGAGATATAGAAAAAATAACTCCCATTCCCTCAGTTTTATCATCTCCTTCATATTTTCGACCCAACACATGTCATCGTGGACTACTTGACGTGTGCATTTAAAGGTCCACCCTTAATATCTAACAACAAACCATACACTTTTTTTTTTTTGACAGTCTCACCTCCACCCAAGTGCAACCCTCGTTCTTCACGTCCAAGTTTTTAAAAATTTCTATGGAATCTAAATATGATTTGGGCCCTTGGCAGAGTCGCAAAGTCCAACTCGAAAAGGAATAGCCGATAAATATTTTCAAATTTCCACTTTCAGACCGTAAATTCGATGGATGAATTTTTCTCCATATTCAAACGACAAAAAAAAAAAAAAAAAAGGAGCTGAGCATCGTTGCTCCCCTCTTCTTTTCAGGGGCTTACCTTGCGTACAGTTCCTTCTCCATCACAGGCGCTTACCCTGCTCTGCTTGCGGCAGGGGCTTCTCTCAGTTTTCAGAATTTCTCAAAGTTTACGTGTACCCCATGCCAGGGCTAAGGCTATCGCCATTAGCCTTCTGAGTATCTACTCTCACTGCCTCTGAAGAAAATCCTGGTAGCGGATCCACTTCCTGAATCGGTAGCCAAGCCCATCGGCTTCGTCCCCGATTAATACCGTTCCTGCAGTGGGTTTAGACTTCGAATCTTAGGGGAGGGACAAACCCTAGAATCTCCATGGCGTCAAAGAAGGAGTCGGAAGGGATTGCGATGCTTTCTATGTACGGCGACGAAGATGACGAGGAGATGGAAGACGTTAAAGATGAAGGCAATCTTCAGTCGGAAGGGGAAGAAGGAGAGAAGGAGCAAAAGCAGGTTGGAGACGATTACATGGAGTCTAGCGATAGGGAGGACGAAATTAGGGTTAGCTCCGATCGGGTAGCGCTGGCTAGCGATTCCGGTAACGATAAAACGCCACAGCTATCTGTAGAGAACAATGATAGTTCCCCGTATCAGCGGCAGGAGTTTGCTGCAGTGGAATCGAGGAAGAGTCGGAGGGAGAGGCTTACGATTGTGGACTACGGCCATGATGAAGTAGCCATGTCTCCTGAGCCTGAGGTTTATCGTTTTACCCTATTATTACTGCTTCCTTATCGAGTGCTTGAATGCTACTGGAGTTTATATGATCACGTATCATTAGCTGTTCATTTTTCCCCTGTGCGCTTCTTTTGACTAATAAATTCAACATTAACCTAGGTTTAGTGCCCATTGATGTCTGAATGAGTTAGTTCAACATGCTTACATGGATTCCGTCCTGAGTTGATAGTTGGAGGGTAAAATGGTACCGACTCTTTATAGGATTTACTGTTCTTTCCCATATGTTTTGTGCTATCAAAACTGGTTTAGCAATTTGAATGAGCTACTGTTATTGTTCTATGTTCAGATTTTAATCGAAGATTGATAATTGGTTTTCTGAGGGCTTTTATCAATGTCTGATTGCAGGAAGGGGAAGTTGAGAGTAGTGGTGATGTCATGCTTGGAGCCAGAGTCGAGTCTGTCTTTGGTAATGTATAAAATACATATGTTGTCAATTAGTTAATTTACTTGTGTTAGAAAACTAAAGATATTTGATCTAGTGATTCAAGGTCTCTTGCTGTGCTGATGACTTCAATTTTTTTTTTTGCTGTGAAAACCAGTCTGTTAGCTTTTCCTGCCTTTTGCTTTCACAGCAGTTTCTCTTATTCTATTCTTTGCAAAGGCAGTTTTTTCCCAGTTACATTTTCCACATACACTAGCAAATATTAAATTAAAATGCAAAAACTTGATGTGCTTGGCAGATTGCTTGCTCTTAAACTTTCATGAAATGCTTCAATTTTATTGTTTGAAGACATCAAAAATCAAACTGTTGTGTTATATTTTGTGCTGTTGAACAGCTATTTCACTGTTAATAGGACCATGGAATTCTCTCAAATACTTCACGGATCTATTTACTGATCTAGCTAGCACCTTAAAATACTTAATGGACCAAAGCGCTGACCATCTTCATTGCGTTTAGATGATATTATTAAATTTGTTTAGAAAGCATTCATAACTTTATTTCGAGAAGCAGCAGAATAGCAAGAAGTTACTGCCATAAATCATAATGTTGTTTTAGTTGGCGTTGTGGAATTGATATCAGCTTTTCTAATTTATTATCTGTTTGGCAGGTGAATACCAAGAACAAGTGCTCTCAGAAACTGCGCAGGTTTTATCCCCTAATGTTCGAGCCACTCCAACCTCATCCGAGCAACAAGGCCTAGCTCAGTTTGATCCTCCCAATCAAGATAATATGGAATCAGGAGCTTTGGAAGCTAAGCATACAGTTGTTGTTACTGAGGATGTTGATCCATTGGATGAGTTCCTTCCCCCACCACCAACAACAAATTGTTCGCCAGAGCTTCAGGTAAGAAACTTATCTACATTACACACAGATTTCTAACTAAGAGCTCACCATTATTAATGTCATCCTGTTAATATGACAGTGCTCCTGACTTCATGAAGATTCTTTTCTGACTCTCACAATAAACAGCTCCATTTTTGGTTCTTAGATGGTTTGGATTAAAGGTTTTCAGCTGGAGAACAGTTTATGTTTTGAGAAAAGCTGAAGGGATCCCATTACGTTGCTGTAGGAAAAGATAAGAAAATTTATTGCATATAAAAGAGCTGGAAGAAGTTTCAATGCAGAAGTCCGAAACAAGAAAGCCTACCGAAACCCCGACTTCTTGCTACATGCAGTGAAATATCAAGAGATTGATCAGATTGGGTCTTGCTTTAGAAAGGATGTATTTGACCCCCACGGTTATGATCCAAGCGATTATTATGATGAGATAGGTAAGTACAGTTTACAAAAAATTGCTTTCTAAACTCTGCCTGAGCTATTTAGAGAATTTGATATCTTGTTTCCACCAATCGTAGCACAATTCAAGATCTTTCTTTTATCATTAATTTATCCGCTGTTTGTAGTAGCATTTTCCACTGTAATTTATTTGAGGTTCTAATTTTGGCAATATGGCAGTACTCTTTAAATTTAAGGGGTGTAGTTCTGCAGGTGGCTCTGTGCGATGGCAATTAAGGCATGTGACACTGTAAATTTATAGTTCTTAGCTCCATTCATGATCCAGAGCTTCATTAGACAGTCGTTCTTATCTTTAATTACAGTAAGATCAAGTCACCTTATTGTCACTGGTTGTTTCTGTTGGAACTTCGGCAGCATTGCATTTGATATATATATTGGGATGCTAACAATCATAAATGGAGTGTTGCACTTTGACATACTATTTCTAAAATGAAATGTCACTGAATTTTAGGAGTTTATATCCTTATATTTGACCAAATAAAGTCACTGTTTTTAATGTCTGGCGGTTCTGTCATTTTGGCCAGAACCTGTTAATCTGGACCTGTCTTGAAACTTGATACCTTTTTTATGGACCAATTAGATATATCACTAATTTTCCCATTTCCTTTATTTTTCTCCAAGAGGATACTCTAGTGCTTTGTATACTCTTCGTTTTGGTTCTCATCACTTAGCTTTTATATATCATTCTGAAACAGAGGTTGATATGAAGCGTGAAGCAGAGAGGAAGGAACTTGAGAGGAAAAAGAGTCAGCAGCTTGAATTTGTATCTGGTGGAACTCAAGTAGCAAACCTTGCTGCTGCCTCTAAGATCAATTTACCTGTTTCAGGTTCATTGCCCAAGATCTTTTCCATACCAATAGTTTTGCCAGAAAGCATTTTGCAGCTATAAGTTTCATCGCTAAGATTTTCAAGTTCAATCTTTACCATTTTTGCAGTTGCAAATGTTGCTGCTGCTGGTGCCCTTCAGTCTGCATTGACTGCACCTGATCCTATTAACCGTGAGGGTAGACAAAATAAGAAATCAAAGTGGGATAAGGTCCTCATCGTAACCTAATTCCCCCTTCACTCTCCCCTTTCATTTATTGACTTGCAATGCAGTTTTACTGACTTGTGGGTTCTTCTTCCTTTATTTAAAGGTCGACACTGGAGGTCAGGATACTATATCAACTATAGGGGCCCATGCAGCACCTCTTTCTGCTGCTAATGCTGGTGTCGGATATACAGCTTTTGCGTAAGTCTGAAACTTCCTTAAATGCTGAATAGTTTTCTCATTGGGTTGTTTGCTGGATTGGGAAGATTCATTTCTTCTGCTAGTTTTGCTGAATTTGGGCTGTTACATGCAATGAGATTCTAAATAAGGCAATGGATTTGTCTGGATGGAGAAATATTGAGAGGAGCATTATCTGTTGTTTGTGTTCTTTCTTTTATACTAAGGGGTAGAAGTGAATTTAGGGGGTTCAAATGTTCTTAGTCCTTGAGAAACGGAAAGCCAGTAGGGGAATTACAGATGAGTGGGTGTCACGGTGGAGTGTGTATTGGGGGAATTACAGAATTTCACATTTTTCCGTATCTGTGATATTCCACTGCCTATTCTGGTAGCTTTGTAGGAGGGAAAAAAGAAGCATTCCCCTCTTCTTTTCCCTACCTTCTTTTGCTTTGCATTTCCATCCGTACAATCTTCCAAATGGACTGTAAAACTTGGACTGAACCTTTGCCATTTAACAAATTTGTGATTTGCAATTGATTCCCCGTGTGAACAGGCATCTTAGCTTAGCAGCTGGGAGAATCAGTTTCTTTCCCTGTACTTGTGTGTCTGTGCTACGTGTATATGTGCCTTTTTTTACTGCTAAAGAAAATCATGAATGTCTTGTGATATCCCAGTAAAACCAATTAATTATTCTCAATTAGTTAGTATCTCCTCTTCATTTTTCACTTCACTAACGAAGAGTTCCGTTTCTGCCCCCTCTTCTTTTGGATGGCAGCCAGCAGCGTAGGCGAGAAGCGGAGGAGAAGAGATCTGGAGAAAGGAAATCTGAGAGAAGTTGAGCTCTACTTGCCCTCGATGTGGCCGCAGTTGCTCCTTTAAAGGGGATAAAGTTCAGATCTGATAAAGGATTGCAATTTTGTTTTTCTTCAACTGATAATGAGTTTGACATTGAATCTACCGTATGCCCTCCCCAACTTTTTGCCAATATAGAAGCTTAATTAGATATGGGAAAATCTATAGAAAAATGTCTCGGTTTGAGCTTTTTGCTTTGTAACTTATTGTAATGGTGGCTCCACTTCAGGGACTCCAGAGAATTGCAGAGAAAATTAGAGCAAGAAATGACATAAAATTCTCTTTATGGTGGGATTTCTCCTATTCTTTCTTTATGATGTATTTGGTTGGCAGGATTTCCATAGGGAAT
Source organism: Lagerstroemia speciosa (assembly GCA_037672795.1). Lineage (NCBI taxonomy): Eukaryota > Viridiplantae > Streptophyta > Magnoliopsida > Myrtales > Lythraceae > Lagerstroemia > Lagerstroemia speciosa. The sequence continues at coordinate 73,580 of CM075298.1, forward strand.
AGAATGGAATTCCGTAGAATAATTATCCGGAGTGGGTGGGTAATCGCAATCCTTATGGTGTAGTGGGGATACCGATTTCTTGAATGGAATAAATACTAATTGTCCAAAATATTCTCACCTATTTCTGAAATTTTCCAAATATATAAATTTATAGTTTGATAAATATCTCAAACATTTCCTATATAGTATCTAAGGTAAAAATATTAAACTTACACCTGAAGTGAGGATGCTCTTAATCATTTTTTTGGATGGAAGTTCGATGAAAGTTCATCGGCAAATTCTTGGATGATCCTCTATTTTCTCATGTCACATCTATAATTATTTCAAATGTAAGAATCTGAAAATGATAACAAAAGTATTAAAATAATAAAGTTCTCATAAATTGAATTAAATTGTATTTATACAAATGTTACATACTTACAAAACCCATGAAAAGTTAAACAAATTGCACTTTATTTCTCGGTTAACATATTCGAGACTATGCAGTGATTGGCGAAACGTCCTTAATGAGTATTGATATACAAGATTTCCCCAAGGAAAGGAATCAAACTCGTCAAGATTTTCCACCAAACCGCACCATTAATAAGGTATTGCTTGTCTTCGATCAATGCCCTAGACAAATTGTCCTAACAGGAGTAATAAACTTAACTTGACAACATCACATTGTCATCTTAAATTACCCCTGACTAACACATTTCGAATGTTATCAGAATAAATATCATTTCGTTCATGAAAATAACAATATAATACACCACACAGAGGAGCCTCATATTGATTGAGATTTGGACAAGCTCCAAATTTAAGCCTCGAAATGAGGCAAAACTCTCTTCTAGTCATTTTCATTATTTGACCTTGCTCAGAGAGGAACCACATCTCGTCTCTTGGCCTCTAATGTGTAATTTCTCTTAACAACAAATTTACAACATGTAGTCCACTAAATGTCAGGTCTCGGTTCATATCTAAGAAGTATACGAGACAACTCTGTCTAAATCTATCCATCTCTACTCCCCGACCAAGTGCACTCTCGATGTCCTCAAGTACCTCGATATGATTATGTCGATTAAATTTTGGATAAAACCATTTTGTACGAGAAATTTTATAATTTTGTTCCATCTGCATAAGTAAAATATGTCTCTATTAATATAAATAATATATATAGGTCCCAATACAAATTCATTAGGTCACGATAAAGTACAAATTGATACCGAAATAGTATAAATATGTCCTAGCAAACCAAAAGTAAAGTGTGAATCCAACAACTAATCGACTCCGATTCATAATATAAATAAGGCTTGCATAGTTAAATAGGTCCTGACATGGTGTAACTTGGTCTTGGTAAACCACAAATTGGTCCCGATTCATAGCATAAATAACTCTCGATATAGTCAAATAGGTCCTGACATAATATAAATAGGTTCCGATGAACTATAAATAGGTCCTGGTAAACCATAAATCACGCATTCTGCTCACAGAACAATTTAATCCAACCTAAATATGAATTTATCATGTAATAATTCAACCAAAGCAATGACAAGCATACCAACCTTCTACTCGGGGCTCGAGGCAGCAACTTGCTCGGCCTAGGGGAGGAGGGTAGCAGCTCACTCGACTAGGGGCTTGAGGCCTCGGGACAATAGATCGGGGCTCCGGGTAGCAGATTGGGGCCTTGGAGTAGTAGCTCGGCTGAAGGGCTAAGTTGGGAGGCTCGGCTCGGGGGGCTCGGCCTCTGGTGCTTCGGTCAGGGGCTGGCTCGAGGGAGGGGGAGAGCTCGACCGCTAGACTTAGGGCCTAGCTCAGGCTTGGGGGAACGGCTCCAAGACAGGCCTTGGGTGCTTAGGGGTCAGCTCGGGTACTCGAGGTTCGGGCTAGGGTGTTGGTGGGCGGGCTCGGGCTCCGATGCTCGGGTTCTGGCTGCTTGGAAGAGAGAATGAAGGAAGAGAAGGAAGAAAGAGAAAGGAGATGGCTACGAATGAGTGGCAGGAGGGAGCAGGAGGGAGGGAATTAGGGTTAAGGGTGTGGAGGGTATGAAATTTTTGAAAAAATGTTGCAAAATATGATATATAGTGGTGCTATTTTTACAATTATTTGCAAGTTGGTGCTACTTTTGTAAATCCTTCACCAAATAGTGCTACTTTAATTTTCCTCCCTATTTTATTTTCAAAGAAAATTTAATTTTATTATACATTCTCAAATATTTTTATTTTCACAAAAACATTTAATTTTATTATATGTTTTCTATTATTTTTATTTTGGGAGAAAACTTAATTGGAGCAATCTAGGGTTCAGGAGTTGTTAACACGAACTCGAGCATCAGCTGATGTTAGGAGTCTCCCTCGATTCCTATCGTAGCAGGTTGTCTTCCGCTACTAGTTCAACATTCTCCAAGCCGACTCAAATCGTGGTAAGTTAAGGTGATACATGTTCGTCTCTTCCACTCTGCTTGGTCAATGGATGTTCCGACACATTTCATGCCGATTGTCTTTGGCTGGTTGTGGGTTCAAATTTCTGTTCAAATCAGGTGTTTAGATTTCCATTTCTTATTGCCATGCCATAAATATATTTATCCGAACTATGATTTCATGGGCTGCGATAGATTGTTGGTTTTTTGTTCATTTCCTAATTGACAAAATACAAAGCAAACTGACAGCTTGGAAAGTAAAGAACCTCTCATGGGCTGGAAGAACAACGATAGTGCAATCAGTTCTAAACTCCTTGCCGACCTACCAAATGGCAACTTTCAAAGTTCCACTGAAGATCTGTAAGGAAATGGACAGGAAAATGAGAGAATTCTGGTGGAATAAACAAGATAGGAATGGAAGGTACTTTACACCAACAAGCTAGAACATCCTATGTCAACCGAAAAAATATGGGGGTCTGGGATTTAGAAAATTCTCAAATTCTAATAAAGCTATGTTATCTAAAACTTCACGGTTCTTATCAACAAATAAAAAAAGTTTAGCTGCTAAGTATTCACACGAAAATATGGTAACTTACTGCATTATAATCCTAGAAATACGAAAAATACATCTAATGTATGGAAAGACCTTCAAAGTTGTAAACAAACTATACAAAGAAACTCATGTATTCAGATTGGTAATGGTACATCACTAGGATTTGGTTAGATCTATGGATCCCTTTGAATAAAGACCATCTCCCAATTCCTAAAAACCCTGTCGTACATATTGACCCCACTGCAAAAGTTAAGGATCTGTTTACTATAGACTCCAAAAGTTGAAATAAGGATAAACTTAATGAGTTATTTAATTCAGAAACTGTTCACAATATTACCAAAATCTATATACCTTTACATGATAAAGAGGATGAAATCATTTGGCTGGCTGTTGGTAAAGGTTCTCACTCTGTTAAATCCTTTTATCTTAAAGACCAAGAATTTCGTCTTTGCAAAGGATTGGAAGCATTCTGGACAAAGATGTTGAAGCTGAAAATCCATAATTGTTCAAAACTCCACCTTTTGAGAATAGCAAAGGGATGTCTCCCTTGGGCAAACATAGAAGAAGACACCCGTCTCTATGTAAAGCCAACTCAGCTCTCGACTCTCACCTCTTTATTGATTATATATTTGCCAGTGTTCCTTGGAGGGAATCATAGTGGAAACTCTGCCATATTCTAGCAACAAATATGTTAGGATTGATAAACTTTGTTATTGATCCATGTGATTTTCCATTAGATAGTAAGGAGAAGGCTCAGTTTGCTCTATTTAGTGCTATATTGCTTTATGAACTCTGGAACCTTAGGAATAAAACCTTGTTTTCATATGAAATGCCTGACTTGGATAAATTTATGCAGTTGGTAAATGTAAAATACCTCGAGCATGCTAGCTTTATTGTCTATAATTCTGATGTTAAAGCCAGTTCAACCTCAAGACAAATTGCTAGTATATCACCTCCAGTTCACTTATTGACAGGAAATAGCTATAACTTACATATCCAGAATAATGATAGGATATTAATTTACGTTGATGCTGCTTGGTCTGTGGACAGAGGTTGTGTTGCAGGAATGGCTTTTGTAAACGGCAGGAAAAAGGCTTTTTGGACTCAAAAGGTTGATGCCATTTCCCCAGCCGAGGTAGAATCACTTGCTGTTCTAATAGCCACCAAAGTCGTTGTGAATAGGAAATGGAGAAGAATCATGGTCCTCTCAGACGCTCAACAGGTGGTGCTTGCTGCAAGAGCCCTTCAGCCACCAAACTGGGAATGTAGAAGCATAGTTTTTGATGTTTTCTTATGCAAAGCCAATTTTGAAGTCTAGGAAATATGCAGGGTATCTAGAACAAAAAATGAGGCTGCCCATAATCTATGTCAAAAGGGATCCTCAAGTCTGTCTTACGAACTCCAGTACAAGGAACTGTTGTAACTTCTTGATGAATACAAAAAAAAGATGCTACGGCTATTGGGCACTCGTCTTTCGGACTAGTTTCTTGCTGTGATGGGTGTTTGTTACTATCCTTAGGTTGCGACATTCTGATTATCTGTTGAGTTGAGCTGAGTTGATATTGTTTTGTTGCTGTCATCATCTATTCATCTCTTGGGTCAAAGGCTTCATCAAGTTTAGTGGCTTGAATGGGTGTTTTGTTGCTTGTCCAGATGTTCTAACTATTATAGTTGTTAATTGATTACCATATATGGTATTGTCTTGTCGTTAATTGATTACCATTTGGTTGCACCCAAAATGTCATTGCTACTGCTCTTTGTTACAAGTTCTCCCAAGATTCTTATGCCATTTACATCCAAAATGGGGCTGCTTAATGTCCATGGTTGTAGCAACTCCTTGACGATTTCTCCCATTTTCGATACCATTTTTCTGGGAGAATAGAGCCTTAATTTACACATCATTGTTGTTGCTCTTTGCTGCTAGTTTTCTCAAGATTCTTATGCCATTTTCATCCAAAATGGGGTTCTTAGAGTCTATGGTTGCAGGAGCTATTCACTCAATAATTTCTCCCATTTTTGATATCACTTTTGGGGAGATTAGAGCATAAGTTTAGGCCGCCATTTGCTGCTATATTTGTGTTATTTTGACGCTAATTTTTAGGTGTTTGTGGCTCTAGGTTTCAAGTTTTATTACTGTCCAAAGTTGCTGCAATTTGGTGATTGTTTAGCACTTGGAGTTTTAGGCTTACCATTTTCTACTGCATTTGTGATGTTTTGATTCTGATTTTTAAAAGTGTTTTAGGCCCTAAGTTTTGAGTTTTATGGTTGCCCAAAGTTGCTGCAATTTGGTGATCGTTTAGTGCTTGTCTCCTACCACACTTTTAAGCTCCTAGTTTCGAGTTTCAAGCCTGCCATTTGCTACAGCATTTGCGGTGTTTCGATACTGATTTTTATGGTGCTTTAACCTCTAAGTTTTGAGTTTTATGGTTGTTCAAAATTGCTACAGTTTGCTGCTTGTTTAGGACTTGCTTCCTACCACTTTTAAGCTCATAGTTTCAAGATTAAAGCCTGCCATTTGTTGCTACATTTTTGGTGCTTTCATGCTAGTTTTTAAGGTGTTTTAGCCTTTAATTTTGAGTTTGTTGTTATATTTTTTTGTTGCTTAGTGCTTGTCTATTATCATTCTCAAGCTCCTAGACTTGAGTTTTGAGCTCACCATTTGTTGTTGCATTCGTGAACATACTGTGCTGGTATTTAGAGTGCGTTAGCATCTAAGTTTTGGGTTTAGGCTTATTGCTATTGCTTCTCGATGGTTATTCCAGACATTTTTTTCTATCCTTCTATCTGTGGTTTCGGGTGTTAGGCCCATTAGTTATTGCTACACTTGTCGGTTGATTATGCATGTGATGTTTGATTCATATTTGTCTTAGAGGTAGCTATCATTATTTTCTTGATAACTCGATGCAAATGAGTTGAGAGATGAAAAAGAGTTGAACAGAATGAACAATAGCAATGTGTCAGGTTATTAAGGTTTAGTTTTTGAATTTGATGTTTTCTACATTTTAATTGCTCATGTTGTGAGCTTCAAATTTCGGCCCCTCTTCTTAGGTACCTTTCATTTCAATCTTTTAGCTCATGACTGTTATATTTCAATCCTTCACCTTATGCGTTCTCATCCTAATCACTTATTTTATGACTTCACATATTAGTCCCTAGCTTGTCGACCTTGCTTGTGGATAAATTGTCTGGTATTTTCTTGATCAATTGATGTATAGTTTAATTGCATTTTTGCTTATGTAGGCAGGGATTGGGAAAATCATTGTACTTGAGTGCACAAATGTATGGGTAGGTTTGATAAAAAAAAAAATGTATGGGTAGGTAGAGTGAGAGAGTTGATGAATACTTGCAATAGATATAGTGAAACTTTTATTTTTCTGCATTTAGATTAGGTCGTATAGTGGCATGCTAGGATACGTGCCTCGAGTATTGATTTTGATGTTGGACCATCAATTTGAATCTCAAATAGGGTAACAATTGGACAAGATAAAATGTGCAAGCAAATAAATGACATAGACTTAGGGATGGGTATCGATTTCAGGAGTGTTGTATGGCTCGAGTCTTTGGTTCAAGACCGATAAAATAATGACCTAAGTCGTTAGTATCATATTTTTTAAGGAAAATAATAGATTTCTGATTGACCTTAAGATTTCAAATCCAAGCACGATTAAGGTCCCAAGTTAAACTCTCATGCGTGCCTATAGATAAAAGGCTACTTTAGTTGGAAAAATTCACGTTTGATAAATGGATTTACACGAGTTAGGAGAACTAAGATGAGGCTTTAATGAGCTACAACGAGTGATGGGATAGCTAAGGAATTGAAACAAGTTCACATGTCGGTCATTATCAAATTGTTTTAGCCATGTCTTACTCGATCATTGGGTCTGTTCATTGGAGAATTGTATCTCATGATAAATTTTGCTTTTAGGCATGACTTTCATTTTTCGTCAAGGAGACTATGAATAATTCTAGATTGGGTGAAGAGTGAGTTTTGAGGATCATGGTGTGATCACCTGAGACATTGAAACGTGTTTTTCATAAAATTTTCCCTGTATTTCAAATCATCTCGAGAATTTTTTTTTTGTGAAATTGCAATTCAGTCCTCTAGTTTTATACTCCCACTTTTTAGATCCTGCAAATCAGTCTCCTAATTTATGAAATTATCAAATCTATCCCAAAACTTTTTACGCATCACAGATCGGTCCCTTGTTTATGTTGCTTATGAATGAATTATTTGATATCTTCGTAATTGATTTATATGTGGTTTGATTGCATGTTCTATGACCTAGATGGGATTAGGAGAAGTCAATGTACTTAGAGTGCAAAATTTTTTTTTTTTTGGGGGGGCGCGGCGCTTGCAATATTCATAGTAGAATTCTTTACTTTCTACATGTAAACTAGGATGAGTAGTGGCATGTTAAGGCATGTGATATGGATTATTGAGTTTCATCTTAGACCATCCATTTGAATTTCGATTAGGGTAACAATTGGGCGAATTAAAACTCGCAAGCAAATGAATGACTTGGATTTAGGGATAGGTACTGATTTAGAGTGCATCAATTGACTTGCGAGTTTTCAAGTGTAACAGGACCTTTAAAAAATTTTGATTCAAGACCGATGAAATAATTAGTTTGGTGCTCCCTTAGGTTACTAATAGATTTCTGATTGACTTAAGATTAGTTTTTAAATGATTAGTGACGACTCCATATTCAAACTCGATTAAAGTCCGAGGTCAGGTTTTGTTTGTGCCTAAACCCTTATGGTTTCACAAGTTGGAAATTTTGACATCCCACAATCAAAGAGGAAGCTTTTCCTTGTCCACACTCTCTATTCTTCATCCGTGCTTCCTATTTATAGAGTACGAATGCTGGCAATCTATTAAGGCAATCAATTAATCTAATGATCGTCACGAAACACTAGCCATTATAACTTCGTCACCGGCAAATGACTGATGGAAATTGAAAGGAGGTGACGAGATAGAAAACAATTGTTTGTGCCCATAGGTCTCGTACTTGCAAACAAGTGTGGTTCAATCGATCCCATCAGCAACCACAAGGCTAGCAATCTTAGCTCATATTTCATATGAACTTATGTGGCTATATAATTTCCTCTAATTTCACAAGAAAGTACCATTTTCCCAACAATATCTAGACTTCATAAGAGTACAAAAGTTGGGTGAGTGGAAAATACAAATGAAAAGTAAGTGGAGTGGGGGAAAATAGAGGGTTAGTGGTCTAACAGGAATGGAAGATTGCACTGGCAATGGAGAAGGGAGGGAATTAAACATTGAACGATCTTGAGGGGAAAAAAATTTAAATGGTCCTATCTTATAATGATATGATAAAAAAATATTAATTAAATTATTTTACAGTTACTCGGATAATTAACACTAATTTACTTGTTTGTTATAATTTAATTTATATTTTATTATGTTGTGTGGTAAAATAAAATCACTTTATAATTTCTCCTAGAGGGGAGACTGATAAGAATGTCAATTTCTTTAGCTTTAACTTGGAAGTTATTCATTATTATTGTTACCTATCATGATCATGATCATCATTATTTTGTTTTACATGATTTTTCTAAAATTTTATTTTTGACTCCATTTTTTATTTTAATTCTTTTATAATTTTTAAATTGTTATGATTTTTTTCTTGTTTTTAATGTTTTCGATTTTCTTTTATTATATTCAGAATTTTCTATTGTTGTCCTTTTTCCTAAAATTGAGGTAAGAATATATTTTAGGAGCTTATATTGAAATTTATTGACAAAATTGCTCTAATTTACAATAATAATTGTACATTTCTTGTTCTTCATTTTGGGCTCAAATGTCTAGAGTGAGCCCTGCTGCGGGCAAATATTCTCAGTTTTCCTTTGATAACCCTCTCCCAACGTCACCTCCTTGTACCCTGCAGCTACATGTAACCTCTCATTAGTTTCGAGCTTACCTTCAGTCACTGGAAATAGTTTGGCGCCTTGCTGATAAGCAATCGCTTCTCGCAAACCCTTACAGAAGTACTTGCCACCACCGGAGCTATGAGGGAAATCGTGACCGTACAAGTTGGAGGCTTCGCGAATTTCGTTGGTTCTCACTTCTGGAACTTTCAGGTACTAGTTCGTTCCTGCTTGATTGCTTGTTAGCGAATGACAAAATATTGAAACCATAACCCCCAAGGAGACTTCTCTTTGGGTATGTTTTCCATCTGACTCTACAACTACTTGTTTGATGTCTACATGTTCATTTTGAGAGGATGGTATTTATCTGGTTAGAGGTGCAACTGTTCTCTCAGCGCTGTATTGTTTGATTCCATCCCAATGAGTAGTAGTCTGTCGTTCCTTGTTGTGCGCCGTATTTTGCATCATTAGGTAGCTATTATGCTTCTTCCTTTTTGGACTTAATGATGCTATTCAAATGTTGGTTGCCTTAAGTGTGCACAATTTTTCCATTGCTGGCTTAAACCATTCTGTGATCATAAGTATTGTTAAGCATTCCATTATTGATGTTTTGCTTGCTCTGAGTTTTGTCTCTGATTTTTTAAATCACTCTTTGGTAGGATGAGTTGCTGGGGCTGGCTGAGGACCCATATGCTGATGAAATTTTCAAGAACCAGTCTCTGGACATGGATGTACTCTATCGTACTGGTGAGACACATCAGGTGAAATTTTGAGAGTAATTAGGGTATATGGTGTTACTGCAAATTGTAGGTTGAAAGATTCCCCCCCCCCCGGAAAGCTTGTCAGTGAATCTTCTAGAAATCTAGTTTATTCCTTTTTCTCTTCTCTTTGTTCGAGCAGAATTATTCAGGCTTTTAAAGAATAAATTTATGTTTTCCTTTAGTGTTGCTGTTGCAACACAACTGTATCAATTCTGATACCATTGTAGTATGCTTCATATACAAAATTCTGTTAATAAGGTGATCAGCTTAGCTCTGAAAGGGAAGTGTGGAAATTGTGTTATGATTGTCTTGCAAAAGTTCTCCTCTGTCTCATATCTTTGTTTCATGTTATTTTTTCTTCTTCTTCTTCTTTTCTTGTTGTTTCCTCTGTCTTAGTTTTATTCTAGGGACTATATAGTTGAGGCACTAAATGGCTGACATTCATGTTTGTAGTCTATGGTAGTACCGTATGAGTGAGCTACGCTGGTTTCACTTTATCTATGCATGACCTACTGACATATCTAGAATTAATTTGGGAAACTATATTTCAACCTGTGTGAGGCCACATATTTGGTCAAATCATTTTTCCAAGTATAATCATGCCTCACACATTCCACTTAATTGATTTTCTTGCTACTGTTTTGCATTATTGGATTTTGAATTTATTTAAATTCTTGCTTTTTTGCTTAAACGTTACTTAATTACATCTCATGCGAGATTTGGTGCAAGTTGTCTCTGACTCTAAAAAATTTGTTGATATGTTTGATTTTTCAGTTATATGTTTTATTAAAGTTCTCCTTTAACTTTATGCCAATTATCCTTTTTCAGGGCATCCTTACATACACTCCTCGGCTTGTTTCTATAGATTTTCAAGGTACTTGATTTGTACTAACGTGAACATCTATGTTTTAGTTGTTTTTACCATCGAGCAATCCCGTTGTTCTGTTTCATTATCTGTTTTTAGCTGATTTTATACTTCTGCTATCACGGAGGACTTGGATTAGATTAGAGTTCTTTTAGAACTTTGTTTTACAATTTGGTGAAAGTCGACGTGATTTTTCAAATGACACTTGGCTACCATCCTTATGTTTTCCTTTAGCAGAAAAACTAGAAATTTCATAATTCTTTATTCATTTTGTGCACCTATAAATCTTTAGTACCTGAAGAGAATTTGGGCCTTGAATGAATATTTATATATTGACTTTGTACTTTAGGGACACTTGGATCTATGAGCTCACGTGGCACATTGTACAGCGATTCACCGGCCACGTCAGATGTTAGCACAAGCACGTGGTAAGACATTTGTCACTTCACTTTAGACCCGTTACATGAAGACCTGCTCGCTGATCTAGATAGTCATGAAGTAGAATATTGAGAATAGAATGTGTGACTTTTTTGGGCTTTTTTCATGAATTTTCAGTAAGCTTTTCTTTTCACCCGCCTTCATGTCAAGTATTCTCTGTCTTGATTTGATACCTGCTGTTTTCAGCTCAAGTGTAACATGTTTTTTTTTTTTTTTGGGTTTATTTGTTCATGACATCCAAGTCTTAAGGTGTGTTTATTGACCAAACTGGCCTAATTCAGATGGTGTCTGCAATCACCATAACTTCATGTGAATTTGTATCTTTTGCTTTTGATCTATGGCACTGACATGTGAGTCAATTACAAAAGGGTTGCAGTAGACAACTGGATTTCGTGAAGTATTAATTTGCTGTCCTTGTTTAATATGGGCATCATAATATATTGAATTTTGACTTTCTGATTTGCGTTTCTCTTTCATTGTCTTTAAACCTATAATTAGTGGAATATAGCTTGTACCTTTTTACTTGTAAATTGAATTTTTATGTGCATTTATATGCTAGAAAGGATCTGCCTATTGAATTTTTAAATGATCTGAATATGTGAAGAATGCTTTGTAGGAAAGGTTGCGTTTTAACTCATGCATCGGAACCTCATCAGAAGAATTTGTTCTTGCAAAGTTTGGACGAAGAACAGACCTCAACTACAAAAGAGGGAGGCAAGATCGACACTAGGAGGGAATATCAGGAAAAGGATATAGTTGAATGTTTAGAAAATGGTGTGAGATTTTGGACAGACTACACAAAAGTTCACTACCATCCACGAAGTCTGATTGAATTAAGTGGATTGTGGATGAATTCTGTGGATTTCAACAATTATGGAATTGGAAAGGAAGCTCTCTCTTGTGGTCATCAAGGGGAGGAGATATCTGAGAGGCTTCGGTTTTTCGTGGAAGAGTGTGACCATATGCAGGTGAGGAATTGGTATTTTCAATCAGACTTTGATATTTTTTGGTGAACATAATACTGTTGCTGTTACATTTCCACAGTAAATAAAGTTACACACAGAGTACTACGGTCACTTGACTGAATTATATGTATTAAAATTAGAATTTTGTTGTCAAACAAATACTAACTTGTTTTTTTAATCTCTGTCATACAAATGTTAACTCATGCTCAGTACAAGATAAATTTAAATTATTAACTGTCTTTTTTTTTTTTTTGGAAAATTCACTTGAGTGGAGCCTGCTACCTCTAAGTGCCAAGCATGTTTCATCTCATTAGTTCAGGGGAGGATATTTGTGAGATTTACTTAGAAAACTTAGAAAATCTGAACCATTTAGAGATCTGTAAGCAATTTTCATCTTCAAGCTGTGAAATCTTACCTTAGATATCTAGCTATTTTTTTTAGCTCAGTCACCTATAAAAACCATTACTGAGTTTGTGGTAAATCCTGATAGGGTTTCCAATTCATTGTGGATGACTCTGGAGGCTTTTCCGCAGTTGCTGCAGAATTTCTTGAGAACATTGCTGATGAGTACACAAACATCCCAGTTTTACTGTACACTGCTCGTGATCCAACGTCTTACATGAACCTTGGTCAACAGAAGCAAATAATTTTCCAAGGACTGCATGATGCTGTTTCATTTTCAAGGCTATCATCCTTTTGTAAATTGATTGTACCAATGGGTCTGCCTTCCTTGAGTACAAGTAAGCTAAGCACAGTTAAATTATATTTTGGGCTAGATGGATGTTTATGAACTTCTCATGTGAGATGAATTTTAAAACTATTTTTCAGAAATTGTCACTATGGAATCTGTGCTGAAGCATGTCCATTTTTGATAAGCAGCTTCTTCAACATACTTGTCTTGTATGGGTTCGGTGCCTTTTAGTCTTTCTTTGGTGGTCGGTCCTTCAAGTCATCATGCTGCTCTCTTTCATACACATAGCATGCAGATTTAATTTGTTTGTTAATCCTGCTTTACATATGAATTTTAAAGGTAAAGCATCCACATTCCTCAGCATTGAAGATGAGAAGCCTTACCACTGTAGCGCAGTGTACGCTGCTGCACTACACTCCACTAGTCTCCCTTTCAGAATGCAAAATCTTGGGCCAGCTGCAGATTCACATGAGGTGCTGGGTGCACTGAATATAAATGATATTGTACAAATGCTATCAGGGAATGCTCGGAAAAATATGGTAGCTATTTTGGATATTTCAATGCCTGCACCTTCTCTGAGTGGTATGATTCTTCCCATCTCTCTCGCTCTCTCTCTTCGTCTGTGTGTGTGTGTGTGTGTGTGTAATATTTGCTGTGTACTTCAGTGTAATTTCATTATTTCAGGGAACAATGTTGGGCAATCTTTGCTTGATCATTTACACCCAATAACATATGAGATAGAAGAAGATGTGAAAGACTTGCATGCAGTGGAATCATTGAATGTTCACGGAGTTATTGGCCAAGGTACTGATAATCATGATCTTCCAATCTTATGATGAGTTTAGCAATGCTTAAGCCATCCCATTTAGTAATTGAATAAGTTCGTGATGCAATATTTGCTGGTAGAAGTCTACTTTTAGTTTCTTATAACATTTTTGTGATGAACATCACTTGTCTCATTTGCAGTGACGTGAATTTAGTCTTTCCAGGCTTGCTTCTTTGAATGTGCATTTATTTGTAAATTCCAGTTTTTCTTTCAACATGTGAGCTTTTGTAGTATACACATAGGCGCAGCATTTTTCATCTTATTTTGCCTGCCTGAGAATAACTCCTCAGCTTGTTCAGTATCCTTTTCCTGAGAAAAATTTCATATTGCCATAGTGGTGGTATGTTTTTATTTCTGTTGCAATGTTGCAAGATTTTTTCTTTATCAATAGTGTTTCAAGAAATTAACTTTTGCATATGATTGCTGCTGTCGTGTGTCATATGGTCAAGCTGTAACTCAGTTGAACCCAAGTCCTCTCTCTTAGGAAAAAAATTGGAAAAGGATACATACAAAATCCTGGAAAGTATCTATATGTTTGCATTTTTTCCCTTTTTAGTTGGCCGGGCATCTACTTGTTTGCTGTTGTTTTGCTTTTTACTGGACACCGTGTAGATGAAACTATTACATTTATGACAGGCCAAAAAGATAACATTAGATGTTAAACAGGGCATAATTACTATTGCCAAATAATTACTCCTTATTTCTTTGAATTTCAAATCTTGGGAGCCAAAGCTTTTCCCTTTTCCAATTTGGTTTGCTCTCGAATTGCTTTTCAAAAATGATAACTTCCTGCAGATAGGATCCTTCAATGAACTGGAACATATTCTGCTGATTGCATAGCTTAAGAAATGATGATTCTTTACATCTAATGTTGATGTTGGGTTTTGTGATCCTCTTTACAGGAGGCCGTCGTCTTACAGTTTCCGAAGTGAAGGACTCCATCGATGCTGCTTATGAACATGCGAATGCAAGGCCAAAGTTTTGCTACCTGTCCGTAGCCCGCGCTCCACTCCCTGTACCCTTGCCATTCCCTTCAATCTTTGGTAATCTCGTGGGAAGTCAGGGTGAGCTACTTGGTGAACCCATCAGAGGCTCTTCGTCGAAGGGATCTCTTGATGTGCACTCCATTCCTGTAGCGACAAGGCTACGGACAAGTAGCGCCATTTTGCCATATCTTGAGAACAGGTTGAATTATCTTATGAGGTTTGGGATTCAACAAGGAGCAGCTGGGTCTGAGTTGCTAAGAGGTTGGGGTTTTGGTAAGGATGAGTTGGAGGACATGGGAGAATCTTTAACGAGGATGGTAATGGATTTGAAACCTGGTGCCGAAATGTCTGATGATTCGGATTGAAGACGAAGAACCAGTGACTGTCAGCTCTGTTTGTTTGTTGGGGAGTACACGACTGATCCGACCATATGCTACTTAGTGTGAATTGCGATATGTCCATTGTAATCAAATTTTCCAAGGGATGAAAGGTTGTTTTTTAAGATATGGAAGATTATTTTAACCAAATTTGCGAATGGGGGGTGGTTCGAAGTGGGCTACATATAGTGTTGTTAATCTGGCTGGAACCGGCCCGTGTGAACCATAAACTGGCCCGACCCTTACGGGTTAAGGCACGGTTGCGGTTTGGGTGAGTGAAATCGACCTGTTGAATTGGAACTGGACCAATTCTCCTCCCCTTTTTTTTTAATTAAGTTATCATAGTTGCCGTTGGATGCCTGCCACGTGCACTTGCAGCTGCCAACAGCCAGACCTATCACCACCCCACCGCCAATCCTCGAGTATTGTACGGAAATACCGTATTTTATAAAAATAATTCTGTAAAAACAGTCCCGGGGAAAGTATTTACGTGAATACCGTCAAGAGATCGCATGTTGAACACGCGATCTCATTTTTAACTGAGATCGCCTGTTCAACATGCGATCTCATCACTGTTCAACTGAGATCGCATGTTGAACATGCGATCTCAGCTGACCAGAACCCCCTAATTTCCTCGTGTGATCGACGAGTTTCCTAACCAATTAACAATAAAATTTTGAAAAATATTAATATTCATTAGAAGTGAAGTATGAAATTATCCATCAGTAGTTAGAAGTTATCAATATACTGTTCTAAACACAATATACTTAAAAAAAATCTACGACGGACTTCTCCTCCTCCTAAGTCGCCTCCTCTGGAAAACTTGTGTGGGCTCCTGTGCTGGTGGTCGCTCTGTCCTACTCGGACCTGCTGCCTGACTTGGTTCTTGCCCTTCGTAGTCTGGATAATGTGATGGCTCATACGATGAGTGTTGAGATGGCTCACGATATCTCTGAGGAGCAGGTGGAGTCGGCATTGTCCACTGTGATGAACCCATCGCATCAGGTGTGTGAAATGACATAATATCAGGCAAGTCATGCTGATGCAGAGAAGGGGAGCTTGTCGGCTCCAGAGTAGGCGAAGGGGAGCGTGCTGGCTCAGGAATGGGAGAAGGGGAGCGAGGTGGCTCTGCAACCTGGCGTCGTCCCCTACCTCGACCTCTACGTCCCCTACCTCGAGCTG
The DNA here is from genome assembly GCA_037672795.1 of Lagerstroemia speciosa. Lineage (NCBI taxonomy): Eukaryota > Viridiplantae > Streptophyta > Magnoliopsida > Myrtales > Lythraceae > Lagerstroemia > Lagerstroemia speciosa. The sequence goes on from CM075298.1 coordinate 89,514, forward strand.
CTTGAGGTATATCTGGCTGCTGTTGCTGTCCTGGAGAAAACATCTGCACACCTTCATAATCTTCAGCAACATGCAATCCAATGTCAGCAATGCTCCAAGCATCTTGTAACGTGGCTGACTCGAACCGGATGCGTCGGAGAGAATCAACCTAAAAAAGATAATATTTATTCATTATGTAAGAAGTTAAATATAGGAACAGAAATGTAATATTAATATAAAAGTAAACAATACCAGAGTGCTAATCATTGCTCCTGTACGTCCGATATATCGTCTGGTGACTCCATGGTACCAGTTGCTGTAGTGATGATCAACGCCCATCGGTAATGTATCGTCATAGTAAAGCTCAACGATACTATCTCTTCGCTGCATCCACAATTGGATTAGAGGCCAATGCCTCCTAATCCAGTCCTCGTCTGTCCTCCCTCTGAGGTCTATCTGATGAAGTACAGGGGAGGTATCACAAGCAGGTGGGATACTCTGAATCCCCCCGAATTGACGTATCACTCGATCTGGATGGTGCCACTCAACAATGAAGAAGCATATGAGAGGCACTCGGGCTCGCCATACATCACTTCCAGCTACACAGTACGGTGGTAGTAACCCGAGAATCTCCTCTGTGTAAGGCATCCATACAATCTGTACGAAAATTGATATTACATTAGTCAATTAATATAAAAATTAATGTATGTTACAGAAATTACACAATTTAAAGATAGTACCTGGCGTGTTGTCTGTCTGTCGAAGGCGTCTCTGTACTGTCCAAGGACATGTGTAGAGAGCTGTGTCACATCAAATGAAGCATGCCATCGACATGCCAGAGGTCGACCACCTGTCCAGGTAATCTGAATGCGAGTGGGCGCTACATGTGGAAATCGATCCCATGCCCAAACCTGAAGGAGAATCAATGCCCCTCCGATCTCATTAGCCGAACTATCGGCAGCAAGGCAAAGCTGTCTGTATAACCAGGCCAAGCATGCAGCTCCCCAGCTATATCTCCCAGCAGCGGCAAAATCCTCCAGTAGCGGTAGGAACATAAGATGAACGAAACTGGAGGTCTTGTCCGCAAATAGCATGCCACCCATCAACTGTAGTATATAAGCCCGAGTAAATCTCATCACGGTGAACTCATCAGCATCTGCAGGTAACTGATGGAAATGCCTCTGCAACCATGACATCCGAAGACGTCCACCTGTGATACTGCGAGGATCAGGTCTAACACCCAGCAGCCGCTCGCACTCATCAGCCCAAGGCATGTGAGTGATGCCTGTCACAGCATCTCCGTCGATAGGTAAGCCCAGCTGAATCGCGACATCCTGCAATGTGATGGCAACCTCTCCATGTGGCATATGAAAAGTGTGCGTCTCTGGTCTCCACCTCTCAACTAACGCTGTGATGATGTGCCAATCTAGCTGGATGTGCCAATCTAGCTGGATGAAGGGGATCCGAGAGACGCCATAGAAGCCAGATTGCTGTAAGTATGGATCCAGACGATCATCAATATGCAGGACATCCTCCTCGTGTCGTAATGTCGCCTCACGTCGACGACAAACAAGTGCTACACTGTCCTGCCCCCCCCCCCCCCCCCCCCCCCCCCCCCGGCCTCAGATCGATGTCTATCCTGCAGTCGGAGTACTAATCTATCTCTGGGACCAGGGTCCATCTGAAATGACATATATAACATACTGTTAGTTGTCAAAAAAATGAAATGTAAAATAACAATACATGTACTATAAATATAACATCTTTTGTATTATGAACCATGAACCATGAACCTTGAACCTTTCTGCGCTCGGGACAATTTCTTCGATTATGCCCATCGCGTTTGCAAAAACCACACGTTATGGTGAATGCAGACTCCCTAATATCCATCTCATTATGATATCTTTTCGACCTAGGTCTGCCTATTCCTCGAAGAAGATTACGATCTGGAAGAACCGTCGGGAAATTTATCTGAGGCCATCTGACCTTGTCTCCAATTGGATGGAACTTAGCTTGATAGCATAGTTGTTGATGCGTCAATGAATACCAGGGGCCGACAAGTTGGGAGCTATCCATATGAATTGATGCCATGGCGGCCATCGCATGAGAACATGGCATCTTGTAAGTCTGCCATTTATTACATGTGCACTCTCGACTACTGACATTAACAGTATGGAGATGGCCACCCTTGCTGCCATTACGTGTGCGTCGCTCACCCGTCATAATCTCAAACTCACCAGTGATTCGATCAAATGAAATGACAGTATGAGCATTTGATGTTTGTCGCCATTTTTGCAATTTCTTAGCAACCCACGGAGTGAACATTTCTCCATTACTAATACCGACGGCTACCTCCTCAAGACGAGATTGAAAATAGTGAACACAATTATAAAATATCTTCTTAACAAGCGCTGCAACTGGTAAGGACCTTGCATCCTTCAAAACGGCATTGTAACTCTCACTAAGGTTTGTTGTCATAAAACCATGTCGGTAGCCTCCATCGTATGCCCGTGTCCATCTCTCCACATCCAAGTTCAGAAAGTAATCAGGTGCCGATTCTTTCCTTTTCTTAACTTCATCCATATACTCCACAAATTTTTTAGGTTGGCATTGCATCGCGGCTGTAGTAACAAGTCTCTTCAATACCTGGTCCTTGTGGACTTTGTTAAAATTACTAGCCACATGTCTAATGCAAAGTCGCCATTGAGCAAAAGGTGGCTGCCATCCAACCCTCTGATCTCTTATTGCACTAACAATGCCAGCATGACGATCAAATATAAGACATAAAGTCTCTGAACGACGACCAACAACGTAATGCTTTAAGTGCATCAAAAACCAAGACCACGAGCCGTATGATTCTTCATCAACTAATGCAAAAGCCAAAGGGAGAATATGGTTTGCACCATCCATAGTGCATGCAATCAATAATTTATGTGAATATTTTCCATACAAGAATGTCCCATCTATACTAACAACCGGCCTACAATATGGAAAAGCGTTCACACATGGACCAAATGTCCAAAATACTCTTCTAAAAATTACTTGACCATCAATATCTGTTGGAGTACAATGCCAAGCCACTTCGGATCCTGGATTAGTAACTTGCAAAGCATTCAGAAGACTTGGCAATTCTGCATAAGAAGAGTCCCAATCACCATAGACCGTCTCAATCGCTTTCCTTTTACCATCCCATACTCTTTTCCTTGTTACCAAGTAGCCGAATGTATCGGCTATAGTTTGCCGCAATACAGAAACCTTCACATCAGGCAATGCCCTAACTTGATTTAAGAAATACCGACTCATGAAGTTACAATCAAGCTGTGGATGGTCTTGATTAAGGACAGGATTTACACATGTATGAGGTCCTACAATTATAGTAACAACAAATGCAAAATCCTGACGTTTTTGACATGCACGAAGTCGCCATTTACATCCTTTGTCCCTCTCAGTGCAGAATACCGACCATATCCTCTTATCAGATTCATCAACATAAAAGTTATAGTGATTCTTGATGTGATGTACCTTCACAGCATAAATCAAATCAGCTTTTGTTTTAAATCGCATTCCCTTTTTAATCTCGTCACCAAAGTTCAGATAGTCAAAACATTCTCCATCTGCTTCATCAATTATTATGTATCCATCACCACCATCCCTTCTGTTAAAAAAAGGAATTGGATCCTCAAGGGAAGTGTCATTATGGTCAGGTATCGAGCTCTCATCCAATACATTATCAATCATCACAGTTTCTGCACACTGTGGAGGCAAGGGATCAATTGATGTATCAAACTCAAAATCAGCAGATGTACCACCGGTCTCAATCTCTTCATCCAATAATACTTCATCGATATCAATAGACAATTCATGTAATGCTTCATCGACCTCTCTTTCATCATCATCACCACCATCATCATCATCCTCAATATTATTTCCTTCACTCATGTTGACATCATTTTCACATCGATATGCTTCCGAAGTTGAAGGCATTACTGAGGTAGTATTTCTAACATTTTGCTCTAATCCCATGTTGGTGGTACCTTGTACTTGAACAAACAACTCTGGAATTTGCAATTCACCACCAAGTTCAGCAGCATTCATAAGATTCTCTACATCTTCATCATCAGTTATAGGAATCAAACTATAACGCACACAAGTTGACTGAAAAACTGTTGCATGTCTGTGAAACACCTCTACTGTAGACATAGCACGATCAACTCTTACAATTCTACAGAGTCTGTCCAATAATTCATCGTATCTTGTGTCACATCTCACTTTGATTTTCTTCACTGGTGGCTTATCATAATATGGCCCATCTTCACCACATAAAATATTTCCATGGGCGTATACCACAAGTTTAACATGATTCACCATTTCCAATCTATTGAAAATATCAAACTACAAATATTAGTGTATAGCACAAGTGCTATATTGCTCAAATACTTCATTCAATAAGTTTACAAATAAACTGACAACCAATTCAGTTTATTTTATTTAACCAATTTCATAATCACTTCACTTCACTGCACTTCATAAACTGACAATCAATTCAGTTCATTTCACCAACTTCACTTCATTTCATAACCTCATACTTGATTCACTATATTTCACCACCAATTCACTAATTTCACCAATTTCACAATCACTTCATTTTATTTCACAATCTCACAATCGAACGACAATACTTTATAAATTTCATAACCAACTTCACTTCATTTCACTACTTCTCAAACAATTAATTATATTTCACCATTTCACAACTAATTCACTATATTTTACCAATATCACAAACACTTTACTCCATCAAACCCTAAATCAATCCCTAATTTATACAATCAATAAATAACTACAAAATTATCAATAAATCCTAAAATTAAACCCTAATCTATACAATCAATAAAAAATCACAATAATTATATATAACAGTTTGTAACCCATAACTTACTTTCAGTAAATAATTCATTCATTAACTCCAAATTGCACTTAATCAAACATAAATTTAACAAACCCTAAAATTAAACTCTAATCTATATAATTAACAAAAAATCACAAAATTAACAATAATTATAGCTAATAATTCGTAACCCATAACTTACTTTCAGCAAATAATTCATTCATTAACTCAAAATGCACTTAATCAACACAATTTTAACAAACCCTAAAATTAAACCCTAATCTATACAATCAACAAGAAATCGCAAAATTAACAATAATTATAACTTATAATTCGTAACCCATAACCTACTTTCAGTAAATAATTAATTCATTAACTCAAAATTGCACTTAATCAACACAATTTTAACAAATCCTAAAATTCTCAAAACCCTAAAAACTGAAGAAAAATTAGGGCAAACTAAAAAAAAACTTCACATACCTTAGGAAATGCAGCAGAGATCGCAATGAAATGCCGAAATCGGGAGAGATCGCAACGAAAATGGAACCCGGGGGCAGAGATCGCAATGAGAAGAGAGGAGAAGAGAGGAGAAGAAAATGAGAGGAAGAGGGAAATGCCCGGCCGGCTGTGCGGGCGGGGTTATAACGACGGGAGATCGCAGGTTGAACCTGCGATCTCTCTTCCCTGTAAATGAAACGGTGCGTTTTGGGCCAAGAGAGATCGCAGGTTCAACCTGCGGTCTCTCTTTGCCCAAAACGCACCGGTTTTGGTTGTGACGAGATCGCATGTTGAACAGGCGATCTCAGTTAAAAATGAGATCGCGTGTTCAACATGCGATCTCTTGACGGTATTCACGTAAATACTTTCCCCGGGACTGTTTTTAAAGAATTATTTTTATAAAATACAGTATTTCCGTACAATACTCGCGAATCCTCAGTAGTCAGAACAAAGCAGTGGTCATATGTGACATGATCGTTGTGCCTTTTTTTTTTTTGGTTTAAAATTTTCATTTTTTTATAATTTATATCTTATCTAAAAATACTATAAATATCTCACATATTTATCAATCTAACTCACCCTATTCTTCTACTCTTCACTCTCAATTTTATCACTGCTCTCTCAAGTCTCTCCAATATCCCGATCAGAATCAACGAGAATGGTTCTTTGTCGGAGTTCCCAACTAAAAGACCGATTTATCCTTGAAATTATTATCAACAACAACGTAGTTCATCCTCCAAGTTTGGATTGGCAACATCGAATTATTATTTGATGTGTCCATAGCTTTTAATTTAATTTTAAAAATAAATAATTAAAATATATTTCAAAATAGTATAAATCAAGCAAGTCCTAATCAAATTAGTTATATAATATTGCATGTAAAAATATAAGCAAAATATAATGTAGTGCAGTTGGTTAAGGTTATCTACTTCCAAATAAGAGACCTAGGTTCGTTTCTTAACAATGAAATCTTTCATTTTTATTTTAAAGTTGTACATGAAATCCTAAACATATCTTAAAACCCTAAATAATACCGTAAAAATTTTTAAAAATAAAAAAAGAAAAGAAATTTTTTGGTTCACCCTAGACCGGACTTGGAGTGGCTCGTTTGTCTATCGGTCTTGGGCCAATTCATATGGACATGAACTATTACCTAGACCGATTGCATTTCGGCATAGCTGGTCCATGAACCGGCTCGACCAAGATCGAAACTGACCCAAATCGGACCTACTAACAACACTAGCTACATACATGTTGTTCAGTGTGCTCCACATACAAACCGTACGAGATAGCACCTTGCAATGGAGAAATGCACGGAAATTTCAAAAATAATTCTTTAAAAATTGTTCAGGCTAAACTATTTACGCCTATACTATCAATGTATCGCATGTTGAACCCGTGACCTCAAGTTTGTACTGAGACCGCAGGTTCAACCTGCGATCTCAGCTATGTAAAATTTTGTTAAACAGAGATCGCATGTTCACAATGAAATCGCATGTTGAATGTGCAATCTTTGTTTACCAAAAATTTGTCCATTGAGCACCTAACAAACAATTGTTAACAATTGTTAAATGTACAGAAATAGGAAATTATCCATAAGAAGAGAAGTAATAAATCATCCAAAAGCAGAGAAGTAGTAAATTATCCATAAGTAGTCAATTTGAAATTTTAAACATATTGTTCTCGACATAACATACTAAAAAAAAGCAATTTATGATGGACTCCTCCTAAATTGCCTCCTCTGGAAACGCAGTTTGGGATCTTGTGCTGGTGGTCGCTTCGTCCAACTCGGACTTGCTGCCTGAGGTGCTTCTTGTACTTCGTAGTCCGGATAATGCAATAACTCGTACGGTGAGTGCTGCGATGGCTCCCGATATTTCTGAGGAGCAGGCAGAGTTAGCATACTCGATTGTGTTGCACCCATTGCACCCATTGCTCCCATCGCATTAGGTGTGTAGAAAGACATGGTATTTGACAAGTCTTGCTAATGAAGAGAAAGCGAACGTCCTAGCTCGGGGACCAAAAAAGGGAAGCAAGGTGGCTCTACAGCCCGAAGTCGGCCCCTACCTCGAGCTCTACATCCTCTATCTCGAGTTGCAAGAGCTATGTCTAGCTACTACTAGTGTCCTAGAGAGAACATCTGGACACCTCCATGATCTCAAGCAAGAGACAATCCAATATCGGCAAAATTCCAAGCATCCTATAACGTGGATGACTCGTGATGGATACATCGAAGAGAATCAATATGAAAAAAGATAAAATTTGGTCATTACGTAAGAAATTGAATATATAAAAAGTAACATAACATAATATCAAGATAAAAGAAGTATACCATACCAGATTGCCAAGCATCGCTCTTGCAGGTCCGATGTATTCTTTGGTAACTCTATGGTACCAGTTGTAATAGTCATGATTGATGCCTATCGGTAAAGTAGTGTCTTAATGAAGCTCGATATTAGTCTCTTCGCCAAATCCACATATGGATTAGAGGCCAGTGCCTCCTATTCCAGTCCTCGTCTATCCTCCCTCGAAGATCGATATGATGAAGTACAGAAGAAGTATCACAAGTAGATGAGACCTGCTAAATCCCCTTGAACTGATGCATCATCCAATCTGGATGGTGCCATTCAACGATGAACGTACATATATAACATATTGTTATCTTACCAAAAAAATGGAATAACAATACATGTGCTGTAAATATAACATCTTTTGTATAGTGAAAATGTAACATTGAACCTTTCTTCGTTTAGGACAGCTTCTTCAATTATGCCTATTGCATTTGCAAAAATTACACTTTATGGTGAATGCGGGTTCTGTAATATCCATCTCATTGTGATAATTTTTCAGCCTAGGTCTGTGTCACATAGTCGAAAGTCACCCTAAATTTTTCACTCTATGATGATGCTAAGTGACCACAGAGGCCCTTAGCCAACCGAGCCAACACGCAGGTAAGATCGATCAATCGAGGTTAAGCAACAAGGATTAGAAACAAGCAACACGAAGTAAGGGAAATTATAAGTCATCCATTAACAAAATTGGATACATGAGTCTAAAACAAAACCCTTACAATCACAAGTACTCCTAATTCACACAATACAAGAGCACTCACATCGAACTAGAGAATACTGACTCTATTCATTCACTCACTCTATGAGTGTCTGTTTGTCCTACAATGGTAGAATACTGACATCTATCTAGGGACCCAGAAATTACAACCAAACAAAAACCAACACAATTGCTAGGGAGTTACAAGAATAGGAGAACTGCCAAGTAACTACTCATTGATTGGATAATCACTTGATCAAAGCACTTCCGGTCAACGGGTCAACCGCCACCCCATGGTCCGCACCGTGAGGTTCCTTCAGGTCCACCTAAGTGCCACCCACACTCAGTTGGGTCACATGCACGAGCATGTGCCCATGGTTCAGCCACCTTCATAAGGTATGCTGCTAGCACATGGCCATGTGGCTAGTGCCATGTTGCCCACCGTCAACAAGTAGTAGCATGCTCTACGCTAGCATGCCATGGTATCCCGCGACAAACTTGCCAGCGTAGTAGCGTTCTCCTTGTGCTAGCACGCTACAATATCCAAGTGATAGCTTGTTCGCGTAGTAGTGTGCTCACTGTGCTAGCACGCTATGATATCTCACCAGGAGGTTGGTCAAGCACTGACCGAGCACCTAATCGAGCAACACCAAGCCATCAGTAGATCAATGATCGAGCAACAAGTTGGGTACCTGATCGAGCAACATCGTCATGGATTCCAGCCATGGATCGTGACACCCTACAATCCTAATCGAGCATCTCGATACGTGATCGATCCCAGATCGATCACTGTGACGATCACCCATTGCCACATGGTACCATGCTCATGCCGTTGCACACACGAGTATCCTAGCACGCCAATACATACCCCTAAAGAGCTTATTTTAGCTTTTCGCCACCACGCACCTGAACAACTACTTCCCTCCAACACAGTCATGGTTGTTATGCTACTGAGGGACTTAGCATCCGAACCAGTATCCGTATCCAAGCATTAGGGGGCTAATAGTCTACCTATGCCTCGAAGGAGATTATGGTATGGAAGAACCGTCAGAAAATCTATCTGAGGCCATCTGACCTTGTCTCCAATTAGAAGGAACTTAGGTTAATAGCATAGTTGTTGATGCGTCCATGAATACCATGGGCCCACAAGTTGAGGGCTATCCATATGAATTGATGTCATGGTAGCCATCGCATGAGAATATGGCATCTTATAAGTCTGCCACTTATTACATGTGCACTCTCAACTATTGACATTAACTGTATGAAGATGGCCACCTTTCTACCATTACGTGTGCATCGCTCACCTGTCATAATCTCAATTTTTGCTGTCTGCTACCATTTTTGCAATTTTTTAGCAGCCCACAGAGTGAATATTTCTCCATTACTAATACCCGCGGCCACCTTGTCAAGATGAGATTGAAAATAGTGAACACAATTGTAAAATATCTTCTTCACAAGTGCTGCAACAGGTGAGGACCTTGCATCTTTCAAGATGGTAGTGTAATTCTTACTAAGGTTGGTTATCATAGAACCATGTTAATAGCCTCCATCGTATGCTCATGTCCATCTCTCCACAGCCAAGTTCATAAAATAATCAGTTGCCGATTCTTTTCTTTTCTTAACTTCATCCATATACTCCATAAAAATCTTAAGTTGGCATTGCATCGTAGTTGTAGCAATAAGTCTCTTTAATACCCAATTATTGTGGACCTTGTTAAAATTACTGGCCACATGTTTAATGCAAAGTCGTCATTGAGCAAAAGGTGGCTACCATCCAACCCTTTGATCTCTAGTTGCACTAACAATGCCAGCATTGCGATCAGATATAAGCCATAAAGTCTTCGGACGACGACCAACAACATATTACTTCAAGTGCATCAAAAACTAAGACCACAAGCCATATGGATCCTTATCAACTAATGCAAAAGCCAAAGGGAGAATATGGTTTGCACTATTCATACTGCATGTAATCAGTAATTTGTGTGAATATTTGTCATATAAGAATGTCTCATCTATACTAACAATAAGCCTACAATATGGAAAAGCACGAATACGTGGACCAAATTTCCAAAATACTATTCAAAAAATTACTTGGCCATCAATTTCTATTGGAGTAGCATGCCAAGCCACTTCGGATCTTGGATTGGTAACTTGCAAGGCATTGAGAAGAATGGGCAATCCTGCATAAGAAGAGTCCCAATCACCATACACTGTCTCAATCGCTCTTCTCTTACCATCTCGGACTCTCTTCCTTGTTACCAAGTACCCGAATATGTCAATTATAGTATTCCAAAATATGGAAACCTTCATATTAGGCAATGGCCTAACTTGATTTAAGAAATACTGACACTTGAAGTTGAAATCTAGCTATGGATGTTCTTTATTAAGAACAAGATTTACACATATATGGGGTCCTTCAGCTATTGTAATAGCAAATGCAAAATCCTAACATTTCTGAGATACACGAAATTGCTATCTACATCCTTTATCCCTCTCCATGCAGAGTAACATAAAAGTTATAGTGGTTTTTTATGGATGTACCTCCATTGCATAAATCAAATTAGCTTTCTGTTGAAATTGCCTGCCCTTCTTCATCTTACCACCAAAGTTCAGATAATCAAAATATTTATCCATTACCACCATCCCTTCTATAAAAACAAGGAATTGGATCCTCAATGGAAGTCTAACTATGGTCAGGTATAGGGTTCTCATCCATTACATTAACGACCATCACAACTTCTAGAGACTATGGAGGTAAGGGATCAACTGATGTATCGAACTCAAAATGAGCAGATGCGCCACCAATCTCAATCTTTTCATCTAAAGCTGCTTCAACGATATCAATAGACAACTCATGTAATACTCCATCAACCTCCTCCTCCTCATCATCATCACTATTATCTCCAATATTATTTCCCTCAATCATGTTCACATTATTTTCACACTGATATACTTCCAAGGTGAAAGGCGTTACTAAGTTAGTATTTCTAATACTTTCCACTTGTCAATCATGTTCACATCATTTTCACACTGATATGCTTCCAAGGTGAAAGGCGTTACTAAGTTAGTATTTCTAATACTTTCCACTTGAACAAACAACTCTAGAATTTGCAATTCACTGCCAAGTTCGATAGTATCCATAAGATTCTCTACATTATCATTATTAGTTAAAGAAATCAAACTACAACGCATATAAGTTGACTGAAAAACTATGGCATGTCTGTGAAACACCTCTACTCCAGATGTGGCATGATCAACTCTTACAATTCTATAGAGTTTCTTCAATAATTCATGTATCTTGTATTACATCTCACTTTGATTTTTCTCAACGGTGGTTTATCATAATATGGTCCATCTTCACTATATAAAATATTTCCATGGGCATGCGCCCAAGTTTAACATGATTCACAATTTCCAATCTAGTGAAAATATCAAACTACGAACATTAGTGTATAGCACAAGTGCTATATTATGGCTCAAACACTTCATTTAATAATTTTATTACTATTTCACTACATTGCACCATTTCACAACCAATTTACTATATTTCACTATTTCACAACTAATTCACTACATTTAACCAATTTCATAACCACTTCACTTTATTTTACCATTTCACAACCAATTCACTACATTTCACCAATTTCACAACTACTTCACTTCACCAAATCCTAATTTATACAATCAACAGACTTACCACATAATTCACAATAATTAGAGCCAACACTTCACAACCCATAAACTACTAGCACAATTATAAGCAAATAAGTCATTCACTCATTATAAATTGCACTTAATTAACATCAATTTCAAAAAACCCTAAAATCTTCAAAACTCCCAAAAACTTGAAGAAAATTAGGGCAAATTGAAATAAAATTTCACATACCGTAGACAAGGTAGGAGAGATCACAACAGAATATTGGGATCGGGAGAGATCGCAATGAACCACGGACCCGGAGGAGTAGAGATCGCAATGGAAGAGAGGAAGAGAGGAGTTTGGGGAAGGAGCTTGGACGGAATGGTGCGATTTGTGCTGGGGGTAAATTTTTATTGACTATAAATCGCAGGCTCATCTTGTGATCTCTAGTTAAGTGAAATGGCGCGTTTCATTGCACGCGGACTAAAACAGGGCATGTTTTGGCCAAGAGAGATTGCGTGTTGAACCTACAATCTCTCTTGGCCAAAAACGCCACATTTCATTTTAGATGAGCTGAGATCGCAAGTTAAACCTACAGTTTCAGTACAAAATTGAGGTCATAGTTCAACATGCGATTTCTTGATGGTATAGACATAAATAGTTTGGCCGGAATGGATTTTAAAGAATTATTTTTGAAATGTACGATATTTCCTTACATTGCTCCCTTGCAATGGATGTTGTCCCCCCTTTAGAAGAACATATTACCATTATTAGATGTAGAGACAGACGGAGAACTGCTATTCAATTGCGCAATGGAGTGCTGGAATTGTTCCTATCATGAAGAAGAAGAAGAGTGATGCATCATTCCAATTGATAGAGACGAAGGTAATGTATGTTGCAAAGCAGTTGAGAGGAAATTGAATGAGGTTTATAGGAAAAAAATGTGAAGCACATAGAAAATTTGTAATGTTTTACGTTTGTTTTGAAAATATAAATGTAATTGTGAGAAATGAAGAAATAAATATTTTATAATTCTTTTCAACTAATCTCTATTCCACCAAGATCAGAAATAATTCTTTCCCAAAATGGATTGCATAAATTGATCCTAAAAAGTACAATTAAGTAAAACATATGAAATTAAATGTTAAAATGTTCATTCTATTTCTCACAATTCAGGCATACCAAATGTAATAAAAATAAAAAAAAATTGCATTTATGGTCCATAATTTTCAAGAAAAATTCCAGTTTTCTTTTCCAAATTTTCCAGCATTTGGAATAAAAATTAACCCTACGAAATTAGTTGTTGTTAATAGCTGGTTAGTGTTAGTAGTGATCCCTAATTTTCTCTATTTGTTTCTTTTTGGTAAATTTCATGGATAGTTTTTATTAAAGACATTTTAACTATTCATTTCAATACAAGTATAATTTATTTGAACAAAAGCTCATAAAATACTTGTTAAAAAACTTTATCAATAAGAGTCAGAATATGAACGATGAAGATGTCTAGTTCAAACTCTTCAAAATTGTTTGTGATAATAGGAGTCTTGATTGAGCATAACCATTACAAAAGATTGTTACTGTATTTGTATAATTAGTATAAGAAACTAATGAAGATGGTGTAGTAAATCTCATATTACATGATAGTTTATATCAAGACATATGAACACTTATAAAGTAGATTGAACTTGATACAGATCATATTCACATTGTCATTTACTTATGTTATTGAATTATCATCCATTATCATAATAGTGCATATAACTAATAGACTTGATGTGAAACAATTATGTTGTGCGTAGATGACTAGATATTCTCACTGTTTATATACTTTTACTGTGCATGATTATTCGATATTCAGTGGCTTTATTTAAATATATTATGGAGGCATGTGATAATTTAAGATTAGACTCATTATCTCGATTCAACAAGAAATAAGATCTTACGAGACACGATTACACGGCACATTGGACAATGCTGGATTCACGAGTCTGACTTGGATTATTGAGGTACATTCAACTTCCATTTGTTATAAAATAAATAATATTTACTAAGATAATGTACATGTTAATTAAGGTGACAGTTAAAACATATTAAAATCATAATAAATAAATAACAGTGAAATATTTTAAAAAGGGGAAAAATAATGTGATTGTTGTATTTAATGAGTATATATGTGTGTGCATATGGATGAGCAAGTTGGAAAGTTTATATAAATATAAGAGGCCTTATACAATGGAAGTATCAAGAAATTAGAGACATACTTTTTTTTGCTACTATTACATACATATATATTATGTTGATTTGATTTATACTCTTTCGGGTTGAGTTCTAGTGAGGGAATATTGTGTTTGCAATCACAATTTCTCCTCATGAGCATTATATCCCGAGTTATATATTTTAGTTAAAGCAGCATTGCAACATTGCTCTAAAATATTTATCCTTAAGGAAATTTTCTGGAAACACCTTGCCCATATTTTTTGATTGTGAAACTATTATCCTTGAAATTTTTTCAATCAATTTCAATATTGTGACTAACTGATTTTATTGTAATATATTCAACATTATATTTATAATTTTATTAATCTTCATTCTTGTATTTTAGGTGATTTTTTTACATCTTGAAGAATTTCATACAATAATTTGAGGATAAATATTTTCTTGTGTAAATAGTTTTAACAAGCAGAGAATTATTTTTTTTATTAAATTCGAGTAGAAGTTTTTATATACGGATTATATTAATCATTTTCATTACAATTTTCTCCAACCAGGGTTTTCTATGAAGGATTCATGCACTAGAAATGGTAGGAGTAGCAATTCGATTCTCATGGCTAGGCAACACTGGATGGTAGGAGAAGTAAGAGATGAAGGAAAATAAATCTAGTTAGTTGTGAAGGAAAATATTACAATTATTTTTTTTACTCTCATTATTAACTAGTAAATGCAGCCATGACCTTTGTTGTGCCACTTGTACTTCTTCTCTTTTTGATTCCATAACTTGACATCATGATTCCAATTTGCATTTATAACATTCAGTGAAGGAGACAATATTTTTCTTGAGATATATATCCTTTTAAACAAATTTTTCATAATTCTCTATACACCTTTCTCATTCCAAACTCTAATTCTCTCTTCTCCTCTTCTCTTCAAATGCTCTTCTCTTTTCTTCTCTTCAGACGCCTCCCACCCCCATTGTCCCATGCTCGCTTCCCTTCACCTAGAGCCTGTCATGACCTTCCTCCCCAGCCGTCTGCCTCCCCACCAATCTTATTTCCCCGATCTTCTCCACATGTTAGCCCCACCTCCCTTGATGGTGACATTTGATGTTCACCCTCTCTCCTCGCTGGAGTCCATTGTATGCGTCCCTCCTTGGTCGTTTGCCTCTCTCACCAATCTTCTCCACCCGTCCACCTCACAGCTCTCTCCATGGTTGCTCACTGGCTCCCCAATCTTCACCAAGCAAAACCAAGATCATGCAAAAACTAGCACAACTAAATAGCAACTTATGTAAATATGTGTAGATTTAGGGTTTGAGGTCCCAATTTTTAGGGTTTGGATTCAATGCTTTGATCCACATAATGTTGATGGCTGCTTCTTGGATTGAAATAATAAAAACAACGTTGACCGATTATTTGTTGGATTGAATGCTCTGATTTGGTAAACGTTGTGTTTTACTGAATATTACGAGGACTTATTTGCACATCAGCAGTACCTTTTGAAACTTGATTGAAACATCTTTAAACTGCATCGAAACATAATTTTTAGTGAACTATGCATTTAAGTTACATGAAGAAATTGGTCCTTAAATTTCACAAATAGGTACTGTAAAAATTTAAATTGATCCTGAAAAATACATAAATAAGTACCAAAGTCATCTATACAAAATGGTCCCTGAATTTCACAAATAGCCCCATAAAACCATAAACTAATCTCAAAATTTACATAAATTGGTACCAAAATTGCGTGGATAAATTGGTTTCGAGAATATGCAAAGAGATCTCTATAAAAATGTAAACTGATTTTGGAAATACATAAACATGTACAAAAATCACCTATATAAATTGGCTCAAAAATTTACAAATAGGTCTCGTAAATTTGTGATGAGTGTTGGGGATCAGTGAATGGATAAAATGGGTAGCCTGTTGGTGCTTGCCATTGCTCGTTGGAGGAAGGAAAATTGGTGCTACCAACTATTGCTCGTGTTGAAAGGGTTGAGGATTGGCCGGAGGGAGAGAATGTCTTAACTTGATGATGGCGGTTGCCGAGCTGAGGAGGTCACTATTCTAGTCTCCCGACCAAGGAAATCACTACTACTAATCACCAGGACAAGGAGATCACTACTTCCTTTTTCCGATCGGTGCTGTTGGTCCTTGGGCCAAGGAGATCATTGCTGTTAATCATTGAGTAGAGGAGATCACTATTGTTGGTCGCCTGACTGAGGAGATCGATGCTCTTCTGGTGGGAAAAATTGACGAGAAAGGAACGGAACTATTGGAGGGATTTTGAAAAGTTTTGAGCAATTCATATGGGTTGCTAAGGGCAATATGGTCTTTTAGCATAGTGGGGGTGTATTTTCTAAATTGTTTATAAAATTGATGCTAGCCTTGGAAGGTAGTTGAGGAGCAATTATATTTTTCGTATTAAAACTTTCGAAAAAATTTATGATATTATTATTTTTATTTTCATATCAGTAAAGTTTTAAAACTAAAATAAGTAGAAGGACTAGAAATTTACCGAAATTAAAATGTTCAGGACCAAATCTATTTCAAAAGTGGGTTAATTGCCTAGAAAAAGTGTGAACTAAAGTCCAATTTTCTATTCTATGAAAAACAATTTTTGCACAAAAAATTATGAACTATGCTCCATCTTTTGCCATGTACCGCGACATTTATTTTGACCATTAATTACTGAGTGTAATGTTAATTTTACTGACGATACAAATAACATCACACATGATATTTCTTTTTACTGGAAAAATCACAATGTATTATTGAATTTCCTATTATATTAAGAGCTATTATTTTTTGCTTAGAAAATCACGAATTACAGCTTTCTCCTATCTACTTACGACATCAAATGACCGCAAGAGCATAGTTATTTTTTACACCTTGTTATGCTCTTTTATATTTTCTTTTCAAATGATATAAATATAAGACATTTATAAAAAAAGATATCAATGGAAGGAAAATAATATATATAAAATCAACTTATATATTCATTGTATCACATATTCCTCAAAAGTTCATTAACTATGTAGACTATGTGATACAATGAATATTACAAGTTTATTTTATATGTTTTGTGCGTGTTCATTGATTATCCTTCTGAGAAGAAAATATAAAAGAGCATAACAAGATGTAAAGGGCAATTATTTTCTTTCGTTCAATTGACATCATGGTTAATAGGAAAAAGAGGAGTGTAATTCGTAATTTTTTAGGAAAAGTAATAGTACATCGTAAATTAGGGAATTCAACATATAGTTCATAATTTTTTAGACAAGAAAAGATGTCAGTATGACGTTTGCATCATCAGTAAAATTAATGTTACATATTATCAATTACCAGCCAAATTCAAAATTGTGGTAGATGAAGAAAGAGAGCATAATTTGTGATTTTTTGAGGGAAAAGTAGTTTGTTGTAAAATAGAAAATTCGATAATACTTGATACTTTTTTAAATAATTAACCCAAAAAAGTTTAAGATAAAAATATAAAAAAGATTAAGATTAAATGTTCTTTTTCCATTTAATTTTAATTGAAGAGGTCCTGGTGGCGGATAGGTGCATATCAAAATTAAATGTCTCAATAGTCTACGGCTCTTCTATTTCGGCGAACAACTAGCCTGCGACTCTCGGAAAAACAATCAATGCATGGTTGGACACTCTTTTCACTTAAGTAAGATCGTAGTTTCAAGTCTATTAAATAGAAAAAAATTATAATAGGATGAATTACACCACTTAATAAATCGACAGGTCTTAAAGTGGAATTCGGTTGTGTTTGTGAATATTGAGGAAGAAGTCTCCATTAGTCCTCGACATTATCACGACAATATCGAAGAAAAATCTTCTCAATTGCCAAAGCGCCTCGGTAGTTGACTATTCAGTTATTAGTATTTACAAATGAGAACAATCACCTTAATACGAAAGTTTAGACAATCGAGTATTCACTTAAACAATCTACTATCAATATAAGCAATGTTAGACCTCTTTGAACATCATCACATTTCTAAAAAACTAATAACTGAAATTTAAACAGTTATACATTAAGCAAACTTTGCTCGTTTTAACCCTTTCGAGTTCCACTATATATTTCATCAAAAAATGAAGAAGTACGTCGATACAATGTTATTTGAAGTGATTTGCTGGCAATTAAATCACTTTGAATTTTGAACGTCGCCATTTTTGAAAACCTAATACAATTTATATAGAGAGCGATAATGATTGTAACTTTCCTCCAATTTAAAGTCTTTAAAAGTCTTAAAGCATCATTTAATTTGTTCAAATTTCTAAAAAATAATATTATGTGGGTGCTTACAAATTAGTAGGATTTACAAATGAGAACTATGATCTTGATTTCAATGTTTGGAGAGTCGACTGTTTACTTAGACGGTCGATTGCCAAATGAGAGCGATCACATTTTTTAGTCGTAACTCAAATCTTTTATATGAATAGTTATATTGAGTGCAAATTTCCTACGATTTCATATTTTTAACTTTTTAATTATAATTTACAGTAGGATGATGAATCTTGGCTATTGTGTTATGATTCCAAGCGAATTCGTTATACTTAAACGTCTTCGAACCTTTATCATTACTTTTTCAAAAAAGTTGTAACTTAATTAGAAAAAGCAAAAAAAATATAGTAAATTTGCTATGTTTCAACTCTTTCAATTGTTGGTAAAATATTACTTATCAAAAAAATTGTTGGTAAAATATTCCATAGTAAAATACGAGAGGGTTGTGACATCGTTGATGAGCTCGCTTGGGCGATGGTGGTCAGCATTAGATAATCACCATTAGCCCTACCAAACTGAGTCGTGTCTAAATGTGCTTGGGTTAGAAACTCTGATGACTTGGACATGCCACATTTATTTTTCATGTTTAAACGGTTGTGTTTAAACCGTGTCCAAACATTGTTAACCCATTGATGTGGAATGTCTACTATATACAATTATACTCTAATAATATATGATACTATTACTAAAATAATAATATTGATTGATAATTAGTATAACAAATAAGTAAGATTAATCAATTATTGATCATGTAATATCATTTTTAATAATAATGATACATGAAATGCATGTAATATTTTACATATCATAAAATTTTTATGTATAAATATATTAAATTGGGTTTAATATTTAAATCAATTAGTGAAATACATTTAATAAACATGTTCAAATGTATCTTATTAGTTACACATATTCGACATATTTAAATACGTTTATTTATCATGTCCGAACAGGTTCATGTTTAAATGGGTTCATATCTAAATAGGTTTGACCTAAATCCACCTAATTCTGTATCGTATCATTTTAAATTATCGTATTATATAAAAAATTATCATGCTTAATTACCATCATTCTATCTTCTCTATCTCCTGTTAAATTAAAAGGCTTATCTGCAAAAAAAAAAAAAAAAAATTACTTGCTACTAGTTAACCAATCAAACGGCCAAGATTAAAGGAACTGATTGAATTGTCAAGAATTGATTGGGCCCACCTACTAGACCGTATGGTGACGGGACGATAGAATTTTCTGTAGGATCAGAGAGAGAGAGAGAGAGAGAGAGAGAGAGAGAGATGGAGATGGCAGAGAGAAGCGGGGGAAGCGACCGCGATGATTTCTCCGAGCTGCCGGAGGGATGCATATCCGATGTAGTCGCTCTTACCAGCCCCAGAGACGCCTGCAGGCTCAGCGTGGTCTCCTCGCTGTTAAGAACAGTCGCCGACTCGGATTCCGTCTGGGCCCGGTTCCTGCCACCGGACATCAGCTCCGTCCTCTCCCGAGCATCCGGTTCTCTTCCGCAGTTCTCTTCCCTGAAGCAGCTCTACTTCAGCCTCTGCAACAGCCCCATCCTCCTCGATGGAGACAAAATGGTGAGACCGTTTGACAAGGTTTCAATCTCACTCCCGGTTATCCAAATAAAATCTTTGATTCATCGAGTCGAACATTAGACTCCGCTCCCTGGCAAAGGAAAATTATGGTACCTGTGCCTTCTGAATCTGTCGGAACAGCAAAACCATCTCTTCATGATTTTGACCACCTTGTTAATGTTAATTCACTGCCAATGAAAAAGGGACCTTTTCTGTTTAATTAAAATGGAATTTGTGATTAAAAAAAATATATTAACATGGAATTTCTTCATATTCCTATCCGCGGGGCCTCTTGATTAGCTGATCATCGTGTGCATGACCCGTCTGATCTCTTTCCGTGGCTATTTGCCAGAGCTTTTCGCTTGATAGAAGCAGCGGTCGAAAATGTTACATGCTCTCGGCGAGGGCCCTGGGTATCGCGTGGGGCTATACCCCGAGGTATTGGAGATGGACTCCTATCCCTGATTCGAGGTACTAGCTCTGTCTCCGACTCTCAAGTCAAAATTGCTGATCAAACTCGACTGCTTGGCACTTTGTTGATTGGGTGAAGCTTTCTGGTATCAATTTGATTTACTTGAACAGGTTCCTCGAAGTGGCCGAGCTTATCACTGTGTGCTGGCTTGAGATACGGGGCAGGATCGACGTACGTATGCTATCCCCGTTGACATTATATGCAGCATACCTAGTGTTCAAGTTCAGCCCAGATTCGTATGGATTCGAGAACCAGCCTATAGAGGTGAGAGTGGGGCTTGTTGATGGTGAAGCTACTCAGCGAACTGTTTATCTAAACAGTGAAAGGGGAGGGTCTGGACCGAATGAACAGGATGTACGGAGGATTACCATACATCGCCACCACTTCCGCCAGAATCGTGGTCTGGAGGTGGAAGATGTGCGTGGAGAAAGCATGGACAGATACCCGAAGGAGAGAGGTGACAGTTGGTCGGAGATAGGACTGGGTGAGTTCTTCATCTTCTGCGAGGGAGATTGTGATGGAGAAATGGAGGTGAAGGTCTTGGAAGTGAAGAATTTGTTCTCAAAGGGTGGTCTAATCATTCATGGGATTGAGATTCGCCCTAAAGAAAGTATAACCATGTAACAGGAGGGATGACATCACAATCATGCCTTTTCTCTAAGGGTTTCATTGTAAGTTTGTGAGAGGATTTTGAGCTGTCCTCTCTCATTTTCTAGACTGTTTCCGTCGCTGTAGTAAGCATGTTTTCATGCTTGTCCAATATCCTAAGAGATATTGAGCTGTTTTAGAGATGTACTTTTTGCATCCGCTAGATTCTTAAATTAGGATCCGTCTTGGTTACGATAAGACTTCTGTGTGGTCAAATTATGCACCTGAATCCATGTGTTGCCGGTACAAGAGGAGTAATAGTCTGTGATGTCTAACGTATGTTCCACCATATGAGTTCAGATGGGGGGATAAACTAGTGCATAACTGCAGAGGTAGGTGAGAAGCTTTAAAGAAGGGGAAAAATGAGAAGATGCCAAGAAATCCCAAAGCATCCAAATCTTGGGAGAAAGTCTTCCATGGTACGGTAGAAAGCCCTCTGTCATTTACTCAATAATTTTATGTCATGATCTTATTCGTAATAGTACTTACGTGATAACACTGATCAATTAGAATCAATTACTCTTATCATTATTTTTATTTTAGTTTTTAGGTTTTATAAAAAAATTATAACAATAACTAATTATGATTTGTCAGTGTCACTAACACAACGGAAGGTTAATTTTCGAAAATTTTATTCCCAATTCCAGAAGTCACTTCGAGGTAATTTGGAATTAAAACTAATAATGTATTTAGTATTATACCTACAAGGACTCCAACTAAGTCTATGTGTTGTAATCCTTGGGTCGATGATGTTCATTGCCACCTACACGAACTGGTTTGGCTTATCACCAACCTCTTGGGGTCGACCGTTCGACTAGATGCACAAGCACACACCCTCCACAATATACACACCATGCTCCTCGTAAGAAATTAAAGAATCTTTTTTCCAAGATGATTGCCAAGAAAATATATGTTTCTTCTCCACTCCTTTCTTTTCACACGGCAGAGAAAGGAGTGTCACCGCTTTAGATTTACCTGAAAAAATCATCATGCCCCATATGCATTTGAAACCTTTTAGTGTGAGCCGAGTTGCTATATCATCATTTATTATTTTTAATGTATGAAGTTAATACATTCATTAGTGTACGTTGTAGAAAACGGAAGATTCTATCTACCCGAACGGAAACGTATGTTCCCCTTTCCATGGTAATTCAATGCGATCAAAATAATTTCTTTCTAATCATTTTGAAACTTAATTTCTGAATTAAATCTTGCGTACATATATCATCATATATTTTATTGAATCATATTTGATAATTTATTATACATGTGCAACCGAGACTTTTTGGATTCCTATAAATCCAATCGAATATTTAGTTTCTTAATAATCTTATCCATAAGGTTTGTGATTGTTATGAGCATAGTTCTTGCTAGCGAAATTCAAAATTTAAACTTATTCAATTTACGAGAAAAACTGTATTGTATGTGACCCATTGGATTCCACACTAAGCTGGTAGTGGGTCCAACAATCTCATTAAAAACTTTAATAAGATAATTCGATTAACTCTTAATTGGATAGATCCATAGGTTAAGATTAATGTCTTGCAACATATCATGACTACCTGGATAGTGAAGATTTCAATCTAAAGGATCGAACGCCCTTTGGTAATTAGTTATCGTAAAATTAAATCATTCAGTTATATAATGTCTCAAATAATTTAGGCTATGGAAGAAATGTCAAATCTCAATACTTTCATATGCCTCCAACTCTTTAAGTATTTGACTTAATTATGAAATATTGAAACTCTTTTCTAGTTTTCATACTACTCTGCCTAGGTATTTGTAAAAACATAAATTGATCCAAGACAATACATAAATAGTTACCAAAGTCACATATATAAATTGGCTCAAAAATTTACAAATAGGTCTCCTAAATTTGTGATGAGTGTTGGAGATCAGTGAATGGATAAATGGGTAGCCCGTTGGTGCTTGCCTTTGCTTGTTGGAGGAAGGAAAATCAGTGCTACCAATTATTGCTTGGGGTGAGAGGGTTGAGGATTGGCCGGAGGGAGAGAATTTCTTGCCTTGATGATGCTGGTTGCTAGGCTGAGGAGGTCACTATTGCTGGTCTCCTGACCAAGGAAATCACTGCTACTGATCATCGGGACAAGGAGATCGCTGCTTCCTTTTGCTAATTGGTGTTGCTGGTCCCCAAGCCAAGGAGATCGTTGCTGCTAATCATCAGGCTGAGGAGATCATTGTTGTTGGTCGCCGGGTTGGGAGATCGATGCTCTTCTGGTGCGAAAAGTTGAGGAGAAAGGAAGGGAACTATTGGAGGGATTTTGAAAAGTTTTCGGCAATTCAAATGGGTCGCTAAGGGCAATATGGAGTGGGGGTGTATTTTCAAAATGGTTTCCAAATTGATGCTAGTCTTGGAAGGTAGTTAAGGAGCAATTTTATTTTTCCCATTAAAATGTTCCAAAAAGATTATGATATCATTATTTTTATTGTCATATCAATAAAGTTTTAAAATTAAAATAAGTAGAAGGACTAGAAATATACCGAAATTAAAATGTTCAGTGCCAAATCTATTTCAAAAGTGGGTTAATTGCGTAGAAAAGTGTGAGCTAAAGTCCAATTTTCTATTTATGAACAACTATTTTTGTCCAAAAAATTATGAACAATGCACCATCTTTTGCCATGCACCGCAGCATTTATTTTTACCATTAATTACTAAGTCCAATGTTAATTTTGTTGACGATGCAAACAACGTCACACATGATATTTCTTTTTACTTGAAAAATCATAACGCATTATCGAATTTTCTATTACATCAAGAGCTATTATTTTTTTCTTAGAAAATCACAAATTACAGTTTTCTCCTATCTACTTACAACATCAAATGACTGAAAGAAGATAATTATTTTCTTACACCTTGTTATGCTCTTTTATATTTTCTTTTCAAATGATATAAATAGAAGACACTTATAAAAAAAGATATCAATATAAGGCAAATAAAATATATAAAATCAACTTATATATTCATTGTGTCACATATTCCTCAAAAGTTCATTAACTATGAAGACTATGTGAGGCAATGAATATTATAATTTTATTTTATATATTTTGTATGTGTTCTATGATTATCCTTCTGAAAAGAAAATATAAAAGTGCATAACAAGATGTAAAGAGCAATAATTTTCTTTGTTCAATTGACATCATGGTTAAAAGGAAAAAGAGGAGTGTAATTTGTAATTTTTTAGGAAAAGTAATAGTACATCGTAAACTAGGGAATTCGATAAATAGTTCATAGTTTTTTAGATAAAAAAAGATGTCACGCATGATGTTTGCACCATTAGTAAAATTATTGTTACATATTATCAATTAACGACCAATTCAACATCGTGGTAGATTGAGAAAAGAAAAGTATAATTTGTGATTTTTTCTGAGGGAAAAATAGTTGGTGATAAAGTAGAAAATTTGATAATGGTTTATGCTTTTTACATAATTAACCCAAAAAAGTTTAAGATAAAAATATAAAAAAGATTAAAATTAAATGTTTTTTTCCATTTAATTTTAATTGAAGACGTCCTGGTGGCGGATAGGTGCATATCAAAATTAAATGTCTCAATAGTCTACGGCTCTTCGATTTCGGCAAACAACTAGTCTACGACTCTCGGAAAAACAATCTAGTGCATGGTTAGACACTCTTTTCAAGTAAGATCGTAGTTTCAAGTATATTAAATAGAAAAAAATTATAATAGGATGAATTACACCAATTAATAAATCAACAGGTCTTAAAGTGGAATTCGGTTGTGTTTGTGAATATTGAGGAAGAAGTCTCCATCAGTCCTCGACATTATCACGACAATATCGAAGAAAAATCTTCTCAATTGCCAAAGGGCCTCAGTAGTTGACTGTTCACTTGCTAGTATTTACAAATGAGAACAATCACCTTAATACGAAAGTTTAGACAATCGAGTATTCACTTAAACAATCTACTGTCAATATAAGTAATGTTAGACCTCTTTGAACATCATCACATTTCTAAAAAACTAATAACTAAAATTTAAACAGTTATACATTAAGCAAACTTTGCTTGTTTTAACCCTTTCGAGTTCCACTGCATATTTCATTAAAAAATGAAGAAGTACGTCAATACAATGTTATTTGAAGTGATTTGCTGGCAATTAAATCACTTTGAATTTTGAACGTCGCCATTTTTGAAAACCTAATGCAATTTATATAGAAAGCGGTAATGATTGTGACTTTCCTCCAATTTAAAGTCTTTAAAAGTCTTAAAGCATCATTTAATTCGTTCAAATTTCTAAATAATAACATTATGTGGGTGCTTACAAATTAGTAGTATTTACAAGTGAGAACTATGACCTTGATTTGAATGTTTGGGCAGTCGACTATTTACTTAGACGGTTGATTGCCAAATGAGAGCGATCACATTTTTTAGTCGTAACCCAAATCTTTTATATGAATAGTTGTATTGAGTGCAAATTTCCTTCAATTTCATATTTTTAACTTTTTAATTATACTTTACAGTAGGATGATGAATCTTGGCTATTGCATTTCGATTTCAAGCGAATTTGTTATAGTTAAACCTCTTCAAACTTTAATCATTACTTTTTCAAAAAAAGTTGTAACTTAACTAGAAAAAGTAAAAATAATAGCAAATTTGCTATGTTTCAACTCTTTCAATTATTGGTAAAATATTACTTATAAAAAAATTTGGTAAAATATTCCATAGTAAAATACGAGAGGGTTGTGACGCCGTTGATCAGCTCGCTTGGGCGATGGTGGTTAGCATTAGATAATCACCATTACCCCGCCAAACTGAGTCGTGTCTAAATGTACTTGGGTTAGAAACTCTGATGACTTGAAGATGCCACATTTATTTTTCATGTCCAACGATCGTGTTTAAACCGTGTTTAAACATGGTTAACCCATTGAATGTGGAATGTCTATGATATATAATTATACTCTAATAATATATGGTACTATTACTAAAATAATAATATTTATTAATAATTAGTATAACAATAAGTAAGATTAATCAATTATTGATTATGTAACATCATTTTTAACAATAATGATACATGAAATGCATGTAATATTTTACATATTATAAAATTTTTATGCATAAATATATCAAACTAGGTTCGATATTTATATCAAATAGTGAAATACATTTAATAAGCGTGTTCAAATGTGTCTTATTAGTTACACATATTCAACACATTTAAACACGTTTATTTATCGTGTCTGAACAGGTTCAAGTTTAAATGGGTTCGTGTCTAAATAGGTTTGACGTAAATCCACCTAATTCTGTGTTGTATCATGTCAAATTATCGTATTATATAAAAAATTATCATGCTTAATTACCATCCTTCTATCTTCTCTGTCACGTGCTAAAAGGCTTATTTGCCAAAAAATTAATTTTTACTTGCTACCGGTACAACCAGTTAACCAATCGAACGGTCAAGATTAAAGGAACTGATTGACTTGCCAAGAATTTATTGGGCTCACCTACTAGACGGTATGGTGACGGGATGGTAGAATTTTCTGCAAGATCAAAGAAATTGCATAGGAGTAATCAACTAGGGGTTGACCCAGTGGTTCCCTCACTATATCCCCAAATAGGTGATTCGAAGATTGAATCTCAAGTTGAGAGGGTCGACGTAAATTTTTCCGGGGATCTCGGCCCGATCGCAGATTTGTCTCGAGGTATGTTTCGGTTGGTCCGGAGATATTGTGTGGTGCAAATAAAAAAAAAAAAGGAAAGTGCAGAGTAGTTTCCACTATTGTGATTGACGTGGTACTCACGTTGCCGGTCGTTACACGCTGAGGAATTTTCAGGTCAATAAATAGCGTAGAACTTAACTTTGAAGAATTCAGGAATGGAATCAAAATCAAAACTTATTAACTTATTCAAACGATTAATTTTAATTGTTTGTGACTTTTTATTTGAATTTTAATTCACAAATTGTTATATTTCTAATTTAATAAACTTTCATATGATATAATAATTACGTATATTTGATGAAATTTCATGTTTAAACTATTATTATAATTTAAAATAAGTAATAAATAATATTTAAATATAATGAAAACATGCTTAAAATTCTATAATTCAGTGATGATAAAAACTATATAAAATAATAATAGTCAAGAAAATATCAAAAGTAATTCATATTATTGAGGTAAAATAATAAATAATAAGTAACTTCTAATATATTACCCGAAACTTATAGTTACTTACGGGTTCTGGGTATGATCTAGACGATTCAACATCGCAGGGGCCAGATCGTAAATTTAAAAATTAGTCTTATATAGAAAGATTGTGCTTTCAATTTTATTGAATAGAAAAAATTTTAATACGATGAATTATGCTACTTAATAAATCGACGTGTCTTAATACAATTGCCAAAGGACATGGGTAGGATCAAAGAAAGTGCAGTGGAGTAGCTAAGTCACGTCTTCCACTATTTTGATTGACGTTGTATTCAAGTTGGCCGGTCGAATTTTCTTTTCAATAAATAGCGTAGCACTTAAGCTTGAAGAATATGTGCCCCTAATCAGAATCGGAATCTGTTAACTTGTTTGTACGATTAATTTAAATCGTTCTTGACTTTTTTTATTTGAATTCCAATTCACAAGAATTTCTAACCCGATACACTTTCATTTGACATAATAATTACGTATATTTGATATTTTTTCATGTTTAAAGTATCATTATAATCTAAAATCAGTAATAAATATGATTTACATATAACACAAATGTACTTAAAATTATATATATTAGATTATGATAAAGCCTATAACAAATAATAATAACCATGAAAAATATTAAAGTAATTCATATGATTAAGGTAAAAGAATAAATAACAAGCAGTTTGTAACTAAATACTTATAATCTTAATATCTTACAGATTTTGGTCAGAGTAGAGTTCAGATTTAAAATTTAAAAACGTAAAAAAATACATGGCTTCCAGACCTCGTCACCCTTCCTCATCTATGTATACGTAGACACATACGTGTACAAATGTATACATACATACAATAATAGTTGCATGCACGCGTTGATTTGATTCTTAATATCGGAGCCAGAAGCCTGGAGAGAGAGAGGGGAGAGAGGGATGGAGATGGCAGAGAGAAGCGAGGGAAGCGACCGCGATGATTTCTCCAAGCTGCCGGACGGGTGCATATCCGATGTAGTCGCTCTTACCAGCCCCAGAGACGCCTGCAGGCTCAGCGTGGTCTCCTCGCCGTTGAGAACAGTCGCCGACTCGGATTCCGTCTGGGCCCGGTTCCTGCCACTGGACATCATGTCCGTGCTCTCCCGAGCATCCGGCTCTCTTCCACAGTTCTCTTCCCGGAAGCAGCTTTACTTCAGCCTCTGCAGCAGCCCCATCCTCCTCGATGGAGGCAAAATGGTGAGACCGTTTGACAAGGTTTCAATCTCACTCCCGGTTATCAAAATAAAATCTTTGATTCATCGAGTCGAACATTAGACTCCCCTCCTTGGCAAAGGAAAATTATGGTACCTGTGCCTTCTGAATCTGTCGGAACAACAAAACCATCTCTTCATGATTTTGACCACCTTGTTAATGTTAATTCACTCCCAATGAAAAAGGGACTTTTTCTGTTTAATTAAAATGGAATTTGTGATAAAAAATATTAACATGGAATTTCTTCATATTCCTATCCGCGGGCCCTCTTGATTAGCTGATCATTGTGTGCATGACCCGCTTGATCTCTTTCCGTGGCTATTGCCAGAGCTTTTCGCTTGATAGAAGCAGCGGTCGAAAATGTTACATGCTCTCAGCGAGGGCTCTCGGTATCGTGTGGGGTGATACCCCGGAGTATTGGAGATGGACTTCTATCCCTGATTCGAGGTACTAGCTCTGTCTCCGACTCTCAAGTCAAAATTGCTGATCAAACTCGACTTTTTGCAACTTTGTTGATTGGGTGAATCTTTCTGGTATCAATTTGATTTACTTGAACAGGTTCCTCGAAGTAGCCGAGCTTATCACTGTGTGCTGGCTTGAAATACGGGGCAGGATTGACGTACGTATGCTATCCCCGTTGACATTTTATGCAGCATACCTAGTGTTCAAGTTCAGCCCAGATTCGTATGGATTCAAGAACCAGCCTATAGAGGTGAGAGTCGGGCTTGTTGATGGTGAAGCTACTCAGCGAACTGTTTATCTAAACAGTGAAAGGAGAGGGTCTGGATCGAATCAACGGGATGTACGGAGGATTACTGTACATCCCCACCACTTCCGCCAGAATCGTGGTCTGGAGCTGGAAGATGTGCGTGGAGAAGGCATGGACAGATACCCGAAGGAGAGAGGCGACAGTTGGTTGGAGATAGGACTGGGTGAGTTCTTCTGCGAGGGAGATTGTGATGGAGAAATGGAGGTGAAGGTCTTGGAAGTGAAGAAGTTGTTCTGGAAGGGTGGTCTAATCATTCATGGAATTGAGATTCGCCCTAAAGAAAATATAACCATGTAACAGCGGGGTTGACATGACAATCATGCCTTTTCTCTAAGAGTTTCATTGTAAGTTTGTGAGAAGTTTTTATGCTGTCCTGTCTCATTTTCTAGTTTGTTTCTGTAGCAGTAGTAAGCATGTTTTTATGCTTGTCCAATATCCTAAGAGACATTGAGCTGTTTTAGAGATGTGGTTTTTGGATCAGCTAGATTCTTAATTAGGATCCGTCTTGGTTACAATGAGACTCCTGTGTGGTCAAATTATGCACCTGAATCCATGTTTTGCCGGTACAAGAGGAGCAATTGTCTGTGATGTCTAACGTATGTTCCACCATATGACTTCAGATGGGGGGATAAACTAGTGCATAACTGCAGAGGTAGGTGAGAACCTTTAAAGAAGGGGAAAAATGAGAAGATGCTACGAAATCCCAAAGCATTCAAATTTTGGGAGAAAGTCTTCCATAGAATGGTAGAAAGCCCTTTGTCAATTACTCAATAATTTTATGTCATCGTATCGTGCGTAGCAGTACTTACGTAATAACACTGATCAATCAGAATTAATTACTCTTATCATCGTTTTTTTTAGATTTTATAAAAAAATATAAAAATAAATGATTTTGATTTGTCAGTGTCACTGTTGGGAATCATAATGTAGCGGAAGATTAATTTTCGAAAAATTTATTCGTAATCCCAGAAGTCAGTTCGAGGTAATTTGGAATTAAAACTAACGAGGTTATTTAGTATTATAGCTACAAGGATTCCGACTTAGTCTATGTGTTGTAATCCCTGGGTCGGTGTTGTTCGACGCCGCCTGCACGAACTGATTTGTCCGATCATGAACCTTTCGTGGTCGACCGTTTGATTGAATGCACAAGTACACGCCATTCACGATATCCACACCATGCTCCTCGTAAGAAATTGAAGAATCTTTCTTCCTAGACGGTTACCAAGAAAATATATTTTTCTTCTCTATTCTTTTCTTTTCACACGGCAGAGAAAAGAGTATCACCCTTTTAGATTTACCAGAAAAAATCATCATGCCCCATATGCATTTGAAACCTTTTAATGTCAGCCGAATGGCTATATCATTTATTATTATTAGTGTATGAACTTAATATATTCATTAGTGTACGTCGTAGAAAACGGAAGATTCTATCTACCCGAACGGAAACGTATGTCTTCATTTTCATGGTAATTCAATTCGATCAAAATAATCTCATTCAAATCATTTTGAAACTTAATCGCTGAATTAAATCTTGTGTACGTATATCATCATATATTTTATCGAATCATATTTGATAATTTATTATACATGTGTAACCGAGACTTATTGGATTTCTATAAATCCAATCGAATACTTAGTTTCTTAATAACCTTATCCATAAGGTTCGTGACCGTTATGAGCATAGTTCTTGCTAGCGAAATTCAAAATTTAAGCATATTAAATTTTGGTTATGAGAAAAACCTATATTGTGTCTGACCCATTGGATTCAACACTAGGCCGACAATGGGTCCAACAATCACATTAAAAACTTTAACAAGATAATTTGATTAACTCTTAATCAGATAGACCCATAGGTCAAGATTGACATCTTGCAACATGTCATGACTATCGGGATAGTGAAGACTTTAATCTAAAGGATCAAACGCCCTCTAGTAATTAGTTATCATAAAATTAAATAATTCAATTATATAATGTCTCAAATAAGTTAGGCTATGGATGAAATGTCAAACCTCAATACTTTCATATGTCTCCAGTATTTGTCTTAATTATAAAACATTGGAAACTCCTTTCTAATTTTTGTACTACTCTACCCAGAGATTTTCTGAGTTAATACTAAATAGAATACATAAGACATTCTTTTCTACCATCGGAGTAACCGATCCCTTATTAATTACTCATCACCTCCAAAAAAGTTTCACTATATCCAAAATACTCTACACATGTCTTAGAGAGTCATGTTAAGGAATAGGTAAAACCACAATTTAACAATTATAAAGTACTATGGTAGTTTTAGGTATAAGGATTACTTACATCTACTATGACTTAAGGATTAGCATAGTGACACTTGTTTCAGAATCTATTCGGTTTTCCTCTAGCAAGTTAGTTTAGTGAACTCATTTTATAATATCACCCAAACTCGTATATTAGTGACTTTTCACAAGTAATTGTGAGATGAGTTATCATCTACTTTAAAGCATGTAATAAGTATGCTAGTAGTACCAGATTATTGATCCCGACTAACTGATCCTATGACTGGGAAGGTTTTTTAGGTCTATGAGATCTTATATATCACTGGTATAATCTCATTATAACTCTAAAATTAACATCAATTTATGGGTTTCATCATAGTCAATATAAAATAAGTAGCAAATGATGAATAATAAATGCATTGTTTATATTTCACGAATAAAGATTACTTCAATTACATTACATATGATTAGATTTATGGCACTATTCCCAACAATCTCCGACTCGCACTAAAGCCAATCACTAGGGTATTTTCTACCCATGCTTTCTAGGTGGTGATCAAAATTGCTACTAAGATAAATGCGTAATGAGTAGATCTGTAATGTTGTTTCGTGTGTTGACTCGTTCGACATCACATCACCTCCCAATAATTTTTTAAATGAGGTAATACAAAATGAGTTGAACTCTTCCAACTTATGCCCAATATTGAAGGTAAAGACTTACCATGAAGCCATTTTACTATCACGAATATATAAATTGAAAATTAGAGTCAATATGTCCTCCCAGTTTCAAGTATAATCCATTATATATCTAAAAAACTTTTTTAGTACTTATTAAGTATTTAAGAATATCTTTTCCGTATAACTCTCTAAAAAACTTTCCAAACTAGTCTGAGTTCGATTGATGACCTCAAAGATATAAGCCATATCAGACCTAATATGATTCATGTCGCATTGAATATTATCCATCTTTTTATCTCTCTTCAGATTTCTTTAGTGACACCATCTTGGAGAGAAAAAAATATAATGAATCACTGATAAGTAAACACATTTACTCTCTTACATGTTAAATCTCTTCAATACGGTATCTATATATCTATATTGGGATAAATGAATAATGTTAGGTCTATCCTATAGATCTTTATACATAATACTTCTCTCAAATCTTTCATTGAGAAATTATTAGTTAAAATTTTCACCAATTGCTTTATTAGTGCATCATTTTTGAGAAATATAATAGTGATCCCGCTAACCTTCTTATAATCACAATATTTATGCTTATTTTTGATAATAAAGTCAAAGTTTTTTACTTTTCATCAAAATGGATGTGTCATCTTCTCAAAACTTGCTTTAATCCATAAATAGATCTACTGAGTCTCAACTTGGTGCTTACTGAGTTTATCTCGGACTTAATGGCATCTGCCATTTATCACAGTTAATATTCTTGACTGTATCATCATATTGTGGACCACCTACATCTATGACATCCAAATCTTGGTCATTCTCAATGAACAAATTCAACGTTTGAGGTTCTTTATGCATCCTCATAGATTTTCGAGGAGATTCGAGAGGCCATGGTACATGAATTGGTTCTGGGTCAACATGTTACTCTTCCATTGGTTTGATGAGAGACTATTTGTGGGTTGGGAACTTCATCAAGTTCCATGGCTCTTCTACTCCCACTGTCCTAGAAAAACCTTTTCTCTAGGAAGTGTCATATCTACTGACAAATACCTTTTGTTCCGCAAAAGAGTAAAAGTTAATATCCTAAACTTACATTAGAATTACCAACAAACCTACAATATTCTTATCTCGCACAAATTTGTCTACATCTAGAAGCTTTACATAAGATGACCAATCCCACACCTTAAGGTGCATAAAAATTGACTTTTTACCATTCCTATCTCATATGACGTACTACATACAGACTTCGTGGAAACTTATTTTCAAAGATAGATGGCTATTTCTAAAACATATCTCAAAATGAAATAGGGAGTTCATTATAGCAAATAATGGACCACATCACATACGATTTCTCCTCCCAACTATCCCATAGTATAAGGAAGAGTCCATTAGGAAATTATTTTGTTAGTTTATTCAACATGAAGTAAATTTTCATTCATATCTGTCTATCAAGCCATTGGAGACCCTTCTGGTTCCCAATATTCATCCCATGAATATGAAGCAACCATTACATTGAAAACTTTTTATTAAAACTAGAATATAATGATAGTTTATTTAGTTTAATAATTTTGCTCAAAGGTAAATGCAAGCAAAAGATTCATCTTGTTAATGTAGCAACTCTTGTGCCATTGTCACACATGGACATGCTCTACTTTGCTTGTGTTCTACTTCTTCTCAATCCCTACAACAATTTGCAGATATGTGAACCACATCTAGTATCTAATACCTATGAAGTAGAAATTATAAATGACTTTTGATTACGATTCAGAAGCCTTCTTTTGCTTCAGCTCTGCAAGGTATAACTTGCAATTCCTTTTTTAATGGCAATCTTTCCCACAATGGAAGCAGGTGCCCATGTTAGAGACTTTCTCTTTTTCCCTTCTTCTCGATCTACTTTTTAGGTTTCACAAATTTATTAAAAGATTTCTCCTTTTTAGGACTTTTCTTTGCCTTCTTCTTAGAGGTGTTTTCCACTAACAAGACCTTGCCTTTATCCTTCACACAAGGTGGGTCTCCCCAGCCTTCAGTATATTAAGGAGCTCGAGCAGTGAGACGTCCAGCTTTTTCATGCAGAAATTGATAATAAATTGTGAAAATGATCCTGAGAGAGATTAGAGAATTTAAGTCTTGACTTTAACTCTCCATCCGTTATGAAGCACAACTTCTTTAATTCTCCAATCAAAGTGATTAATTTGAGGATGTGGGCCTCAATTGGAGTTTCTTCTACCATCGTAGTTTGGAAGAGCTCATATTTAGCAGTTCTACTCTGTTTACCAGACAACTCTTTGAGGCAAAGCATAATAGATTTGGCATCCATTTTTGCAGGCTACTTTTGGAGCTCATTGCTCAAGGATGCTAGTATGATACATTGCATTAGAGTGCTATCATCTTGTCACTTCTGATAAGCAGTTTTCTCTTTCTGTGTGGCATCTTTTGCTAGGGAATTAGGATTGAAAGAATCATGGATGTATGATACTTTCTCCTAGCTGAGGATGATCCTTAAATTCCTTAGCTAGTCCACATAATTTGACCTAGGTAAGTTTGTTAGCATCTAGTATGCTTTGAACTGATACTGACATAGACATGATGCAAATAATATCCACGATATAAGAACAACATGCATGAGCAGATATTCATGAAATATGATGCTTGATTATTGAGGTCTTTTGATTAAATCACGACTCCCACTAAATTTAGTAGTTTTCATTGCCCTCTAAAAGAAAGACAGGAGACCCCATTGGAAAGTCTCTTATTGGGTAAAATAGAATCCCATTTATCCTGCCAAGGCCTCGCATGTAACACAACAAACTTCAAATAAGTCTACAGGTAGACAACTCTTAACCAATTACATCTCATTTAACTTCCATTTAATTTTGCCTCTAAGATTATTGTAGCATTGTGTGTACACAACAAACCATAAATCTTAGTTAACTCATCATTCATATACTTACACAAAAATGAAACTACCCTTGAGTGTAGCTCAACAAGGCAGCAACATTTAGGCATATAATATTATATATCACATATATTTGATAAGGAAGCATCGTACTAACTCATGTGAAGAGCCTTCTGTGTGCACAACAACTCCCCCCCACGCTCAATGACACACTATGCATCTCATTAATGATGGAAGGCATGACTAATATAATAAAAGCATATAAGTTTCAACTTAATATTTTTGGAGAGTCTTTGTACAATTATTATATAATTTAACATCACATGCATAATATAATAAAAGCAGATAAATGAGGATGATTATAGACATTCATATGATTGATACACCCAAGCCATAGGGTGTCTCACTCATAATACCATAGAAATTATATTTCAAGTACACTTCCAGACCTTAAAATTGAGTTAATAACATGCATTCCACTTGTTATTTTAGTTGTTTTTGCTGAAATGTGAATATCTGTGCGCTCCCTAGGAGGTTAATATCCATCCTCTAAATTTTTCTGGGTGTTTGTAGGACTTCCTCAATAGAAAACATGCCAAGTAAGATATCAATGGAAAGTTCGTCGAGTCAGGAATCCAATACATCAAATTGTACATGATTTGGAGCTAAAATAGGGAAGGTATGGCCAAACGAAGTAAACTGTGCAGAACAAACTCAGTGTACCGTGGTCTAAACAATACTACACTGTAGTTTACAGAGAGCATCAAGGGCTGAATTTCATCTCAGTGCACCGTGGTCTGAATAGTGCTTCACCTCGGTGAGCTGCACCGAAATGGTAGGACCCGAGATTTTCTATCCCACACTAACCATACCAAGTTTGGAGGATGTAGAAATACCTTATAAATAGAAGGGCACACCCATAAAAAGAAAGGAGGAAATATAGAGATACCTTTTCACAACAAGGCAAACCTGGACAAGGTTCTTGGCGGGATAAAGGTTACGAAGCCGGGCATCAGAACACGGGTCGTGGATAAAACAGCTAAGGAATCAAGCTCATCATTAGTGTTTGAGACCTCTTCTACCTTTAGCTCCTTTCTCTTCATTTTGGTTTTGTAACTTTCAATTCCGATGAACATGTATTGTGACATAACTATGTTCGGCTAGTTTCTTATTCTCCAGGGTAGTAAGTGGATCTTAGTGCTTATTTTATCCATGTATTGAATTTCTATTTCCCATATCTATGAAGGTGTTCTATTTCCCTTATGTTTACTGTACTTCATGTGTTTATTGGTGTCTGGTGAACTTGATAAATCGATCTAAGGGACGATGAGAAAACACGAGAGTGAGAATCCTGTAGCCTAAGTAAACATAAACTAGGAATAATCATACCGATAGGTAGATTAGTCATTCTAAGAGTTAGAAGAGATGTGTGAGAAGGCCTGAGAGGTAGTCATCGCCCTAGGGATCCCGACACGGTTAAGAACACGACCCTTGGTCCCTTAATTCTAACTACCTAGAGATAGAGTGGGTTAGGATCATCCTAGGGATACATCCTAATTACGATGAGAGTCGGATTAGGTGACTTTAAAACCCGTGGATAGGAGAAGAGGATGCTTGACTTGATCCGATTAATTAAGTCCAAGAGGATTGAAATAGACCTAAGTGAAACTGAATCCCTAGAATTGTTTCCTTGTTGAGATCATATAAAGTTATTTCTATTTTCTTTAGATTGTCTGCTTTTACTTCTTTTCTTGTAATTTTTGCATCCTTGCAACTATTGTGTGGTTTGACTTGGTACTTTGTGTTCTAAATTCGTGCTCGATAGGCTTTGATCCTCTTGGAACGATACTCGCTTGTCAGGTTTACTACTTGCGATCCGTCCTCTTGCGGGCTAATAGCGAACAAGGTTTTTGGCACCGTTGCCAAGGATCTAAGTGTATCTATCGACCCGAATTGAAGCACTTGGCCTTGACCAAACCAATTTACTTTTTTGTACTTTTCTCTTGTGTTGTAGTCCTCATTCCCTTATTTTGTAGTCTCTCGGTGTATGAGTAGAAGATCTCAACAAGCCTTACTACCGCTTGATCTGGAAATAGAGTGAACTCTCATTCGGAGGAGGAAAGAACAATCACTTGCGAAGATTTCATCTTCTCATAACATGGAGGACCCTTAAGACAACCATGCACTTAAGATGAGACACCATGTGAGATCGCGAACGGACAACCGATCGAGTATTGCCAAACTAGTTGCTCAAGCTCACACATTCGAGATTAGACTGGCGATACTCCAAATTATTCAAACAACATGCTCATTTAGTGGCGGACCAAATGAGGACCCTCATGCCCATCTTGCTATTTTTAATGATTTGTGTGATACTTTTAGACAAAATAGGGCTCCTCAAGATTATATCAAAACAACCTTATTTCCTTTCTCTCTTAGGGACAAGGCAAGGACATGGCTTAACTTATTTCCGTTGAGATCCTTAAACAGTTGGGACATCATTGTGGAGAAGTTTCTCACGAAGTATTTTCCACCCTCCAAGATGGCTAAGTTCAGGAGTGATATGACATCATTTGAGCAAGTTCCGATGGAAATAGTGACAGAAGCATAGGAGCGCTACAAAGGCTTACTGCACAATTGTCTAAATCATGACCTTCCGATGTGGCAAGTGGTAAATGCATTTTATAATGGAATTTCTGATGCCTTGCAAACTTATATCAATGCTGCTACAGGAGTGCTTGAAAAGACACCGGAGGAAACATACAACCTCATTGAGGCATTAGCAACAAATGTGGTATTTGAGTGAAACATGGCTCAAAAGGGAACAACCAGAGTCCACTCGATAGGTGCTCTAATAGCCCTCTTGGCCAAGATGGTTGCCTTAATGGCAACCATGAAGCCACAATGAGTCGGTGCAACCTCGACGGTCTTTGAAGACTATCCGATAGAAGCTGGGCATCAGGAGGCAAATTTCGTGGGAAGCAAACCGAGGAACAACCCATATTCAAGCACTTACAATCCGGGTTGGTGAAATCACCCCAACTTTTCATATGCTAACAACCGGCCAACTCAACCACCGGGGTTCCAATCGATGCAAAAGATAGCACCATGTGACACCGAACGACTTACAAAACTTGAAAATGCTTTTCTTGAGCTTATGGTGGCTAACAAGAACACTAATACAAGTGTACAATCCAACACTAATAGCATTATTACTTTGCAGGCACAAATGAAGAACATGGAAACTCAACTAGGACAAATTGCTCAAGCCAGTAGAGTCTGGGCACAAGGATCACTTCCGAGCAACATCGAGATAAATCCAAGGGGAGGCAGATCCGAGCACGTAAATGCTATCATGCTGGGAAGTGGAAAAGGTAGGTGTTGATCACAGTCAGCCTGATGTCGAAGTAGAAGAGAGCAACCCTCCAGCACACGGTGAAACTACAAAACACACCGTGGTGTCCCAAGAGCCCACTATGGTTAGAAGACATGCAGCATTGTAGTCCACATATTGCAGCACCGTGGCACCAAAGTGCCCAATAGTTGAAGCCACAAGGACACAGAGCATACCAGCAGGCACGAGAGACAGGCACATCGCGATACCCACCAGCCACACAGAGGTGCCCCGGGACCAGAATGACAAAATGCCACAGCTGACTCCTAGGTAGAGAGTAGTAACCCACAACTATCAGGAACGGCCCCGGCAAAGGAAAACAACACCAACAAGCCTACTCAGACATAACCTCCATTACCATATCCACAATGAGCAAAGCGGGATCAATATGAGTTTCAATTTTGTAAGTTTCTTGATACATTCCGTAAACTGCACATTAATATCCCTTTGGAAAGAGCATTGGAGCAAATGCCGAGCTATGCCAAATTTATGAAGGATATCCTTTCACTCAAGAGGAAGCTTGCCGATTTCGAGACGGTTGTGCTAACAGCAGAGTTAAGTGCAATCCTTTAGAAAAAGCTTCCTCCAAAGTGCAAGGACCTAGGAAGTTTCACTATCCCTTGTTCTATTGGTGAAAGCTTCGAAGTAAGGCATTATGTGATTTGGGTGCTAGCATTAATCTCATGCTTATACTGTATTCAGGAATTAGGTGTAGGTGAGGTTAAGCCAACTACGGTAAGACTGCAATTAGCTGATAAATCGTTGGCTTATCTCTTAGGAATTGTGGAGGATGTTCTAATTAAGGTAGATAAATTTATTTTCCCTATTGAATTCATTGTTTTGGATTATGATGAGGACAGGAGCATCCCGTTAGTTTTGGGTCACCCATTCTTGGCAACTAGTCGAGCACTAATCGATATGCAGAAAGGAGAATTTGACTATGCATGTGAATGGCCAGGAAGTAACATTTAATGTTTATAATGCATTGAAACATTCTAGTGAATCTGATGAAGTTCTCTCCCTTGATATATGTGAGCAGGTGACTAGGACAGCAGTCCAAGAGATAGCATCGGAGGATCCTCTTGAATCGGTTCTAATCGGGAAGTCACCTTCAGATGATCAAGATCTACAAGAGGTCCTCAAGATATTGGAGTCTTTCCCCTCGCTACCACAGAATGTGTCATATTTTGAACCTTTGGAGGTTAGACATAATTCTTTGAAGCCATCCATCCAAGAACTACTAGAACTGGAACTTAAACCCTTACCAAAACATTTAAGGTATGCTTTCCTTGGCACTTCTTCCACGCTTCCTGTTATTGTTGCCTCCGACCTAACATTAGTACAGGAAGAAAAAATCCTTTGAGTTCTTCGGAACCAAATGAAAGCAGTTGGGTGGACCATAGCTGATATCCAAAGAATTAACCCCTCGATATGCATGCACAAGATCTTTCTCGAAGAAAACTACAAGGAATCGATAGAAGAATAAAGGAGGCTTAATCCCGTCATGAAGGAGGTAGTTAAGAAAGAGATCCTCCAATGGCTCGATGCAGGTATATTCTTTCCCATCTCTGATAGCAAATGGGTCAGTCTAGTACAGTGTGCCTAAGAAATGCGGCATGACAGTTATAGTAAATGAAGGTAATGAGTTAATTCCAACTAGAATTGTGATAAGATGGAGAATATGCATGGATTACCGCAAGCTAAATAAGGCCACACATAAGGATCATTTTCCACTTCCCTTTATGCATGGCTATTTAGGTTATAACCAAATTGTTATAGCTCCTGAGGATCAAGAGAAAACCACCTTTGTGTGCCCTTATGACACATTTGCATTCCAGCGAATGCCATTCGGATTGTGTAATGCACCAGCCACTTTTCAGAGATGTATGATGTCTATATTTTTTGATTTGATTGAAAAGTGTATAGATGTTTTTATGGATGATTTTTCTGTGTATGGCAACTCATTTGATGAACATTTGGCTAATGTGTCTCTTGTCCTAAAAAGATGTGAGGAAACTAACCTTATTTTGAATTGGGAAAAATGCCATTCATGGTAAAAGAAGGAATAATTTTGGGACATAAAATTTCTAAAAATGGCATGGAGGTAGATAGGGCCAAGATTGCTTTAATTGAAAAGTTGCCACCATCAACAAATGTCGAAGGTGTTACAAGCTTCTTAGGACATGCTAGTTTCTATAGAAGGTTTATAAGGAGTTTTCAAAAATAGCAAAACCATTGTGTAACATCTTAGAAAAGAATGTTCCTTTTGTATTTAACGATGATTGCTTGCAGGCCTTTACCGAATTGAAGGCAAGACTCGTTTCTGCACTTATTATAATTGCCCCTGACTGGTCCTTACCTTTTGAACTAATGTGCGATGCAAGCGATTTTGCAATAGGTGCAGCACTAGGTCAAAGGAGAAACAGAATCTTCCATCCTATATATTATGCAAGCAGAACACTTGATGAGACTCAAACCAACTACATAACAACAGAGAATGAGTTTCTTGTTGTAGTTTTTGCTATTGATAAATTTCGATCATGCTTGATTTGCATTATAGTTACTATTTTTATTGATCATGCAACAAACAAGTATCTAATCCAAAAGAAGAATGCAAAATCGAGACTCATCCGATGGGTCCTTCTACAAGAGTTTGACCTTGAGATTCGGGACCCAAAGGGATCAGAGAATCAAGTGGCAGATCACTTATCCCGACTTGAGAACAAGGAGTGCATGGAAAAAGTGTTAATTAATGAGTTCTTCCTAGATCAACAAGTTTTTACCTTATCATCTATTCCTTGGTTTGCTGATATTGTGAATTATTTGGTTTCTTGATTCATTTTGTCAGAATTTAATGCTCGACAAAGGAAAAGATTTTTGAATGATTCCATGAAATACATTTGGGATGAACCATATTTGTTTAGAGTAGGACTTGATCATATGTTGAGAAGATGTGTCCTAGATGATGAGCAGCTAGACATATTAAAGAGTTGTCATGAATCTCCTTATGGAGATCATTATGGGGGACACAAAACTGCTTGGAAAATACTAGCACCAGGTTTTTATTGGCCAACCATTTTTCGTGATGCTTTTATTTACATCTCAACTTGTGATAGATGTCAATGAGTAGGCAATATTTCAAGACGTCATGATATGCCATTGAATTCAATTCTCGAAGTTGAATTGTTTGATGTTTGGGGAATAGATTTCATATGGTCATTTCCTCCATCCTTTGGTAACCGTTACATATTGCCTGCAGTGGATTATATTTCCAAATGGGTAGAGGCAATTGCTTCTCCCACATGCAATGCTAATGTTGTTCTTAAGTTCTTGCAAAGAAGTATCTTCTCAAGATATGAAGCGCCGAGAACAATTATCAGTGATGGCGGATCCCACTTCTATAACAAGCAGTTTGACAAGCTCATGACCAAGTACGGAGTACGCTATAAGTTAGCCTTAGCATATCATCCTCAAACCAATGGGTTGGCAGAGGTATCTAACGAGGCAATCAAAAAGATACTCAAAAAGATAGTCAACACTTCTTGGAAAGATTGGGCGCACAAACTCGATGAGCTTTATGGGCATACCGGACAACATTCAAGACACCCTTAGGCACGTCCCCGTGCCACTTG
Organism: Lagerstroemia speciosa; assembly: GCA_037672795.1. Taxonomy (NCBI): domain Eukaryota; kingdom Viridiplantae; phylum Streptophyta; class Magnoliopsida; order Myrtales; family Lythraceae; genus Lagerstroemia; species Lagerstroemia speciosa. The sequence continues at coordinate 131,795 of CM075298.1, forward strand.
GTTTTCAACAAAGCATGTGACCTCCCGGTGGAGTTGGAGCACAAGGCATATTGGCGATCAAGACTATCAACTTTGACTTGAAAAAGGCCGCTGAGAAAAGGCTGCTTCAATTGCATGAACTCGATGAGTTTTGCCAACAAGTGTTCGAGAATCACCGTATCTACAAGGAAAAGATGAAAGCGTGGCATGATCGGAAAATCATGGTAAGAGAGCTCCATTCTGGTCAACTTGTGCTATTATTTAATTCATGATTGAAGTTGTTTCCAGGAAAACTGAATCAAGATGGTCGGGGCCGTTCCGAGTTAACCAAGTGTTACCATATGGTGTCCTTGAACTAAAGAATGAAGCATTCAAGGTCAATACTCAAGGAGTCAAAGGATATTTAGGAGGTCCGATCAACCGAGGCAAGGCCTCGGTCCACTTGAAGGATGCGTAACATCAGAAAAGTTAGGCCACGGACTCGCTCAGTAGCGCTTCTTGGGAGGCAACCCAAGCAGGGTTTTATTTACTTTGTCTATTTAATTTTGCATTGTAGGATAGTTTCCATTACAAGCAAGAATGCATTATTTATTTAAAGCCGTATTCGAAAACAAGAGAACAATTAGACTCAATACAGCCTAGTCATGAAAACTGGGCTTGATTTCATCTCCGCTCATTGCGGTCCCAAGATTGCTGCACCACGGTGCCCATGATTTATTGGGCTGCAGCCCACTGATCGAGCCCAACTCCTTTTAGCAGAAACCCAGCTCATTGCCACACATATATAATGTTATTCCTTGTTGTTTTGCTAGGGTTATAGGTCATTCAAAGATAGAGGAGGCCGATCAAAACCATCAGCTATAGATTAGAGAACAAGAAGACTATCGACAGGCCTAGCAAGAAGATCAAATGTAGCTACACCACGGTGGACACTGGTTGGACCATGATCAGCGTGCTGCCTGCCCTAACAAGTTACCTTTGCACCGCAATATCCAGGTATCAACATCGCGGTGAGCCTGTTGCTTGTTAGATATTCCCTGCCACAACCACAGCATGACAGAGACCAGACACCACCCTACCGTGGTGTCCAAGTATTTGCACCGCGGTGCAGAAGATTCTTGATAGCATCGCCTTGGCTGCTGAGCCCTGCACCAAGTTTGATTTTGAATTCAAGATTTGAATCACCACAGAGGTTATAAAAGGAGAACAAGCAAACCTTGGGAAGATTTTATACAAGCAAGCTACACGGGAACTATCAGCTACAATCAAGTCCTCGATAGAGAATTCTTGGGATTGCAACTCCCCAGGCGGTAAATTCATTCTCACTCTCTCTCGTGAACCAAATGTGATTGTTCGTTATTTGTGTGATTGCCATGGCATCTCCCTTGCACCACCGCAGTAAAAGACACACAAACACTCCCCCACCACCTGCTGGTGCACCAGCAGCTCGTTCTGTGTCTAATGAGGCGGAGATTTTTTATGAAAACATGTGGAAAAATCATCAGTGTCATGCGGAGAGGGGATTTATCTTTTACAATCGTAACTTGATGGCTTCTTTCATGGAAGATGTCGCTGCTATGAATTGGACTCATTTTTGTGCACCACCCCAATCAGGCATTTTAAACTTAGTTCGAGAATTTTATGCTAATTTGGCCCATTCGGGTGATGAGATGGTATAAATAAGAGGAGTACACATGCCATTCACGATAGAGGATATTAGGCAAGTCATTAGGACTCCACATCCACCCATGCTTTCTATTGTGATAGAAAATATTGATGAGGATGACATTTTGAATGCGATTGCAAAACCTAGAGCAAACTGGTACACACAGACTGAGGACCACTTAACCATTTTGAGAAAATGTTTGAATTATCGAGCACGTGTGTGGCTCCTCTTTGTGACATCTCGTATCATGCCTACATCTACATTGTCTCAAGTTACTAAGATGTAAATATACCTTATATATTGCATCATGACACATTGTTATTTTGATCTTGCCGCATTCTTACATTCCCAAATTCAAGATTTCGGGTATGGTATAGGAGGTCGTATGTGGTTCCCTTGCTTGATTACCTCACTTCGCCGACGTACAAGTACCCCTTTGAACGATACAACAGATGACGCCACAACTCGTGAGCCCATTAATGCAGCAAGCATTCATGACATGCGGGATCATGACAACCAAGGTGAGGAAGCTCACCAAGTAGAAGAATAGCAAAGACCAAAGGAGGACCCAGTCACCCAAATGATCCGAGAAACACATACTTTAACAGTGAAGATGAATCAACGTAAAAAGAAGTGGACTCGGTTCATTAGACAAATAGCACACATCCGGGAACAAAATGAAGGACTTATTAGCCAAGCATTACGAATCGACCTCCATGAATATCTGCCAATTCTATCAACAAGTGAGGAAGAATCCATTGATACGAATGAAATGGATGTGGACTCAGGTGACTACCGGGATGTAAGTGATGAAAGGATTACTAGAAGGCTGTTACATCGACTTTGACACAAGGGGAGCATTCGTAAACCATTTCTCTTTACTTTTCTAAACATTGAGGACAATGTTTAGCTTAGGTTTTGTGGGGGTGAATAAAGCATGAAAAGTTGTATCAAAACTGTTTAGAGTGTGCGCCACAATTGCTTGTTTGCTTGTTTGCATTTGCATTTACATGACATATAGCTTATAGGGTGTTAAATAATTGCACGTTTATTTCATCTTACATATGTTTTCGATTTTGAAAAAGAAAAGGAAAAAAATGATGAAAAATGATGATATTTTGATGGATAGGAATGCTTGTAAGGTGTTAGTAGGGAACTTGAGTTGATCCTTATTCTGTGATGATAATTAATGGCTAGTGTGATTGCTTGATTCTAAGTGAAATTGCAATGAATCTTGTGGTGATTTTCAGCCCCAATTAATTGTACACGAACCTTACATCTAGATCTTAAGTCGAGGGCAGTAAGTATCATCTTTGGATATGCTTTTGCAAAAATGTGTTAGGCTAAAAGTGAGTAGATAAGGAAAGATGTGCTAAGGTTTTGAGTACCTCTGTTTGGGTTGAGACCAAATTGATGCACTTAGTGTGTTGGCAATACGGCCCGACATGTACTTGTGGGGGACTATCTGTACATCCGACTGGCTCATCAAAAGTGTGTGAGTAAATTATAAAGCCAGCGGAGTTGCAGGCTCTTGACGTCGTGGACCACCCAAGTAAGGGTTATTTGCTAAGTATGAATATGATTAAAAAAAAAAAAAAAGGTAAGAGAAAAAGTGTGAGATCATGCATTGAAACAATAGTTAGATGCACGTTTGCATGAGTATTTCCTTATGATGCACAATAGTGAGGTCAAGACTTAGGGCTCAGTGTAAGGGATTGCACGACACTACACAGGTTGATAGGAAATCACGAGGTTCGAATCAATGAAACTCAAGGTTAAGCAAAGTACCGAAAACAAATTATGAGCATTGCTACAAATCGAAGAAGTGAAGATGCACGTTAAACTTTTGAATTGTTGTGCTTAAAGCTTTGCTCGAGGATGAGCAAAAATCTAGGTTTGGGGGTGTGATAATGCCATGGAAGTTATATTTGAAGTACACTTTCAGACCTTAAACTTGAGTTAAGAACATGCATTCCACTTGTTATTTTAGTTGTTTTTGCTGAACTTTGATTATTTGTGCTCGTTAGGAGGTTAATATCCATCCTCTAAGTTTTTCTAGGTGTTTGCAGGACTTCCTTAATAGAAAACATGCCAAATAGATATCAATGGAAAGCTCGTCAAGTCAAGAATCCAACGCATCAAACATGCATGATTTGGAGCTAAAATGAGGAAGTTATGGCCAAACGAAGTAAATTGCGTAGAATAGACTCAATGCACCGTGGTCTGAACAGTACTACATCACGGTTTACAGAGAGCATCAAGGGCTGAATTTTGTCTTAGTGCACCACGGTCTGAACAGTGCTGCACCGCAGTGAGCTGCGCCAAAATGGTGGGACCCAGGATTTTCTATCTCACACTGATAATACCAAATTTGGAGAAGGTAGAAATACCTTATAAATAGAGGGGCACACCCACAAAAAGAAAGGAGGAAATACAGAGATACCTTTTCACAACAAGGCAAACCCGGACAAGGTTCTTGGCGGATAAAAGTCACGAAGCTCGGGCATCAGAACACGGGTCGTGGGTAGAAGAGCTAAGGAGTCAAGCTTATTATTAGTGTTTGAAACATTTTCTACCTTTAGCTCCTTTCTCTTCATTTTGGTTTCGTGACTTTCAATTCTGATGAACATGTATTGTGACATAACCATGTCTGGCTGGTTTCTCATTCTCTAGGGTAGTAAGTAGATCTTAGTGCTTATTTCATCCATGTATTGAACTTCTATTCCCCGGAACTATGAAGGTGTTCTATTTCCCTTATGTTTACTATACTTCATGCATTTATTGGTGTCTGGCCAACTCGATAAATCGATCTAAGGGATGGTGAGGAAACCTGAGAGTGAGAATCCCATAGCCTAAGTAAACATAGCCTAGGAATAATCATACCGAGAGGTAGATTAGTCATTCTAAGAGTTAAAAGAGACATGTGAGAAGGACTGAGAGGTAGCCATTGCCGTAGGCATCCTGACACGGTTACAAACACGACCCTTTGTCCCTTAATTCTAACTACCTAGAGATAGGGTGGGTTAGGATCATCTTAGGGATACATCCTAGTTACGACGAGAGTCGGAATAGGTGACTTTAGAACCGGTGGATAGGAGAAGATGACGCTTGACTTGATCCGGTTAATTAAGTCTAAGAGGATTGAAATAGATCCAAGTGAAACTGAACCCCCAGAATGGTTTCCTTATCAAGATCATATAAAGCTATTTCTATTTTCTATAGATTGTTTGCTTTTACTTCTTTTCTTGCAATTTCTGCATCCTTGCAATTATTGTGGTTTGGCTTGGTACTTTGTGTTCTAAATTCGTACTCAATAGGCTTTGATCCTTGTGGGAATGATACCTGCTCGACAGGTTTACTACTTGCGAACCGTCCTTTTACGGGCTGATAGCAAACAGTCACTAAAAATCATCATAATCTATATAGCCCATCAACATGAGCCCACCACTTGGAGTCCATATTTCCTTCAAGGAATCATCTCCACGGAATTGATCTTGCAATTCTGGGTTCCTAGATATCCGGGTATTTTTTATTCTTCCTAGGTCTAATCTTTGATATAGAACTATTTTATATTTACATAACAATTATGAAGAAATCTCAATCAGGAGTTGGGGGGAGGTACATCAAGGACGGAGAAGAGAAATACAACCATAGTGCAAAAATGAGGTGAGATAGGGGTACGCATGCCATATTTTTCCAAAAAAAATTCATCCATTAAGCACATGAATCTAGTCCATAACCATCATTTCATGCGTGTCATACATAATATTAGGAATTAAATACGGTGTTATAAAACTTATAGTACAATTCAAATGATATTGTGACCGTACAATTTCAATTCACTCGAAAAATTATTTTTCGGTAATATATATCTCATATATAATTCGGATTTCTAATTTAAGATCAATAATTGATCATAAAATAAATTAACTTAATTTAATAATATAATCTAGAGTTCCAAAAACCGTGCGTTTATCCATACCGTTATCTATAATTATGAACAAAATTCATATTTAATTGTTAAATAAAAATTAAATTATTTAATAATTTAGTTAATTTAATGATAAAATTAGAGTTTCTTAAAATTTTAATTTTACCCTAATCAGTTTGTATGAATTAATGTTGAATGAATCAAATATGATCAGATGATAAAACTCTTTTCCCTTTGTTATCTTAATAATTTTTGTCAATTGCATCTTTGACAACTTTTGCACCAACAATTTATTACCGGATCATTTCAAATCACTAATATATATAGTGAAAGACTTATCCTTACTTATATATACATTTTAAAATGATCCGTAAATATCGAAGTATATTTAAACACCAAAACTTTTGTAGTATATTACAAATTGGAATTTGAAATCTAGATCACAACATTAATTAGATTATCGAACAATTCGATACTGCAACTACAATAATACTGAATTCCAAATTACACTCAAAGATGGCTCTAATGCCATTGTTGGGAATTATAACACTGTGGAAGGTTAATTTTCAAAAAAAATTATTCTCAATCCCAATCATCACTTCGAGATAATTCAAAATTATAACAAATGAGGGTATTTAGAATTATACGTACAATGACTCTGACTTGGTCCTTGTATTGTAATTTTAGGGATGACGCTATTCGATGCCATCTAAACAAACTGGTCTGTTTGATCACGAACCTTTTGAGTCGACCCTTTGACTAGATGCGCATGTGCATGCCCTGTACAGTATCCATGCTAGGCTCCTCGTAAGAAATTGGAAAATCCTTTTTCCCAGACGGCCACCAAGAAAATATTTATTTCTTCTCGGTTCTTTTCTTTTCACGTGGCAGAGAAAAGAGTCTCAACTTTTTAGATCTACCAGAAAAATCATCACGCCCCATATGCATTTGAAACTTTTTAATGTCAGTTGAATGGCTATTTCATTTATTGTTCTTAATGTATGAAGTTAATACATTCATTAGTGTACGTTTGTAGAAAACAGGAGATTCTATCCACCCGACCGGAAGCCTATGTCTCCGTTTGATTTCCATGGTAATTCAATTCAATCAAAATAATTTCTTTCGAATTATTTTGAAACTTAATCACTGATCTAAATCTTGTGTACGTATATCATCGTATGTTTTATCAAATCATATTCAATAATTTATCATACATGTGTAATAGAGAATTATCGGATTTCTGTAAGTTCAATTGAATAGTTAGCTTATTAGTAATATTATCTAATAAGACGTGTGACCGTTATGGGCATTAAGGGTGTAAATAAAAAATCTGAAACCCGAAAAACTAAAAAAACTGACCCAGCCCTATCCTAAAAAACCGGATTTATTGGTCGCACGATAAATTTAAGGCCATTTTTAAGGCGAAAAAAATCAAACTGGAAAATTTGGTTTCGACCAAAGAGTTATGTTAAATTTATATTATATGTAAAAAATTATTTATTATTATATTTTGACAATACAAATAATATAATTGATGTTTTTAAAATTGAATCTTGATTCATATTTATGTTTTTGATCTTTTTAATAAACTAAAATATTTATAATTAGTATTTTTCATTTTTTTATAATGAATTTTATTTTATTATTTTATTTATTATTATATTAAAATCCTAGGCCTGATACAACCATCCGAAAAAATCAAACCTGAAGTTGTCAGTTTTTATGGAAAAAATCGACTCGAAAAAAGCCATGACCTGATAGTTGTCGGAAAAAACCTGCCTGACTCGTCCATTTGCACTACTAATGGGCATAGTTCATGCTAGGGAAATTTCAATAGCGTGACCCAAAAAATTTATTAAATTTTGGTTACGAGAACATCTTTCGGTGATTAGTTACTGTAAAATTAAATTATTCAATTATACAATGTCCCAAATAAGTTAGATTATGGTTAAAATGTCAAACCCCAATACTTATTTATATATTTATAATTGTTAAGCATTTGACTCAATTATATAACATTAGAAACTCCTTTCCAATTTTCATACTACGTTGACCAAAGATTTTTCGAGTAAATACTAAATAGAATACATAGGGTATTCTCTTCTGTCATCGAAGTAACCAATCCCTTGTTGATTACTTATCACCTCCATAAAAGTTTCATTGGGTCCAAATTACCTTGCATCTATCTCAGATAGTCATGATGAGGAATAGATTAAAACCGCAATTTAACAATTATAAGACACTGTGGTAATCTCGGGTTTAAGGATTACTTACACATATTGTCACCTGAGGATTAGTCTATTGACACATGTTTTAGAATCTATTAGACTTTCCTCTAGTAAGTTTGTTCAGTGAACTCATTCTATAATGAGTTTTCACAAGTAACTAGGAGATCAGTTACTATCTACTTCAAAGCATTAATAGTATACTAATCTTACAGAGTCACTGATCCCGGATATAATGTACATTAAAGACTTTAAATTACTGTTTATGAGATTTTAAATCTCACTGATATAATCTTATCATAACCCTAAAATCTACTTTAATTTATAGGTTTTATTATAGTTAATATAAAATAAATAGTATATGGTGAATAATAAATCTCTCTCAAATATTTCACGAATAAAGATTACTCCAATTACATCACATGTTATTGGATTTACGGCACTATTCCCAACAGTCACCATGTAAGTATTGTTACGTGGTGACATTGTGACATAAAAGACTTCCCCAACAAATGACGTTAGTTGTGTTAAAACTAATGGCATGCAAAAACCTTAAAATCTACTGAAATAGATTAGTTGAGATGATATGATACCTTGTAAATGAAAAAATAGAAACATTGAAATCTCCTCTCCCTTTTCTCACATTGAAATCTCCTCTCCCTTTTCTCTATTTCTTTTCACCATCTCCAATTTCTGTGCCGCCTCCTCCTCATTTGCTGATGAAGGCAAAAGAAATCCTCTCTTCCCTTCTTTATTCCAATCTCTACTTGATTATAATTTTGTAAAATTAATTCAAGTGAAGACTAACTAGATTTTTCCTCCTTTCATCCTCTTCCCATCTACGTGAATGGGTCGGGTTGAAGAAATTCTTAGTGATGGAAGCTAAAATTACTTTCATCATAATTTTCTTGAAAAATCCTGCTATTGCTTGACATCTTGTACACAAAGGCTCCCGTGCTTTGATTTTGTCTTGGCTCAATCGATTATGATAATAAACAGAATTGCAACACCGTCGATGGCTGCGTCTTGTTAACTGGAAGGGGAAAAAGAATCTATCTTTATCGAAAGTGGAGGAATATGAGAGAATTTTCTTTGCATTTGATCAAATTAGGTTGAGAGAGAGAAATTGGAGTCCGCAGATGGTAAAAGAAGAATACAGGGAGAAACAGAGAGGATGGTGAAATTGAAGAAATGGAGGAAGGAGAGAGAACATCGGAGCTCTTAACTGATATCATTTTCTCTTTCATGGGCAGAAAAGGATGGACTTGCTGTTTTAAAAAGTTACCTGATTTGCTAGAGCAATGTGCAAAATTACGGTTCGCTGGCAAAGAAATTCTTTAAAAATGGTCGTTTTCAAAATATTTCCGGGAGTACCGTTACTAAAATGCTACTACTAGTGGCGTTTTTGATTTAGTGAAAATGCCACCGGGAGTGGCGTTTTCGTAGGCAAAAACGCCAGGAACCTTTGCGTTTTTGGGAGGCAAAAACGCCACATCCTTTAGCATTTTCATCGGGCCAAAAACGCTACCTCTTGTGGCGTTTTAACCTAAACGAAAACGGAGTCATTTTATGCAAGCCAAAAGCTCCACCGGCTTTGGCGTTTCCAAAAGCCAAAAACGCCAGCCATTGTGGTGTTTTATATAGGGCACGTTTTAATACCCTCGTGGGTAGCATCTTCCCTCAGCTGCAGATCTCCCCGAGAGCTACCTTCAGCTGCAGATCTTCCCAAGCTCCTCCCTGTTCCTCTTGGCTGCCCATCCTCCCCGAACTCCCACTGTTCCTCTCGGCTCCCTCAACTCGTCGAGCTGCCCATCCTCCCCGAGCTCCCACTGTTCCTCTTGGCTCCCTCAGCTCGCCCAGCTGCCCATCCTCCCCAAGCTCCCACTGTTCCTCTTGGCTCCCTCAGCTCGCCCAGCTGCCCATCCTCTCAGCTACAACTTCTTGGAACCAGAGCTGCCCAAGAGAGGACCTGCCCGATTCGAATCGAGCACCCAAGTAGCCACGGGAACTCGAGCTGCTAGCTGTCCGAGCCAGGAGAACCACTGAACCGCTAGCTGGACGATCTGCCAATGAGCCTGAGCTGCTAGCTGGTCGAGCTACTACCGATCCGAACCCGACCCGAGCTCGTGCCGGAGCAGCTTGCTGTCCGATCCAGACCCAACCTGAGCTCGTGTTGGAGCTTATTGCAGCCCGATCCAAACCCGACCCGTGATCGAACTCGATCAGCTTCTTGCCCGATCCAAACTCGACCCGAGCTTGTGCTAGAACTGCTCGGTGCCCTAGCCGAACCCGACCCGTGATCAAACTGGAGCAGCTTCTTGCCCGATCCGAACTTGACCTGAGCTTGTGCTGGAACTGCTCGGTGCCCTAGCCGAACCCGACCCGAGCTCGAACTGGAGCTGCTGATTGAGGAGAGCACCTGAGACAAACCCGATTCAACTTGTTGAGCTATAGCTTGTTGCCCGAACATATCACCATAGCTGCTTCCTACTGAAGGTTCGTATATGTCTGAGCTGATTTGTGGCCTCCCATTATTTTAGATTTGTGGAACTATTGATTTTTGCCCATGAAAATATTTTGTACGGTGAACACGGTGCATACTATGATAAGGATTCGGTGAAGAGAATATCGGTCAAGAAGGATATTAGCTTTGAGGAATTATTGCAAAAGATATACCGAGCTATTGGAGTTAATCCAAACGGCTTGAAGTGGAGGTATTTCATAGGAATGTAACAGTTTATCAGTTCGGTGGAATGCCACCAAAATATGCTTTGGTACCCATCACTGAAGATGATGATGTGGCTAGTCTTATCCGAACAGCTGAAGTGGGAGGTGAACTTTGTCAATAAGAGTTATATGTTCAAGTACATGATAGCCCTTCCTTAACGGTGGAACAAGATAGGAGGAATGTTGCTATTATGACTCCTTCAACCTCCCGAGCCCCTCCAGATCCGCTTCACAATAACAGTGCCGGTAATGATATCGATAGACAAATCGATGAAGCATTACAAGAGGTACCTGTTCATACAGATATTGAAATAATAGAGGCGGACGAGGGGGACGGGGCGGACGAGGCGGACGGGGCGGACGAGGAGATTGGTGGCACATCCGCTCATTTTCACTTCGATACATCGGTAGATCTATTATCGCAGTCTCCGCATGCTATACCAAGTAGTGCTGCATTGGGACAATATGTGATGCATGAGTCCAATGACACTTCTATTCAAGACCCGATTCCTTTCTTCAACAGGAGGAATGGTGGTGATGGCTATATAACCTTTGAAGAGCAACATAGTTTATCAAACTCATACTTGAGTTTTGGGAATGAGTTAAAAAAAGGGGATGCGTTTTCAAAGAAGAGAAGATTTGATTTATGCTGTGAAAGTGTACCGCATCAAGCATCATCGTAACTTCTGTGTTGATGAGTCGGACAAGAATGTGTGGTCAGTTTCTTGTTATGAGAAGCACAATGGATGCACATGGTGACTTCGTGCATTTCAAAAATGCACGGACATTGGATTTGTGATTACTAAAGTTGTAGGATCACATACTTGTGTTAATCCAATGCTTAGTCAAGACCATCCACAACTAGACTCCAAGTTCATGGGTTGGTGCTTTCCAAATCAAGTTAGGGAAACACCCGATGTAAAGGTTTCTATATTGCGTCAAACAATTGTCAACACATTTGGGCACATGGTAACAAGGAAGAGTGCTTGGGATGCGAAGAGAAGAGCCATTGAAGCAGTATATGGAAATTGGGACGAATCGTACATGGAACTTCCACAACTTCTTCGTACCATTGAGTTAACCAATCCGGGATCATATGTTAGTTGGCAATTTCACGAAACCGATAAAGATGGTGAAGTGATATTTCGAAGGGTGTTTTGGACTTTTGGCCCATGTGTTCGTGCATTTTCACATTGTAGGCCAGTAGTCAGTATAGATGGAACTTTCTTGTATGGGAAGTATGGACACAAGCTATTGATTGCATGTACCTTTGATGGTGCAAATCATATCATCCCACTGGCCTTTGCATTGGTTAATGAGGAATCCTTTGCATCCTAGTCATGGTTTCTGATGCAGTCGAAGGATCATGTTGTTGGCGGAAGGCCGGAGACTCTATGTCTTATTTCTGATCGGCACGCTGGAATTGTTAGTGCAGTGAGGGATGAAAGGGTCGGATGGTTGCCTCTATTTGCAGAATGGCGATTCTGTATTCGACATGTGCCTAGCAACTTTAACAAGGTTCATAATAGCCACCATTGAAGAGACTTGTCAATGCAGCCGCCTTGCAAGCTCAGCCACGTAAGTTTGTTCGTTGTATGGAAGATGTTAAAAAAAGGAAAGATTATGCACTTGATTACTTTACAAATATTCCTCTTGAACGATGGACTCTAGCACATGACGGTGGCTTCAGATATGGTTTCATGACAACAAATCTTAGTGAGAGCTATAACGCCGTATTAAAATATGCAAGGTGTTTACCTATGTCAGCCCTTGTGAAGAAGATCTTTTATAACTGTGTTGACTATTTTCAAACCCGATACGATGAGGCTGTAGCAGGAATCAGTAGAGGAGAAGGGTTTACAGTATGGGCGAATGTAAGGATTCATAAATGGCGGGACGCTGCCAATAGACACAGGGTGAGATCATTTGATTGAGCCAATGGTATATTTGAGGTTGTCACTGGCAAGAGAAGAACATTGCATGGTACGACAGGTGGGCAGCAACACTCAGTTAGTATAAATGATCGTCATTGCACTTGCAATAAATGGCAGACATATAGAATACCGTGTTCTCATGCAATGGCTGCTTTGGCATCCATTCGAGTTGACAGTACTCAAGCTGTAGGGCCGTGGTATTGGTGGACGAACCAAAACCTTCTTTCCCCTCGATGACAAGGATACTTGGGAACATGTACAGACCCCATTCATTCACCCAGATCCTTCACTTCGCTGAGGTGTTGGTAGACCACGGTCCAAGCGCTATCATAATGAAATGGACCTCAGAGATCTCTCGTCTTCGATCTCATGTTCTTTCTGTAGGAAAGGAGGTCATAATCGAAAGAATTGTCCTGAACGCCAAGGAGTCCAAGTCCAAGGTTATAGCAACTTTATAATCGAAGAAATTAATTATTTTATTTAACAACTTTGATGAATTGTATGATGTTGAGTGCTAACCATTTAATACTCATTATATATTCTTCTTAATGCTTCCAGATGGATCCAGGACTAGCAGATAGGTCAGTACTGAGACAGCAAGATAGGCATCGTTCACAAGCTGTCTGGGCTGGTCAGGTATATCACGTTTTAATTGCATGCAGTTCACGTTTATTAAACTTATGTTCATGTTAAAAATATGATATTCTTTGTTATTTGCAGGACTCGTTATGGCTCGTTTGTCGTCGACGGGAGAGTACATTGCTACGGGTTAATATAGATTAGACCCTCGAATCACGCCTTATGTCGAGCAGTCCGGTTTCCAGGGCATCTCCCATATCTGTTTCGGCAAACTTGACTGGCACTTGATTGTAGCTTTAGTGGAGGGATGGAGACCAGAGACTCATACATTTCACATGCCATATGGAGAGGTTGGCATCACTTTGGAAGATGTCTCCATACAGCTTGGCTTGCCAGTTGATGGTGATGTAGTTACTGGCAGTACTTGTCGAGATTGGGGAGACCTATGCGAGCAGCTACTCGGACTGAGACCGGATGCCCACAGTATGACAGGCGGCCGTGTGAGAATGTCTTAGTTACAACGAAATTTTGGCGAATTGCCTGAACATGCTGATGACCTGACCATCCAGCAACATGCACGAGCGTATATACTAGAGTTGCTGGGTAGTACAGTTTTCCCGGACAAGTCTTCTAACCTTGTACACTTGATGTTTCTTCCATTGTTAGAAGATCTTGTAGCTGCACGTGGTTACGGTTGGGTTGGAGCTTGCTTAGCATGGTTGTATAGGCAGTTGTGTTGTGCTGCAAATACGACGGCTCATGAATTGGGAGGTGCACTAGTACTTTTACAGGCATGGGCGTGGGAGAGATTTCCTCATATTGCCCCTCTTCGTCGCTCTACAGATGAGGTAGACAGTCGACCTTTAGCATGCCGATGGGCTAATGCATTTGATGTAACACAACAGGCCACTCATGTTCGCCAATATCGAGACGCTCTTGATTTGCAAGTACTCGAGCAAGTAAGATGAATTATATATTGATTACATTTTTTAAATTACATATCATTACATACTAATTAAATATATCGTATGCAGATTATGTGGAGACCATACACTCAAGATATCATCAATCTTCTACTGGATTACTGTCTCGTGGACCGTGACCTCTAGCGTGCTCGGGTGCCTCTGATATGCTTCAACATAGTAGAGTGGCACCACCCAGATCGAGTACTCCGCCAATTTGGTGGTATCCAGCGGATACCGCCTCCATGTGATACTATGCCAGAGCTCCATCAGCTCGATCTTCGGGGCAAGACGAACGAGGACTGGATCACGCGACATGACTCATACATCCGCATGTGGCATAATCGTGTGCAATATATCGTCCCACTCGAGTATGATGAGACATTGGTAGATGGTGTAGATGATAAGTATTATGTTTGGTACCATGGAGTGACTAGATGTTATGTTGGACGAATCGGAGCAGTGTTTGGAGCTGTGGTAAGAATCAACAAGTAGATTCATGCTTTCGTAATATCATATTATTAATGACTTTTATGTGAATGTTAATATACTGTTTGTTTGCTCAAACAGATAGATGCTTTTACTCGTATCGAGCAGACTATACAAATAGGAGAAGCTCACGATATTGCTATTGTTGGAAAGCATCTAGTTAGAGACCATGGAGGTGTGACATTGTTCCATGACAATCAGCCAGGCCACGAAGATGAGCCACACATTGGCGCAGCTCCAGCATATCATGGGAGAGGACAACGGGGTCGTGGTAGGGGTTGTCAAGCATCTCCACCTAGGTCTCCTTCCCTGCCTCAAGATCCTCCTCTCTCCCCTCCACTTGATGAAGCCGAAGTCCCACCTCCCTCTCAGCAACCTGATGTAGCCGAAGTCCCATCTTTTTACATGCCTGAGGCTTTATATTTATCAGGTTGTGCTACGCTGACTTCACCTCCTCCAGAAAAATATCGGGATCCAGGACATTATCAGACTCTACCTCAAGTAGATCCCCATCCATGGAATGAGGCTTCACAACACGATGTAGGTCCAAGCGAAGAGAGCAGTTCAATTGTGAAACTTCATTATCAAAGGAGTAGATTTAAGAAGAGGTAGATGGTGACTTCATTGATATTTGGATATTTGCAAACCCTATGAATATTTCTCGTAAACTAGTTTTCCGTTTGTAATTGCTTATATATGATATACTACTTTTCATTTGATGTTTTCACTTTATAGTTTGTTGTCATATAAGGTTTTTGTCATCTAATGATATGTCATGATATGTTTTTTTTGGGCAGTCAGCCTACCAAAGCGAGTAGGTTTTGCGCAGTTAGAATGCTTGTTTGTGGCATTTTGCAGTTAGTGACTTCAGTAAAACGCCACCGTTTTACATGCAAAAAAATCGAGATTTCTCGGGAGAAAGATACGATATTTTAATAGCTATATTTTCTATATTTGAATTTTATATACACAGCAAAAAGGAAAAAGAAAACTCGGTTTAGAACACTCATGTTGATAAAATTATTTGAAACCTTTAATTAGTCAAAAAATAATCACACTTTTTTTTTCATAAAACGCAACAGAAGGTGGCAATTTTCCCTGGGTAGAAAATGCTACAACAAGTGCCGTTTGGCTTGTGAAAACGGTGTTTTTGGCTTGTGGCGTTTTTGCTAACACAAAACAGCTACATTTTCGTCCAGTTAAAATGCCAAAGGATGTGGCGTTTTTGGCCCAGTGAAAACGCCAAAGGATGTGGCGTTTTTGCATCTTAAAACACCAACCTTGCTGGCGTTTTTGCCTCCGAAAAACGCCACTCCCAGTGGCGTTTTCACTAAAACAAAAACGCTACTAGCAATAGCGTTTTAGTAACGGCACTCCCGGAAATATTTTGAAAACGACCATTTTTAAAGAATTTCTTTGCCAGAGAACCGTAATTTTGCACATTGCTCTGATTTGCTAAGCGATAAGGTGTGGAAGGTAATTGTTTTACTAGCTGTCACATTCTCATTGGCTTGTAACAAAGGCGAGTAAGTTCAAACAAAAAAGAAACTTAACTCATAGTTAATGTTATTACCGAAAAATTACCGTAATGTACCAGAACATGTTTATACTATAATCTAAAATAGAGTTATAGTCCTCATAAATCGCCACGTGGTAGCCTCAATAGCCTCCACGTGGCAGGTTTCTTGAGCTTTTTATTTTCTTTTTAATTTTAATTACAAATAGTAAAATACACGAGTTGCTATGTGTTTACTGCACATTCGTATGTTAAATATTTCTCTTTTGTCCCTCTTTCCTTCTTCAATTTTCGGTCGATTGTTTAAGTTATGTAAATCAAAATAAATTTTTTTAGTTAGTTTAATCATTTCCTATTTAATTGAAATCTCTTAATTTATATTTATCGTCATTATTTATTTTTTTAATTATTTATTGATTTGATTTAATTCCATAAAAATTCACTCATTTAAAGAAAAATCAATTTTTCTCATTTAATTATAATATTTCCTTATATCTATTATTATTATCTTTATTTAATTTTCGTCCTTTCCTTGGCTGCTTAGTTATTTTCTATTTTTCATCCGCTTTCCATTTCTCTTTGCCATGCTTACTCTTCACCTTTCCCATCTTTCTTCTATTTTGACCAATCATGACCGGATGAATATTTGTTGATATCAATAGTTATCTATTTGTTATTCTTTTCACATACAACGTCCAACTATTATTTTTATTACAAGCAATTCTTATTTGAACATAAATTTTCATAAAAGAATAATTTAAAAATAATTTAATTCAGAATTAGTTTATGTTAGTAAATGTTCATCAACTCTGCAGCGAAGCGCGGAATGTTGCACTAGTTATAACTCAAGTCATGTTTTGCATACGATAATGAAAATGGATTAAATTAGAAAATAAATTTTATATAGGAATAGCCGATTAAATAAAATTATATGGAGAATAGAATGGTAAAATTTTAAATGATGGAAAGATGATGGAATGTAATATAAAATATTGGATCTAGTTATATTCTAGGCATCCATGATAAGAAAATTTGCTTCTTTAAGATCTTGTTATTTCACGGTTTTAGGAAAAAAAATTTTATTTTCATAAGACCATTCACAATGGTCTTCCATACGTAGATGAACTTAATTATGATGCATGTCATTCACTTGATGGAAGTTATGATCAATTTTATCAAATTTTTATTTTTTGTATACTTTTGTTAATTTTTAAAATTTTCCTAATTTTTCAGAATTTTTATATCTTTTTTGAATTTTTTGTATTTTATAAATAATTTTATATGATAATAAAAAATATTAAAATGGTCAGTCACATTAGCAGATAAATATGCATGGTATCCACATCTGTAAAAATTAATGATGTTAAGTAAAACTTAATGGAGTTTATGATGGAACAATTTTGAAACTTTTTGTATCAATTAGATATAAAAATTTCTTTTGTACCAATTAGGAACTTTTCAAAAACTTTTTGTACCATTGGTGCAATTTTCCTAATTTTTTTTAATTAATTGCAATGGAAACTTTTTGATAAAACGGGAGAGTAATAACAGTGGCAACTTAGTTAGCCCGCTACATAGTGTTCAGACTTTTATATTTAGTAGTGAATATATTAGACAAACTGAATAACAAGTGCTAACCTGGCCACATCGACATATCACCATAAAATGCCTAATATAGTTTAAGAAGTCGATGTCCACCAAGATGCAAGTTCAATAGCCTCTTCTGACAATATTGCTCAGAGCGAGGGTGGAACGTATGATCTCGATCTCACCAAACCACATAGGAGTGGATTTTAGACCCCTGCACCACTCTTAGTGGTTAATTGCAGTGGAAATAAGATATACTATTTTGAGTATTTCTGAGCTTCTGAGTAAAGTAAGAGTTTGGGAGTGTAAGTGGGTAGGAAGAGAATTTAATGAAGAGGCACACAGGATTGGCTAAATGGGAATTCGGTTCCCGGTTGAACAGCTTTGTATGTATGACGGTTTGTCTTATTTTAATTAAATAGTTGTGAATTTATAGATAAAAAAAGTGGTTAATTGCAGTGGAAATTGAAGAAACAATCGTAAGGAATTTTTTTTTTTAAATGCTAGCTGAAGAAAAAGAATATTCCAACATAAATCACTGATTCCATGTCCCAGAATACAGCCAAACCAGATGATTAATCCATTTCCTTTCTATCTACTAATTATCGCCTTAATTAGACAGGAAAGTTTTGAAGTTCGTTTGAAGAATTTGGAAGTTCAGGGATTTTTATCAGTAAATTTATGTACCTCGTAATTGTTGCGATAATATTAAATAAGTAAGTAAAGTATGCAAGTTCACATATTGCTTAAAATAATATAATGATGAATATACCGAGTATGTTTTCACAAGAACTGTGTCAAATTTCAGTAAATAATAATATGAACACTTAGTTCTAAGTTAGCAAGTTGCAATTAAGAATGCAATTAAAATTTAAAAGCGAACAAAAATTAGAAAGCAAGTAATAAATTCAATCAATATTGTATGGACCTAGCACTAATAATGTCCCTCAATCCTATTTCTAACTCCGAATATTCTCTCTACATATACCTAATTGCTTAGTTATTATCCTAAGATTTTATATCTCCTTACGTACCTCACAACTGAATAAGAGTTGCTTCTAGAACTACATTAATAATTTTATGTCTAGGAAATTAATATTAAGAAATCCAATGAGCTTGAACCCTAATTGGATGATACCTAGAGTGATCGGCTAATCCCTTGATAATTCTTACAAATAATTCCGACATCTTGGTGTGAATTATCCTAACTTATACTATCTCTAGCATGATTCAACTTCGTCTCTTGAGTTCATCAAATATTCTATTCAATCTAATTGGTGGCCAGCCAAGCAGAAATCATTAAACACGATAGTGGTATAAATAACATAAGTGTAATCAATTAACATGCAAAAAGTATATATATAAATAAGAAATTGGAAAAAGTTTCATTGTTTGCTCAAGGAAACTAAGGCTTTAGTTCATAATGAAATTAAATGGAATTTTACACCTTCCCAAAGAAAAAAGGAAATTAAAAGGAATTACCAATAGTAAATTTGAATACATCATGACTAAGAAAAGAAAAGAGGACAGGAAGAGAAAGCTCTTGGATGATTAAAAATTGATCTCCCGATCCCAAAATCTTTTGAAGCACGTCGATCTCTTCTTCCATGAAGCCATGAAGAACCAGATCTCTCTTGGCTAATAAACACATGTAAAGTACTAGTACGAAATGTCTCCAATAGTTCTACTAGGGTCTAGAATTCATTACGATAGAAAATAGGATGTGGCATCTCTCCCTAAAACATTTCCTCAAGACAATCTATCTCAAAATATTCTCATGAGATATTTTCTTTCCCATGGGCTGAATCGAGTAATATCTATTGTTTGGTCATTCAAATATCTCAAAATATCTTCTATATTTATTTTCAGGATCTATGATAAATCAAATATTCTGCGAATATTGTAGAACTTTAGAGTGACTGAGGAGTTGCGACCCTAGGCCGCAATTCATTGTCCTATTTACTATCAATTTGGGAGTCAAGGCCTTGGGTCAAATAAAAGGGATAACACTAAGTCGCGATTCATCATCCCATATGCTCTCGGTATGCTCGAGTTGCGACTTATTGCCTCCATTACTCTCGAATAAAAGGGTCGTGACCCCTGTTTCCTTAGTTTTCTAACTTCTTTCCAACTCTATTATGTGAGTCGAGGTCCACCTTCTCGGCTTAGTTGGTCCTTCATTATGTACCTATAACAAGAAAGGTTTGGAAATAGTAATATTCTTGGGGAGAAAACAAGAAATAATCATAACTCGATTTCAATCAACTAAGGAAAATCCAATCACTCATACATCAAAAAATCACATAAGACTTGATAAACTCACTCAAATTTAGGCCCGAAAACGTTACATTATTTTGTTACAAAACGTTTCAATCAAAAAATTATATTCACCAATATAATTTTTTGTTACAAAACGTTTTAAAAGTGTAATATTTCAGTACAAACCGTTAAATTTTCACTAACACTATTAATTGAGCTGATGTGGCAATGTGATGTGGACTCTGACATGGCAATTTAACTAACGTGGTGCCATAAAATAAATTTAAATTATAATCATAACAATAAATAAATAAAAATGAGAATTTTTAAAATAAAAGAATTAATTTTAAAATAAAAAAATAAAAAATTCATTATAAAACACAAAAAAATATGTTCTTAGGTGTTGGTAGAGTTTAGGGGTTGGTCCTTGAAAGTTTCGGGTCGATTTGGGTCTTTTTTTACCTTTTAATATATATTCAACTCATATTTCAAAATTTTCAGTTCCATTTCTGATATATTTTGTGCGTTTTAGGATGTTCTTAGGTGTCAGTAAAATTTGGTCAGTCCTTGAAAATTCCAAATCGTTTCAACTTAATTTAGGATATTTATCGATTTTTTTAGAACTTATCCAATCCTATTTCGAATTTTTCACACCAATTCCTGATTTTTTTTTGTATTTTAAAATGCATTTTTAATTTTTTATTTTAAAATTAATTTTTTATTCTAATAATTCTTATTTTTATTTATTTATTTATTATTTTTATAATTTAAATTTCTTTTATGACACCACGTAAGCGTCCACCTCACATTTTCACATTAGCTCAATTAACGGTATTAGTGAAAATTTAACGGTTTGTAAAAAAATATTACATTTTGAAAACATTTTATATCACAAAATTAAAAAAAAAAATTTGTACCAAAAAGTTACAAAGGTAATCGCTCGATTCTTTCTGGTGGAGAATCTCCTGACAAAGCTCATAAATAGTGGGCACCCTCCCTAACTATTTTCCCAGTCAGGAAAGGAAAATTTTATTGTGAAATGAAATTATACAATAAAAAATATAAAATGTACATTACCACCAGAGTATAGAGCGCCACTAGCAGGGAAAGTCGATTCGGCGTGTTCGGCTGAGCAACCGTAAGAATTCCAATGACGCGAATAATGATGTATGTGTTCATCATAGAACTGTTATTGTTATCAATATAATATAATAAAATCTTGAATAGCTACAATTACAAGATGAATATTAGAAGCAGACAAAAATTTTACGTCACAAAACCGTGCTACAAAATGTTGTAATATAAAAATGAACAATAACCTAATTGAAAGAATACAGTAATACAAAAATGTTGTAGTATAAAACTGTGACAGTTAGTTTTTTTTAAAACTTATTTTTACCCTCTCTTGGTCATGTTGAAGAAATGTGGACATCGATCTCCCAATATACAATGACAACCGAGAGCATGACAGAACTCAAAACTCAAGAACGGACTGAATTGAAGTTGGGAACCGTCAGGAAAATTATGCTTGAATCTAGATAAAGAGGAGAATTTGGAATTGTATGCGGAAATCTTAGGACAAATGTCCTATTTATAGTAAAAGAGGACGACTGGTGACCTAATGGCATAGAATCGAAAATTAATGGCCTGAACCAACCTATTTTAATGCATGAACCGAGTATTAATCTGCCCTCAATTAGGTTAGCTTCCTTAACTTGCCATAAATAGGATTTAATGTTACCTTAATCAGCCTTAAACTACCCAAATAGAATCCTAAAAGACAAAGAATACGAGGAGATCGGCCAATTCTTTGAAGGAAAAATGTAGGAAAAGGTAAAATTCCGCCTCATGCTTGGTCCCATGGTTGGATCAAACATTTGGCATGCAGCACACCAACGCATACATGAGTTCAACCAAATCGAACTCCAACTGTACTCCTTACGCAAGCATGCGAGGCAAGTGTGAGTGATATAATATAGGACAAATAACTTAATTGTGCCTATACTTTGCCCAAATTCTCACATTTAATGTGAACTTTTTCATATGATCTAGCAATGTACAAGTTATGGAATATTTATTCCGTTTAGCACAGCGTGATAAATTCCATCAAATTTAACGAAATTTGCCGAAGTGGCACGTTACTAGTTTACATTTGACAAATGAAATATGATGTGCCAATGCCACATGGACATGAGGTACGAAATAACATATATGCCAAAAAATCCTCTTTCATTTTCAAAATACGAAGAACATATTTATAATTTTAGTGTCATCTTCTTCCTCTTCATTTTCCCGTCCTTGCCACTGCCCGTGAGCTTTACCCCTCATTGCTCCTCCTCAGATAAGAGAATGCGCGTTACCCTATTTTGGATTGCTCCTGAGACGAATGCACCTCCTTTATACTCCGCATATTCCCCTTCTTCTAGTTGTTCCATCGATCCCACTTTCGTAATTAAAGTTTTAGAGAGCGTTTGAGATAATATTTAATTAAAAAACCCGTTAAATGTCCAAAATAACAAGTAACTGCATTTTTTCTCGTTTATTACCTTGAGAATATTTTTAAATGTAATATTTTATAGGAGACGAGAAACGAATCCGACGCCCCAATGCCAAATACATGGACAGACCTAAAATTATACAAAGAATTGATTTTTCCAACTTTGAATCAAATGCAATGACTTATGGGATATCTTAACGTCAAGCTCCTCTCCACTGCCGTCGTCGACTGGATCACCTTTCCCATCAAAAGGTATTGTCTTGTGAACCCCTGTTTTATTTCCATGAAAACAGAGCATACCGATTGTTGGGCTTTTTTTCCCTTTCTATTTGTTCTTTCTTTGCCAATGTCGATCGACATATTCAGATGAAATCCCTTGCAAGTATCAACTGGTTTTTACAAAAATCATGCCCAGAGGTTTGTAACATATCAGTAATACTCATCATCATTATCGTGTTGATGATTGAAAATTTTCTATTCTACAAACTTAATTGGTCAATTCTTTTTTGCATCCAAGCGAGGTTTATCTGCAGCAGAATCATAAGGAGTCACGAGTACAAGCAGCGGCAGCGGCAACAACTTTATAATGGCAAAGAAGCCATGGGAGAAGAAGCTGAGTCCGGCGTAGAATGTTGGGGATTGCGATCACTCCGATACCATCTGTTAGGTCTCGAGATGTCCCGAGGGAGATGATGAAACAAGAAATTCAGAAACTTGAGATCGGATATACGTGGAAAAACCCTCAGCTCAAAGGGAAATAATCACGAACAAAGTAGGAAATTCTACTATATTAAATTAGAAGATTACGGTCTTCAGGGATACTATCAATCCCAAACCCCATTATAAATGCCACTCTGAAAAGATTCACAACCCGATCTATCAAGTTCTTACGCTCTCACGCTCCCGAGAATAGATTTTATTAAATTAAATTAGGAGATTATAGTCTTCAATAATAACACTAATCCCAAACCCCATTACAAACCCCACTCAGAAAAAAGTCACAACTCAATCTCTCAAGCTCTCGCGCTCCTAAGAAATTTATCATAAAGATCTCAAGCCAGACTTTCTCACCCAGGTCCCAAGGCCCCGAGGATTCACAGCACCAAGGCACACTTTCATAAGCCCTACAAGACTTTATTTATAAATATAAACAGATTAGAAGTTTCAGGATATTATATTTAAACGATAGAACAATATCCACAAAATCTCCTAAATATTTACCAAGATTCTGTATAGGATATTCCATGTTTTTAACCGCAATCTTGACCATTGATCGTTGTTCGCACATGTCTCGTATCTTGAATATGATTTTCAACTCGTTATTCAGGTTTTCCGATCTTCAATTTCCAACTTATGCTGAGACATATCCCAACAAATCTCCACATTGGCTCACATAAGCCTAACATGACTAGTTCTCCTTCTCAACTGCTTTGTCTCAACCCTTCACGGGCTCCACCTCATCTTGCGCATGACGCTCAAGTTCAAACCATCATTGGACTTATCCGAGGAGCCGTGCTTCGTCAACACTCTTGTAGGATTCCAACTGACTAGATGACAAGCTAAATTTGACACGGCTTCGGCATTCTCGAAGATCATCACTCCTTGAAACTTGATTCGTCCAGGCGATCTTGACCATTTCTTCTACCTGTCCTAAGCATGCTCTTTCTCCAATAGAAATTGTTGCCTCACTGCAAGTCTCCCCAACTTACCAACTTCCACCTCCACAAGCTACACTCCGGGAGTCTTCGTCGACTCAACCTTCTCTCTAGTGCCTCTACCTTATCTCAAGTCCTGTCCTTAAACTGCTCGACCAAAACAAGTTTATCAAAGGACATTATTTATTCATGAGGGATTTCGAGGCCTTGCCAACAGTGCACAATACCTTGCAAACGTTCATCCTTCGTACCCGAGATCTTCTATCGTTATTAGGGTGACCAGACATCGCCTTCTAGCACTACTTTAGGCTATGCAAAACTCGCAAAACTTTCACCTTCATCTGTCGCTATCTAAAAATATTGAAATTCTTAACCTCGAATCTTGCAGTTGACATCTTTAGCTACCCTGAACATTACTTTACAGCTTCACTACAACCTAACTCTAATACCACTTGTTAGGGATCATGACCGCTCCGATACCGTCTATTGGGTCCCGAGATATCTCGAGCGAGATGATGAAACAAGAAATTTAGAAACTTGACATCGAATATACATGGAAAAACCCTCAGCTTAGAGGGAAATAACTACGGACAAAGTAGGAGATTCCACTAGATTAAATCCAAATATTACAGTCGTCAAGGACACCACCAATTACAAATCCCATTACAAATCCCACTCAAAAAAGAATCACAATCTGATCTCTCAAGTTCTCATGTTCTCACACTCCTGAGAAGTTTATTATAAAGATCTCTCACCACTCTCTCTCGCTCAGGCCCCAAGGCCTCAGGGTTTCACGGCGCCAGGGCATATCTTCATAGCTCGTACAAGAATTTATTTATAGATATAGAACCATATCCTATTTGATATCCTAGAAAATATTATCTACAAATATTTTTAAAATCAAACAGATTACGAGCTGCAAGATATCGTATTCAAACAAGAAAACAATATCCAATAAATCTCTAAAATATCTACCAAAATTATGTCTAGGATATTCCATGCTCTTAACCACGATCTTGACCGTTAATCATTATTCGCACATATCCCGTATGTTGAATCTGATTTCCAACTTGTTATTCAGGTCTTCCGGTCTTTAAGTTCCGACTTATGCTGAGACATATCCTAACATAGAAGGTGGAGAGTAGAGGAGGTGCGGTCGTCTTGGGAGCTATCAGAAGAGCATAACGAGCACTCTCTTGTTCGAGGAGGGGTAGTGAGGTGTAGGCTAAATGAGTGGAGCGACGACAGATGGAGAAAATGAAGAGGGAAAAGATGACATTAAAATTACAAACATACCCTTTGTATTTTAAAATAAAAGAGAAGAAATCTTGGCATAACTAACATTATGGTCATGTGCCATTGCCAAATCATGTTCTATTTGTCACATGTAAACTATTAAGGTACCACATCAGCAAATTTCATTAAATTTGATGGAATCTATCACGCTATACTAAATGGAGCAAACATTTCATAATTTGAGTCTTTCTAGGTCATGCAAAAAAAAGTTATGCTAAATGTGAGAATTTTGATAAAATACAAGTGTAATCAAGTTATTTGCCCTATAATGTGACCGGGAAGCTTACTCCACATGGGAGCATTTCTCTCTTATAACCCTTCAAAATGCCTTCTCTTTATTAATCTGGGATGCATTTTCTCATCATTCCATGCGGTACACAATTTTGGACTTCCCTTGATCTATAAATCATTTGAATTCATATAGTCCATCTTGTGTGCGCACGTGCATGCACACACATATATATATATATCGTATCAAGCCCAAGTAACTTTTTGTTAAGTTTTCTGAGACTTAATTTCTCATTCACGATACCATTTTTCTGCATGAACCCCTCCCCATCCAGTGAGACATCTTCTTCACCTTCTTCACGTCTCCTAACATATCGTGATAATGACCACATCCTTTAAAGTGAAAGGCGCGCCACATGTGGTCATTATTCATAGGTCAAATTGAAGACCCATATAGAAAACATTACAAGAAAATTTTGTGAGCTTGTAAATTGGATACGTAATAAGAAGTAATATATGAAAAAGTCACATAGCCCACTTGTTGAATAAATCCCACCGTATCCTCTCCGTATCTTGGTCCAAGTCAGTTGGAAAGTACCAAATTGATTCCGAAACATTGAAATTGCCTTAAGGTTAGGCTTGTACCGGTCATGAACAATTATAAGAAAATTGAATCGAAATCAATAGAAAAAACACTCCAACAATTCTTGAAGATATTTGTATTTAATCTGATTTCTTACTTGTTCGTACCTTTACACTCTAAGAAAGGCTTCCATTGAGTGTCAGAGGCGGCTGATAAAGCCTCGTAGTTCTGGCTCATTCTGCTAACCTTGACTTCAGTGCCGAGAAGTTTTCTGCCTCATCCTTTCAGTAAGGCGTAACACTACGTGAAAAATTTAAAACCAAATGGGATCCACTCGTTGTCATCAAGAATCGTTCCACGTGGATGAGGCCAGATGAATATTATTTACCATGGCCCAAGAGTTAGGATATAACCTTAACTCTTAATAACTTGACCAATTTTATCAATATGTTTATATGGTCACAATATATTTATATTATTTGGCATGAGCGGAATAGCCTTGTTTTTAGCAATGCACATTGTTCTTTAGCTGGTTTAGCTCCCAGGATAGTAAGGTCTGGCTGGTGCTTTGGGACTTTGTTGTTTATTATTTACTTATTTAAACTAAGAAAGGAAGTATCAGTAGTAGCGATCCAATTACCGCTACTATGTAATATTTAGATTTTCATATTTAACCACAAACATATCAAATAAACTGAATAATTAATACTAATATTCGTATGTTAATGTACTACCACCAAAAATCTAGTATAAAATAGGAAACAGGAGCCTGGCTTGACTTAGGCTAAAAAGATTTTCCTTCTAATAATATTGCTTAGAGGAGGCGTTAAATTTAGTGACCTGAATTCCATTTGGTCCGTCCAAAAAGTTTGTGAAGCGACTCATGGTTGAAAAATAATTTTTAGAAAATTTGAGGATATGAGATCTATTTGACGGCCCACAACACCGTTTAGGCTTATTTTGTAATTCACATATTATGTATTGTGTATATTTGAACATTTTAGGGTTATTTCATTAAATCACTATCACCAGTCTTCACACAATTTGACTAATCTTTCAAATATAGTGGATTCGCTTATCTTTGCGAGTTGGGGCGGGATTGCCATACCTCATTTTACCCAAAAAATTTGTCAATATAACAAGTTGGACACTGCCAAATACCTATTTATGCTTCAGGATGATCCTCTTAACAATATTTATCATTCTATCCGTATATTGGCCTGATAGCCTCTTGTGAGTCTGGAAATCAACCTAATCCCATGTTTCTTACAAGTACATGGAATAAGTGCCACGGACAAATACTTAACCGTATCACTTATCACGAGTCATAAACATATTTGAAACTCTATTTCTTGTTTCCATATGATCTACAGTATAAATAGCTTCAACTCAAAACAAGAAGAAGTCACAACCATAGAAAGACCACCCAGCACGCAGCAGAATTTCACAACTTTTGACGCAGAAGGGAAAAAAGACTCTGCAGTGAACGTAGAAAAGATTCATCTATGAGCATTCAAACATTCAATTCGTCTTTTGCCCTCACAGAAAACAACGAAAAGGACAAGCAAAGGCACTTGGCTAGCAGAAATCAACCGAATTCAGTTTGCAGTTTTCTTGATACGTCATCAGTAGTTTCACGATCTCAAAAGCTCTACAAGCTCTTTCTTTTTCAATTTTGAATAACCTTTCACACCTCGGGACTTAGCTAGCTCCTTGAGCTCGGGAAGTTTCATGCTTTCGAGTTTGTGCAACTGGGGCATGATCATATCAGCGGCAGTGGGTGATACTCCACTTGTCAGCAGCTCTTTTCCCCTAGGAGCTGTCACGAATGGGATTGGGGACCTCTTCACAAAGTTTGAAGGTGGCCGACTTAATTTGAAGTGTGGTATACGCTGAACGTCCTCAAGCTCGCCCACCTTCCCTATCCTGGGCGGACTTTTTCTTTGGGATATCGGCTTACTCCCTCCTTTGAGTGTAGGCTTGTCTGATAAGATCAATGAAAAAGGCATCTGAAGGCAATAGATATTCCAAAACAAGTTCAAAACAAATGACACTGATGAAGCCTATATCAGTTTGTTCCCCCTAATTCTCACACCAGAATCACAGATAATTCTCTTCAAGCTTTTTATTCTGTTACTCTCTAAAACAATCTACTTTAAGATTTCACATCACCAAGTGAAAAGTGCAAGATTTTTATTTTTGGATGAGTAAAAGTGTAAGATCCCTTTTTTTTTTTCATTTTTAATAAGCACAATGTTCTACATATTATGCAGATCTAGAAGATAGACAAATATAAAACTTCTGCTAATTTCAATTCTATCATTCCCAAGTGGGTAATGGTGAGAGCATTTTCTTTTGGCATAATAAATGGTTGGCTGTAGGACTACTGGCTTTCTTATTAAATGGTGAGCTTTGTTTCCCTACCATTGGACTATATGATAAACTATCTAGTGTATGGAAGAATGGGGAATGGAGATGGCCTAGATGTACAATGCCTGATGTCCTGCGGCAGATATTGGAAGCCCAGTGCACAGGAGGCATGCTACAACTGAAAAGTTATGCTGGGATGGAGAGACTTCTTTGCAGATTACAAAAGTCAGGGAGAGTAATCGTCCAAAGAAGCAAGAAGTAAGATCTCATAAGTCACTCTGGTTCCCTGGATATATACTGAGGGTCTCCTTTATATCTTGCCTGGCTATATTCAATAAGTTGAGTACATAAGACAACCTTGCCACTAGGAAACATGCAGATCCACTGAAGGGCTTATTTTGTGAGATGGAGGATGAATCAGGGGACCCCATTGGAGAGACGAATTCAAAAGAGCTCAGACTCAACAGAAATGAAAGAAGCTGGCGTTCACTTGCTATACCTACAACATATGAAAAGAAAGGAACTTGAGGGTCTTTAGAGCTTCTAAGCAAAGTGAAAATGTGATTAGTGAGGGAATTCTTTTGTTGTCCGTAGTGGAGTCATGTCAATCCCACTAATACAGCACAAGCTAGCTACTTGTCATATGGTCGCTTTCTTGAGTCTGTAAAGTTAAGATACTTATGTACATATTTTTTGGTCATGAATGAAGTTTCAATTTATATATATATATATATATATATATATAAAGTTTATTTGGAAGCGAGTACATGCTGGGGAGTGCACAAACATGCTTCATGATGAGTGACTTGTGCACTGAAATAAGAAAATGATTTAGGAATTAGTATGATAAAACTTATGGTTGAGTTTCAGTTGTGATGCCCTTCTTCCCTTTTTAGCCACTGAACCCATAATGTTCAGGCATGGTAGAGAGGCCAGTTAGTCCTTGCCCCGGAAAGCACAAGAGTGGCATAACCAAGTATTCAACTAATAGATTGATGCATGTTTTGGAGTGACTCTAGATGGATTCCAAATCTTCAAGTGGTGAACAAGGACAACTGTAGCTATTGCATGCATTTTGAGAATGTATAGTAAATCTTCAAGGGCCAAAACAAATTCAAATATTGTTGTGCTGAAATAAACAAAAATCCTCTGAATCAAAGTTGACATGGATGCGTTACCTCTTATCTGTTTCCTCGAATTACGAATAATCTCCAAAACTGATTCAGTTGCAGGCTTATTCCCAGGAGAATCAGAACTTTTCTTCAAGGAATCCTCTGGGTCACCCTTTGCAATTGAAGACTGTATTCTCTTGAACAGAGAGATGATCTCTTCCTGATCAGCTGATTTCACCTTGCCTTTTTGAGATTGAGGATGCTTAATCTTGGCTTCCTTTGCAGTTCTACTGGAAGCAGACTTCTTTCGAGGAGATTGACCTCCTCTGTGTCCATTGGAGTCTATGCTAGAGGTCACAAACTGAAGCCGAGAGTGTTTCTTCAAACCAAACGCTAGGGGACCTACAGTAATCTCTGCCAAATTCAACAAGCTGCATCAAGAAATTGATCCCTCAGTTTTTAAAGCATAGAGGCTCCAAGGAAATAACTAAAATCTCCAGCGCAAGCTCACAATAAGGACAGAATTCTCACTTCTCGGAACTATAAATCACGATGCTGGATCTTGCAAAAACTATTATCAGTAAGGCCTAGACGAGAGAATTGGTCTTCAGGGTTAATGCGAGTATAGCATGCATCCAATTATCCATAGCAATATCAAATTTATCAAAAAAAATTACCAATATTATCAATCCTTATGAAAATTGTCAACATCAATCATTCAGCTACCTTAAGCTACCTCTGCAGAAGTCAGAATATTACGCCAGGGACGGTCGGGGAAATTCACATTTGACGGTCAGAGATGAAATTTGGATTACTGGAAGACAAATGACAGCGGAATCAATGACCGAAGATGTTTTCATTGATCACATTAGATAAGTAATTGCACCTAATGCCCCGACATTTCATTCGAATAAGAAAGTTACGGATGAATCAACATACATCATGCAGAGCAGACAGCTGATATAGATAATTACAATAAAAAATCACAAGAAAAATAAAAAACAAACCAATTACAACAACGCAACACCTTTCGTTCTGAACGAGGATCTCGACAACTCATAAGCAGAAATGTACCGCCAAAAACAACGAGATGTGAGACCAAAACAAAGGGTTAGAGCAAAATCTTCACCTTTCACAAAGAAATTGGGGTTCCGTAGCCTTACAGGTTGCTCGATTGAGGAACTGAAAGCTCTGAACCGGACAGTAGCGTGGGGGAGCAGTAGGAGAGAATCCATTTCTGATGCTGCGTGAAGAAGTCGCGAATATGACAGAGATCAGCACTGGGCCTCAATTCACAGGATTTCATAGACGAAGGTATCTGAGGCGATCCTAATTTATATATAGGACCTTTTCCTGTGAACTGATCCTATTTTAATTTTAGACGCCAGAAAACAAAAGGAGATTAGTTTTTACATTGTTAAATACATATATATCATTTTTATTTGGCCAAAATAATCTAACTATTATCTATATGCTTAATATTAAAACAGAGTTTTAATGAGGTGTTCCGGCCTATCCATATGGTAGCCCTAGCCACGGGCCGGTTCTAGCTCAGAATCGATCCGGACCGGTCCGGTTAAAACCGGCACGGAACCATGGGAGGACCAGTTCCTGGCTGGTTTCATATTAAAACCGACGGTTCCAAACTAATATATAAGAAAATTTAAATAAATATGAAAGGATATGTCTGATATCTTACACTTAAAGCCCTAGACCTCGCAAATGTCTTATTCATAGGATAGGGCGGACTACTATTGTACAAATGGGCAGCCTTCCCCTGCCCCTATCATAGGTTGCCTGGGTGCGGCTTTCTAACTTTTTAAAATTTTAAAAAATGAATTGTACCCCTATCTTTAAATATTTTAATTGTATAAATCTTTCCTAATTATTCTACTTTCTTTATCTCTTACTAAATTACTCTTAATTCTCAAATTTTAATTCATATCCTTTTATGTTTTTATTACTAATATAAATGTATTAAGGTTTCTAATTGATCAGAACCACGGCTCCGAACCAGAACTGTTCGATTTCGAGCCGGCCATGAATCGTCTTAGGGAAGGTTCAAGGCTGGTTTCATAGTGTCATGGAACCGGAACTAGCAGTTCCAAATCCAAACCGTCCGGTTTAGAACCTTGGCTGGGACTACCAAATGGTGTATTCTCAATGTGACACGTGTACTTTTTATTTTTATATATATTTCTAACCTGTACATCGAAGATGGAAAGAAAATGGGCGGCTTGGTGGTTCCGTTATTGCATGATAATTGAGCAGTTGTAGGTTGGAGTCCAACTGTGGTTGCCTCTTCTTATCTCTTTCTCTCTTTCCCCTCAACTTTTTTAATTTTCAAAATTTTCATAAATTTTAACACTTCTTCATTCATATCCTTTTTATTAATTACCCATCCCTTCCATCTCTTTTTAGATGAAAATTTTGTAACAAAAAAAGTATATATAAGAGATGACATGATATATAAAATTAGAAAATTTTGCCTACTTACTTATCAAGTATATTCTTAATTAAATTTTCAGTATTTTTATTTTTTTTACATAAGAGGATATAACATTTAGCAAAACATAATTTAATAAAAATGTCAATATTATAAAATAATAATAATAATCTCAATCGATCATTTTTCATATTAATATAATAATTTTACGACATATATAAAAAAATATAATAAATGTTGGTCTCTTTTTTACTTCATTGGGTGAGTGCAAGGTATGAAAGTATCATATACGGATCATTTTATAATTATATCAGAACTTAAATAGTTTGAATTAAAAATTAATATATCACATTTTATTCATAAAACCCTTTATAGTTAGATGGCAAGAGATGGATGAATAAAACTATCTATGTATAATACTCAACTTTTACACTTTTCTCATTAATTTTCATGCACATGCTATTTTCTTTTCCTTTTTTGTCTTCTTAGCAAAGTGCGGACTTTTACCCTAATATATCCATCTCTATAAGTTGCCCTCTTTGGTGCCTTTTCATCTTCTCAAATTATCCCTTTAACTCATAGTAAATTTACTAATAGGCAACTGCCTAACCGGTTTTTACTTATACTCTCTCTTCTTCTATATACTTCTTTCTATCTTTTTCACTATTACCCAATTTTTCATAATTTTATTACTTGATTCTCCGTATTTATTTTATCAAAAACCACGGACTCTAAAATTAACTTAATTCAAATTTCATTAATCATTTATATTTCATATTCATTTTTTCATCGATTTTATTAAATAATAAAATTCATGCATATAACATATCAAACTCCAGTATCCAATATTTTCTATATCCATGCTTTTTTTTTCCGTTAATACCTATTTCATGCTTTTTTTTCTTACATATGTCATCATTTTTTATTTGTTTGTCAATTTTTTTGAGAAATGAAACTTTCAGTCCACATTTTTCATTTTGTGGGGGCGACGTGGTTCAATTTCATGAACACACTCGCATACGTAGAGCCAAGAAACTGAGGTGGCTGTGATCAAAAGTGTGAAATGCGGATTCTCATACTTTACCGTACAATCAGAGATTGATTAAGGGGGCGCGAGTTATCAATTTGGAGTTGTAAGAAACATATAAAATATAAAATCATTTTTTTTGTAAAGATTAAATAGGTAATTCCATCCCTAATAAATGCATTGAGCATCAAGTTCGTCTTTTTCTAATTTTGTACATCAATATCATCCTTCTGAGCATCAATTAGATCTTGTGAATATTAGTTAGGTCCGCCAAACATCAATTTGATTTTTTGAACATCAATTTAGTTTTCTGAACATCAACTACGTTTTTTGAATATTAATTAGGTTTTTTGAACATTGATTTGGTCTTCAGTGTCTACCGAGATCGAAGCTCCATACAAAATGGATGGTCTGACGATGAAATCATAGCTACGGGACAGATCGAAGCTCATAATTTCATCTCCAAATTGAAGCCCCAAAAATGCAAGCCCTAATTCACAGTAAGAGCAGACAAGTCATACTATTGAAGGCAAACAGAAAGCATCAAGGTACAATGTGCATCAAGGAATAGGTTTGAGAGATAAGGGATGAGCTCTATATTGGATCGGGTGACACTGGTTGTCTGTCCATGAGAAATTCAACTTAGAACCTACATTGGTACTATGGTTCTGGAATGAGAGCTGTGATTCTTACTTCGAGGACTGTGAGAAACAACAACATGCAGTTTTTGAGGTGCCCTTTTTTTCAGAATAAAGAGATCACCTGTGGGTACTTCTAATGGTTGGATGAGGTTGATGGTATCAATTCTGATATTATTTCGGACAGCATAGAGTCGGCACCAATTGATGCTGCTGAAATGACCATATTAAAGTTAAAGAAGAAGCTCATGAAGTACCAAAACATAGTGAAGAAGTTAGAGATAACTTGCTAAATTTTAATTCTTCTATTGATTGCTATGTTGATTGGATTTGTACTCCTAAAGCATAGCAAGTGAATGAATTTTTCAGTATTGATTCTGAAGTTTGTAAGTCAAAACTTTGATGGTTGTATGTTTTGTTGACAATGAGAATGTAGATGGAACTAGATGAAGATCGAAGTTGTCTTCTGCAGTAAAATTATATGATTAACTTCATACAATAGGCTACAAAATAAAGTTTGTAACTGTGATGATGGTACTCTTAAAACTATACTGTTTGTATCATATTACCTAAAAAGTCACAAAAGACTTCAAAACAAAGCCCCTAAGTTCAGTAAATACAAAAAGAACCTAACAACATCCTATTCCTAGTTGAACATTTGGGAGAAATCAAGCTGCATGAGGCTTTCTAGTGCTGCCACCTATTAATGATACAAATCTCCCAGCAGTTCCAAGTGAAGCACCTTCTCTTGTCCTACTTGTCACAGGAGAGCATGATGGTGGCCTCAAAGTAGATGGTATAATGGGTGGAGGCCTACATGGTGTTCCACTAGAAAGGTTGAAGATTAGCACTTGGAACCCCATAGGTATATGAGATGGAGTAAAAACATTGTTCTTGGGTCTCCTAGCAATTATAGGACAACTATCATTAGTAAATTAATTATTAAATATTAAAAGACAAAGTTGTAATATGAAGTAAATATAAAACCTCAGGTTGTGTTGGTTTGGTAAACTCAAAAAGTGGAGGGCTGTTATGAATGTCCATCTCTTCTGTAGCATCAGTTTGAGATGAAGATGCCCTGGTTGGTCGTTTCTTCCAGTTAGGAGCTGATGTTCCTTTGCAGCTTCTCATGTTGTGCCCCTTGTTTAACAATTTGGAAACTCGGATCAGGCTGGGGCATGAGCTTGAGCGGACCTAAGATTTCAAGCTTGGGCTTGGCTCGTTATGATAAATGAAGACTCGTTGAGCTTAAACGAGCCCAGCTAAATTATGATATAAAATAAAAGTCTCATTTAGGCTCGCGAGCTTCTCAAGCTGAATATTACAGGGCTCGACTCGGTTAGTTTAATTAGCGAGCTCGAGATGAGTCGAACTCGAGCTCATTATGAGCGAGCTGAATTCAAGCTTTCACTGGTCCAAGCTCGAACCGTTCGCGAATCATCTCATCTCATTTACACCCCCTAGAGTTTTCTTCCGGTGCCTTCTTCCTTTGCTTTTTGGGTCTACCTGGCATCCTTCTCATAACAGGAGGAATGATAGGATCATATGGAGTACTTTCCCAAAATAATTCACCATGAATTGGATTGATGAAAGCAGCAAATGCAAGGGATGATACTTCAATTTTTAGCCAATGAGTTATAGACTCCTCAAGCCTTATGTTGTTGTAACTAAGGCAGCAATTGCATGATGGCAAGGGATTCTAGTGAGGTCCCAAACTCTACAAGAACATGTCTTCTTGGATAAATCAACCACACATTTTGAATGTGGAGGACATGTTACCTCAAATGTTGAATTTTGTGGATCTCCAACCTAATGTGGAGTCCAATAAATAGGATACTTTGCAAGTAAGGTCTTGCAACGAGCCATTTTTTTTGTTATGTACATCCCTATCCCTTCAACTAGTTAATGATAGTCTTGCCTCTCACATTTAGAATAGCATTATTAAACAACTTGCACATATTAAAAGTCAAAGCCTAGTTCTTACAAGTTGGTGCGAATGCAGACCTACTCCACTTGTGAGGAGGCATCCATTAAGCCATACCCATGCTTAAATTTTAAGTCTTTTAACTACTTGCACTGCTTGCTTAAATGTTTGGGTGTGTTAGCTTTTGCACACTCCCAAAATGCCTTCTTAAAATCAAGTAACCTCCACCTCTTATTGAAATTGGCCTAGATGTGC
Organism: Lagerstroemia speciosa; assembly: GCA_037672795.1. Taxonomy (NCBI): domain Eukaryota; kingdom Viridiplantae; phylum Streptophyta; class Magnoliopsida; order Myrtales; family Lythraceae; genus Lagerstroemia; species Lagerstroemia speciosa. The sequence goes on from CM075298.1 coordinate 167,680, forward strand.
CTGTAGCAAATACCTATGAGGTGCTTATGGGCAAACTTCAGTAAGAGCAACCTTAAAATCCTATATGGTGAGTATGAAATGGGAGGGAGAGGGATGAACTTGATGTCAGGTTCCTATCTGTGAAGGACTACTTAATCATGCAAAATAATCAGTGGATGACTAAAAAGATGTTCAATAAGGACGTTTAATATAAAAATAAAGTTGAGGATTGAACTGATGTGCAATTAGTCTACTAAAGGACTACTTAATATAGTTCAATTAGTGTACTAAGGAATACATTGATGTTCATAAAAATTTTCAGTGACAATAACAACAAGAACAGAGAGGTAGTACCTTCTTCATATCTGAAATAAAAGGGTAAGTCCCTTCCATTTGATCGCCCAAGTCATCCATTAGATTTTAAGTCCCTTCAATTTGATCACCCAAGTCATCCATTAGATTCCTCACAAACCAGGTCCAACTATCTCTATTTTTAACCTCCACAATGGCATAAGCAATTACAAAAAATGAGTTATTTTCATCTTGGCTAAGAGCTAATAGAAGCTAACCTCCATAGTAGCCCTTCAAGAAACACCCATCTAACTCAATGAGAGGCCTACAGCCTGCTCCGAATCTTCTCTTACACACCTCAAAACAAATATACAGTCTCTCAAAATGATGAGACTCAGGGGAGACCTGAAGAAAGATGCTCAAACTTGGAGTTGCTCCAAGCAGTTCATGAGTGTAATCCCACAGCCTTGCATACTCTCTTTCTCTTAACGTTCACATATTTGGTGAGCCATTTGTTTTGCTCTGTACACCATGGCATCATTTAGCTTCAATCTGTGTCTTTGAATCATGAAGTCGTATGCTTGTTGGCCTGACATATTAGGTTGGGTTCCAACACTCAAAACTAACTTGTTAGCATTCCACTCACGAGTGGCTAACTTGTTAGTGATCTTCACACAAACAAGTGTGATCAAGAACATAACTTTTCACTTGAAAACATTTTCTAACCTTATTTTCAAAGCAAAAAATCATCCAAGGACATCCTTCCTTCTTCTCAACAAACTTTGCTCTCACCCTCTCCTTCTTATTTTTTAAGAAATCAACCTCCCTTCCCAATTGAATGTTCAAGTCCCTCGCTGCATTCTTAAACACTTCTAGATTTTCAAACTTCATACCTAGTGTAATAACAATAGGGTAAATTGCACGGATGGAACATTTTCTTATGAAAATATTTCATCTTGGTACATTAACTTTTTTTCATTTCACTTTGGTACATTTCTTTTCGAAACTGTTTCTTAATGGTACATTTCGTTAACTCCGTCTGATGCCATTAAATGTTGCTGACATAGCTATCCGATGTGGATGCCACGTGTGCATAAATGCTGATCCGACATACCACATAATATTCTAAATGAAATAAACATAAAAAAAATTTAACAAATATATAGGAAATAATAAAAAAAACTGTAAAAAATTTTAAATTATATAGAAAATAATAAATAATAAAAAATAAAAAATCTAGATTTTAAAAATATATAGGAAATGAAAATATTAAAAAATATATAGAAAATAATAAAGATATTTAAAAATAAAAATAATTTTTAAAAAAATCATAGAAAATAAAAAAATTAAAAATATGAAAAATGATCAAATAAATTTAAAAAATATATGGAAAAAAATAGAATTTTTTAGAAAATATAGAAAATAAAAATTTAAAAAAAGGAGAATAATAAAAATTTTAAAAATATACAGAAAATAAAAAATAATAATAAATTTATAAATATATAGAAAATAATAAAAAATTAAAGAAATATATGGAAAATAATAAAAAAATTTTAAAAATATATATATAAAATAGAAAATAAAAAAATATAGAAAATAATAAAAAGCAGCTGTAAGCATCCACGAAAAAGATGGACATCAATAGAAAAAAGGAGAAAACAAATAAAGGAAAAGATGGCAGAGGTTAAAAAATGGCAACCGACCTAGAAAAATTACAGGTGCCACACATGATGTTGAGAGAGTTGGTCGGCCTCAACATGAACTTCAACTATGTCGTCCAGCACGTCCAGACCAAGCTTGGCAGCAATTTCAAATTCAGTGACTCCCCCATTTCAAAATTTTAAAATTTTTTTAAAAAGCTAAAAATTTTAAAAGAAATTTAAATTTTAAAAAAATTCAAACTTTTATAAAAAAATTTTGAAATTGGGGAGCCATCGAATTTGAAATTGCTACCAAGCTTGGTCTAGACCTATTAGACGACATCGCTGAAGTTCATGTTGAGGCCGGCCGACTCCCTCAATATCATGTGTAGCGCCTGTAATTTTCTGGGTCGGCTGCTATTTTTTAAGCTCTGCCATCTCTTCTCTTTGTTTGTCTTCTCCTTTTTTTTTTTACCAAAGTCCATATTTTTCGTGGATGCTTACAGCTACTTTTTATTATTTTCCATATATTTTTTAAATTTTTTATTATTTTCTATATATTTTTAAATTCTTTACTATTTTCTATATTTTAATAAATTTTTATATTTTATTTTCTATATATTTTTAAAATTTTTTACTATTTTCCATATATTTTAAAAATTTTATTATTTTCTATATTTAAAATTTTTTATTTTAATTTTCCAAAATTTTTATTATTTTCTATATATTTTTAAATATTTTTTTATTTCCTATATATTTTTAAAATTTAGATTTTTGATTTTTAGTTTTTATTATTTTCCATATATTTTAAAATTTCTTTTTTTACAATTTTTTATTATTTCCTATATATTTGTTAAATTTTTTATGTTTATTTGATTTAGAATATTATGTGGTATGCCAGATCATCATTTATGCACACGTGGCATCCACATTAGATGGTCACGTCAACAACATTTAACGGCGTCAGGCCAGAATTGACGGAATGTACCATTAAGAAACGATTTCGAAAGGAAATATATTAAAGTGAAACGAAAAAAAGTTAATGCACCAACATGAAATATTTCCATAAGAAAATGTACCGCCCTTGCAATTTACCCAATTACAATAATATTGTCTTCATCTGAATTGATTATAAGGAATTCAACATCATTCTCTTCATCATCTTGATTTATAGACTTCAACTTCTCAGATCCATATCCATCAGACAGTTGTTTTCACTATTGTTGCCCTGAGTCACCTGCAGCTACTAGTGTTGGAGTTTGCTCGAGTTACTGCAGGTGCTACTGTTGCTTCATCTTGTAGAGATTTAGCAAAAGAGCTCTTGAATCTCCCTATTTTCTATAACGTGGAAAGTCATTTCTAGACTTGCTTTTCTCAGCTGAACTAGTAGTTTTGTTTTTAGCTTCCTTCTTCTTTTCCTACCTCTTTGCATTGGTGTTCTCATCTTTCTTGTGGGGATACTATTCCTTCTCATTTTGATTCCTCCACTAGCAAACACATTCTTTTCAAGTTCCTCAAGACCAAGCTCTGCATAAGCTGCAAACTCATCATCGTCGTCATCAATATCTTTATACTGTGGGACCATTGTATAAATTGTTGTCTTTAGCAGTATCGTCATCATCATTTTCTTCTTCTTCTTCATACTTCTCTGGTTGTTCCTCCTCTTCATGCTCCTCTAGTTATTCCTCCTTTTGATACTCATGTGGTTGTTCCTGTTTCTAAGCTAATTTTTGCATCCTGTCAAGCTCCATTGTTTGCTCAAGCATGGCTTCTATAGCTTTATCAATTTTCAAGTGCTCAAAATGCAAGTGCACCTCTGATTGATTTTTGTTGATATTATGATTTGTATGGTTCCATTCGCGACCTATATTCTTGAGTTTTAGGCCACTATCCATACATTTAGAGGTTTTAGAGGTTAATTGCATATCTTTTTATTTGTGGGATTTAATTATTATAAATAATAATTTAGAGATCTTTAAATATAGTTTAAATACTATTAGGAGTTGTTTGATGTGCATGGAATGAAAATAAGACGTGCGTAAAAATGAAGAAATGGCGGGCTCGAGCATTCAACGTTTGATGCAACAAGTTTAAGAGGAAATTTCTCTTATTCTATGTACAAGAAATATGGAAAATAAGATATTATTGGAAAGTTTATTGAGTAAGGACTCCAACATATCAAAAGGATCAAAAATTGAGACTGAAACGGGAAAGTTATGGCCAAAGAAAGGAAACTACATGCAGGACAAGGCGACTGTGGTCGTTACAGAGAAATTAGAAGAGTAGTGGACTTAGGCCGCGGTCAACTGAGCTACGCATTTTTCACGCTATTTCAGGAAAGGAAACTCAATCTTCCTTATGCCAACGACTTACACAAGTTTCCAGAAGTATTTCCACATATATTTTAACAATTAATGGTCTAGAATTAAAAGGGAAAGTGGTCAAAGATTTGGAATATTTGGCTGCAAATTTTTAGGGCAAGATTTGAAGATCAAATCTATCTCGATAGATTCTCTCTCCCTCATTATATAAAGGGCATCACATCAATAGCCTCGAGGGACAATTCCTATACCATTATTCAGCATATTCTATTGTGTTTCAAGAGCGAAGGAAGGCTGCAGACTTGGAGCAAGAAGGAGGATCCATGCTTAAAGATCGTGGAGGCGTGATCGAGAGATTCGATTCCACCACTATCTAGAGTTTCTTCTATCCCTTTCCTTCTTGTTTTCTTAATGTTATCTTCTTTTCCAACTCTTGTATTCTCTTTATTATGTTGAACTAAACCCCTAAATTCCTAGGGGATCAATGGAACCTATTTTGATGTCTTGAGTAAAGTTCTTTTCTATCATGTGTATGATTTTATCGAGGTACACCTCCTAGGCATTATTTAATGTATGTCTCATTCTTCTTACTTTCATTTGACCTGATCACCCAGGAGAATAATACTGAGATTGAGAGGAGTCTCGAGAGAGTAAATCGAAATCACACTAGAGAGTGTATAGTCAGGTTAACTTATGCCGAGAGATGAGGTTATTTGTGCGAGGGCATTGAGAAATGGTAAGCACCCTAGATAGCCAATTAGGATTGGTTTAAATTAGCCTTTCAGTATTAATCGCCTAGAGATAAAGTGAATTAGTGTTTTGCGCTTAGGTACATTCTTGCGATATCAAGAGGTGCATAAAGAGGTAATGGGGAAACCTTCAACCCTAGGTTAATAACATGGTAGAATTAATTATATGAGAGAGACTTGACTTAAGATTAGAGTAAGGGAAGTTGTGAATCCTAGGAGTATTTCAATTAATTGATTTTCTTTGTTGTTTTAATTACTTACATCCTACTTCAACTATTCAATTGATTTGACTTAGATACAATCGTGCTAATTTTAGTACTTAGTAGTGGATTGGAATGAGTCCTTGTGGGAACGATATTCTACTCATTCTTTATTACTTGATTGCGGAACGTATACTTGTGGGCACTCTCATTTAAGCAACAATTTTGTAATCTAAAAATTACATCTCACATCTTTATCACATTGCAGGGGCTCTAAACCAAGTTCAAAGTTCGTGAATGTTGGGTCTCTAAAGTAGCAAGTTGTTGGCTTGTTGTGATACAAATGACTAACCAACTCCTCAATAGCAATTGCAGTGAAAGTGTCCAAGCTGAAATTTTTCTTCACTTCCTCGCTCTCACTTTCAAACCTCAACATGGGGCCCCTCACGAACTCTCAACCATGATGAATGATTACATCAATGGTCTTCCAAACAGATGGACTGCAAGTTATAAAATAGAACAACACTAGTCAACCTAATGATAAATTCAAGTTGTGCAAGAACATTCCTTACCATTCACGACACAAGTTTCAACTTCAGATGACACAAAACCTCACAAAAAAAATGATCTTTGCACTTCTTGTTACAATCCACCTTGCTCGTTCACAGACCCAGATTTTGGTTGTCTCCTTTCTTCCATTCGAACACAGATGGTTCGCTTCTATGAACAAACATGGTCTTCTCACTACTCACGATGTCGATCGCTCAAATAGAGAGGGGCTCGTGCTTAGTAGACGATGAAGTTTTCTATTTTCTTGCACTCAGAATATGATGGGTCATGAAGGGACAATGAATGCGGGAGTGTCAGAGTGAGGGAGGGAATTCAATTTAATAACAGATGAAATAATTTTAGAAAAAGAACGTTGGGATGAGGGACTGAATTGTAGCAATGCACTACAATACACTAAAGAATCTAATGATGTTCAATATGTTTTTCATTAAAGACAAACAGATTTATGGACAGAAGGATGATTAATGTTCAAAAATAATTAAATTGATGTTCAAAAAAATCAAATCAAGCATGATAATGATGATCATGAGGACCTAATAGATGTTCAGCTAATGTAATTGATATTTAGGAGGACCTAATTAATTTTTGCCTAACCTAATTGTTGTTCATGAGGGCCTAATTGATGTTGAAAAAACCTAACTAATGTTCACAAGACCTAATTGATATTTAGAATGACGATATTGATGTATAAAATTAGAAAAAGGATGAAATTGATGCTCAATGCATCTCTTAAGGATGAATTTACCTATTTACTCTTTTGTAAATTGTCTAATTAAGTACATATTTTACTAACATTTTCACTCTCAACAAGATCTTTTTAAAGTGACATAGAAAAGCACAACCTATTAGAAGTGTTCACATTTAATATGATGTTAACCTTTTCAATAGGATAGTGACACATGTCATGAATAGTCAATAGGATAGTGACACATGTCATCAATTGACTCGCCGACATGATTAAAGGATACCAGCGACCGACCCATGTTGCACACAGTGAAAATTCTCAGATACTGTTAAGATGCAAAAAATATTAATACATGTAAATTTAATGAATTAAGAAAACCTATGCAAGTGAATATAAAATATAATATAGAACTCTAGATAGAAAAGAATTTACCACCACCTTCATATGCACTAATATTCCAAAATGATTTACAGCGAATTAGAATTCTAGATTAAAAAAAAGCATTTACTACCATCTTTGACATTATTAATATTCCAAACAAATTTATAGTGATTTTGCATCCCATTTGACATCCACCTCAAAGTACTTACCCACATCAAGAGCTATGCATACTCGAATTTCCTTCGTCAGATCACATTTCGTATTACCTTCATTAGATGCCATTCCTGAATCCACTGTTTCTTGTGTTACATAAGACAATAAGGGGTCAAATATATTTTATATAAAAAAATTCTTCATTTACTGAAAATTTCCAAACATGCATTACCTTGAAATAACGAACCTTCAGCAGCAAAATGGATCCGAATGACAGCATCAGATTGCAAAATAAGTTATTGAAAGAGTGAGAGACATGGATTTAAATCGCAGTAGCGGTTGTAACGGTTTCGGGTCGTTGCGGCGTTGCATAACGGCGTCGCGGGTGTTGTGGTCCGAATTTTTTTTACGCATCCAAAATCATATCAACATGTTTTCTAATAAAAGAAAGTGTCAAATATACGTATTTTCGATAAATTTAAAATAGAAAAACATGTAAATGTGTATAAAATTATGAATAATGGTATAAACCAAGGGGGTTGGGCCGAGTGGTAAGCAGTTCGGTGCCGCTTAAGGAGGTCTCGAGTTCGAGACCTCACGTACGCAGACACTCCCCTTGGGAGCCTCACCCGCCATTGCCAGGCGTGCGACCCGGGGCGACCAACGGATTAGTCAAGTATGGTTGGCTGAAAGATGCCATCTCACCGCTGGTGGGGCCTGCTTGGATACCGTGGCTGACGACCAAAAAAAAAAAGGAATAATGGTATAAAAGTGAAGGAAAACGGCCGTTACGGCCGATTTTTGGCCCGTTATGCAGTTACGTAACGCCGCGATGGCCAGCGTTTTTCTTTCCGGCTACGGTATCGGCCTATAACGGTATCGGAAGGCTCTAATACCGTTACGTAACGGCCGCGATGGGCCGTTTTTAGAACGATGGTGAGAGATATGCAAACCTACCATTGTCAGTAAAAAAATGGATCCCAAATAATAGCATCAGTTACAATTGCTATTATTTTAGCAAGATGCTTAGTATCAGATCCTCATCTTCGCCTACGTATAATGCTAGTTTGAGTGGCCATTTGTCCATACCATGACGAACTCGTTATTGCCAATTATAAAATTGTCCAAAATTAAAAAGAACTCACCACTGCTATTTGTGTGTTGCCTCTTCTCTGCTATGACAGGAAGAAATTTCGCTGCGTGTCCACATAGAAGACCTTCACTGCAATGTCCGTGGCAGACCACCCACCGCGAGGGATAATCGAACGGAGAAGAAGGTTCAGATTTCCCGTCCAACATAGGATGCTTCTTCAGGTGGCAGCCGTGTTGGCTGTGGTAGGTAGAAGATGCAGATGCAGAGGGCACAGTTAGGTCGACAATGCTGACGATTAAGAACTCTTGGATCGCCCCGGCAGCTGCATTGGTGGACGGCAAATCTAGGGCTTCGGCAGAGCGGCTTCTGTGCTGTCGTTCAACAATACAGAGGCTGTCCTTCTCCAAAAAATCGATTCTGACACTGCTAGGCTACCGGGAATAGGTCGGACTTCCTAACATGGGAGATGAAAAAAGCGGACTTTAGTCAAGAGGAAAAAAATGGATTCCGGTGAATGAGAGACTGTTACCGGCACGAGGGTGAAAACTGAAAAAGTTGGATGAGAGACGGTTCCTGTACGTTGTTGGGGAGGAAGATGATCGTGGGAAGCGGAAAAGGTGGGCAGTTATTTTAAAAATGTAAATTGACAATTTTTTTTTTTGGTCGCCAGCCACGGTATCCAAGCAGGCCCCACCAGCGGTGAGATGGCATCTTTCAGCCAACCATACTTGACTAATCCGTTGGTCGCCCCGGGTCGCACGCCTGGCAATGGCGGGTGAGGCTCCCAAGGGGGGTGTCTGCGTACGTGAAGTCTCGAACTCGAGACCTCCTTAAGCGACACCGAGCTGCTTACCACTCGGTCCAACCCCCTTGGTGTAAATTGACAATTAAGTTCATGCGAAGATATAATGAATTTAATTGATTTGGGGCAGTCTTGGAAATAATAAAAGGCACTAAAACTATCCCCTAGTGCCTTAAATAATAGAGATAATGGATTATTGGGCTAAGTTATAGGATTGCACTCTAAGCGCATTTAAAAGGTTAAGAAAGTCCATTTTAAAGCCCTAATAAGCCTTATTCATAACCCACCATTAAATATTCTAAAACATCTCATTAATAGGTTTAATCCAGGATTCTGCCACTAATATTGTATATGTTATGTGTCCTTATGGTCTTTGAGTCATAGGCATGAATAATATCTAAAATATGTCTCGGGAATCTTCGAGCTGCTGGCATGATAAATCTCATGTTGAGCTCTAGTGATCTTCTAGTCACTGGCTTCAATTATATACCTCAATGGTATCTGAGTCATCAGTGATCTATCAACGTCACCTCTACGAACTTTGAGCCGTGAGGAATTAGTTAATTGTAATGAGACAATTCTTGTATGTAATTTTACACATCTACATTTGCACCCTAGAGACGCTTCCATTCATTGAATCGTGAATATGTCTCAATTGAGTTAATTCTATACAAGTATGAAGAGCAATTACTTAATATATTGTGAAAACTTGAAACAACATTCAAGTGTAGTAATATGACATACTTTTAAAAATGGACTGGCTCGTCTGGTCAAACCGGTGGTTTAAATAGGAACCGATCATTAGACAGTCCAGTTGTCATAAAAAAGGGTTGCATGCAACTTCCGATTGGCTAGCGTGACTCATTCGATCGAACCGGTTCGAAGGTAATCCATGAACCGACAAATGGACTAGCCACTTAAGAAAATGAATAGGAAAATACAAAGAAGCAGCACGCAGTCCTAATAGATGAGAGAACCCTAATCTGCACAGCGATATAGCTACAAGAAGTAACATTTGTGGACGAGCTTTAGCGCACTGCAACTTCGTGGACGGGCTTCTTTCAAGCGTTTCTTTCCTTCCTCCAATCGTCTTCCTGAGCATGGATATTGTGCTGACATGCCTTCTGATAGAAAAAGGCTATCTTTGTCTTTGTAGATGCATGAGATATCTACCATGAACTACCTTAGCCCAACCAATAAATTCTCATTACTCAAAGACAATAAAAAATTCTTATGACAATTAATTGTTCCTTACGGCCACAAAATATAGAAGTGGCCTTATATCAGTCAATAGATTACCCAGAGGTAGTCGAATTACAGAACGATTCGAAGACCATAGAGATCTATAGTTGAAGCCTGTGAGTTAAACATCACTACAGCTTAACATGAGATTTACCTGCGGCTCAAAAGACCATATGGATACATATGAGTCAACTCTCAGGATTTTAATTTGGTGGACTCGGAATTTGATTCATTAAGGAAACCTATTGAAATGGGTTCTTCTTCCTCGTGGGTTTAGAATGCAACTCGATTCAATAACACAGTCCAATAGCCTATTATATCCTTCATTCATGTTGACGAATCAACTGTTGACATGCGTCACATTCCTATTTGTTATTCAACTTTACCACTTCGTGCACGCAAACCCCTAGAATTGTCCAAAAGAAAAGAAAAGCATATTTCCAACAAAGGTTATCAAATATAATTTGAATGTGATGTACAAAGAGCATTGGTTTCACATGTTTATCAAATGAATATGAACACAGATCTGAGATGTCTGCATCAACAACAAGTCTCGAACTGCGGCTATCAAATCAAAGCAGTGTGGGGAAGTTACATTTTCTGACCCTATAAGCAAATTGCTATTAACTGTACGAAAATTGACAGCACTGAGAATGAAAAAAGCAATCACTCCTTGCCTCTCGCCTTACCTGAGTCCACTTTCCTGGGAAGCAGATCATTTGCGTTTGAACCTCCGTTGACAAAGTTCATCTCAAGATCATCCAGACAAGCCCTTTCCATCCATTATAACGTGGTCCGACTGTTTATTTGTGCTTAACTACTGGATGCGTCGAATTCCAACACCAAATGCTTCACATGTTTTCTGAAGGTATTTGATTTTCTCCCGTCAGGCCTGTTTAAGTAGAGAGAGAAGACAATTTAAGCATATGTCAATCAGATCAAAAAGAACCACGAAGACTGGAAAATGAAAATATATCTAGCACACAGCAAATTCCTAATGAAAATTGGAGCAAGTCATCGCATGTGTATCATATGAAGCATGATGTCCAAGCGCAAAAAATCTTTTATAGCATATTTATTGTGTCCAAATTGCCCTTTTTCCATAATAATAGGTCTTTACTAATGACAGGACATACGACACAATATAGGTTCACAATAATGGAGCTTATAGTGAAATTTGACAAGAAAAAGTTATATGAGAAATCACTATGCTTCAACGATGCAGTCATCATTAGTGAGACATTGATAGGATAGGAAATGAGCATAAGAGAAGACTCACCGATGAGTGAGGAATCTGTATGATGATGAAAGAAATCAAGTACAAACAAACGGATATGGTGGCACCGGCAACAAAATTGGACAAGAGTTTCTTGTTGTCTTTTGTGGGAACAAATACACCCTTTAGCGTATTTGCTAGTTCAAATAGACGATGTGATACCTGATTTGAACAGAAAAAAAATAACAGAACATTAAGGGAGCCTGATAAAAAAAAGGGAAAAGATCACTTCATCCCTGTCAGCTTCTTCCATTAAAGACTCATAGGTGGAAAAAAGGATCACCAAGATATAAATTGCAGTCGTTAGCATGAAGTTCAGCAATGGATATTCTGGAATGAGACAGAGAAGCCACTTGGGCTGTCCATTAGGCATGTTAGACCTGTGTAAATAGCAAAAACTCGGTTAACAAGATTAACTCTTGTAATTCATTCTAGTGCAAACAAGCTTATGTATACAATACAGTTTCCCCCCGATATCCTTACATATACTTGAAAACAGGCTCACCTTCAGGCTCCCAGCCTAAACACCATTCATAATAAAACTGAGGCAGCCTTCACAGAAGATACTGGAACTTGTCCACAAATGTGAGAGGCCAAGCATGGGCTCTTGGAAAAGGAGATAACCTCCAAAAGGGTCAGCAGGGCTCGGGCCACTTGGAGGTGTTTTATGGGTGACTACTGTATAAAGATTCTGGGAATTTTTGGTAGTGTCCTAGATTTAGGTCTCTCAATGTCAAGACAGAAAATTTAAAATAATTTTTACAGGGTAGGAGTCAACGGAGCCATCGTTTAAGAAATAAATAGAATAACTTTTCCTGAAATTATCCTTTTCTACTAACTGCAATCATGTTATCCAAATCATAAATCAATCATTTGGGCAAAAGCAAGTGAAACAACAAACTCAAATATCAGTGAAGAATAGATAGTCAAAATAACACACCTCAACCAGATATGGAATTGAGAGATATAGGTCTCCAGTGTGATCTTCCCGAGCCACCTAGTTAGACAGACAAGGAGTTCAGTTAAGAGGGAACATGGTTTTCACAGAACTCCAAGCAGCTGTGTTCTAGAATGTATAATTTTGGTCAGAAACATACGCAAAGAGGGTCAGGGAATAACTCCGAAACTGCTGAGTGAAATTCCTCAGGCAAATGTACACCCTAATAGCAACGAGGTGATGTCAGAGAGTATTCTAAAAAAGTAAAGTGCTCCTGAAATGAAAGAAGTACATAATTGTGCGGATACGCACGTTATAGGGATCCATGATGTGTACGGGTGGAACTTGTTATAAGTAACCTTGTCCAGCTTGTAAATGTATTCATACCACAAATAACCAACCTAAGAAAGAAGGCAATTATATATTCTTCGTAAGCATCACTTAATTTGAAGATGAACTGAATAAGGTATGATTCTTCATGGTAGCTGGCCAGAAAATTGATAATGAACAATGATACGAACAAAGAAAACAATACAACTTACAAACACAGAAACCGTGACAATAGTGGATTTAATTGTCATCTTCTTCCTTGTTTCCAGTTCCTCCAATTTCTCCATCCATTTCTCAACCTAGAGTTGGAAAAATAATTAACTAAACAACTCAATCAATAAATAAATAAATACACAGCAGCTAAATCAGGGATCACAAAACTGATGGATTGAGAGTTTACAGTGGGATGGTAATAGGCATAGATCATTCCGACAATCCAGATGTACCGATCTAGTCCCGATCTGAAGTGCCACTCATGGAGCCGAGGCAAGTCAGGTTTCCCAGGATCGGTATAGCCTATGAGACAAAACATAATAAATATATTTATCACATCTGATTCACCCTAGACATCATATGCCCACAAAATCATGTAGAAAAATGTATACTTGAAAACACATTCATGGATATTATTAATAATGTGTCCAGAAAATTAAATTATCAGGATACAGAAAGAATATTCATTATTATTCAAAGAAAAGGAAATCAAACATAGAATTGAGGCAATTTTCCTTTTATTCCAGTGGTAACAGAACTGAAGGTTACTGACCTAACAGAAACGCCAAAGGACTCCAGAGGACATCAAAAACTCCAGGAATCTCCCATATCAATATAACCACAAGGAAGCATGCGAGAATTTTTGTGATCATCACTGATCTGATCTCATTGTATTGATTTAAAATGCCCAGTGCTCCATATACCATGAGAGTGAAAAGCGTATGCATTGGGCAAATATAGTACAACATGTAATCGTTGTTGAGCACAATGCAACAGAATATGACCAAGAAGTTAAGCCGCCACATCATCTACATCAATTAATACACGGTCAGAACTGCACAGAGAATCAAACTGGTAAAGGCTTAGGGCTCATTGCTAATGAATCCAACATGGTGGATTGATGGGTCAAACCAATTCCATAATTGCAATTATAAAGTGGCAGAATGTATGAAAAGTGATAAATGCATAGAATATGGCAGCTCAGCTCGGGAATTTTTTTTTAAATAAAAAGTTCAATCTGTATATGTGGATGATTCATAATGTTCTTGTGTATAAGGGTCAACATGCAAGAACTGGACAATAGACTGGTCGGATCTGCCAAAACTAGCTGTTCTGATCTTCCAATAACAACTGTCAAAGACACTTTAAAGAATGTGTGGTTTGATATGGTTAAATCAACAAATTGAGATGAAGAGAGCTATAATATGACCTGAGCAAAGCGTGCAAGACTGAAGTCCTTCCGAATGTAATAATAGGAAAAGTTGCCAAACCCAGTCATCCACACATAGGCAGCAATGAAAACACGAATTGCATTGTAAATCTCAGCTGCCGCAAAATAATGGTACATCAAAAAGAGGACCTGCAGATCACAAAAAGATGTGCTAAGCTACCTGTTTTACAAAAGTGAAGCATGCAGTAAGGTGCACTGTTGATATTGAAGATGTCTAACACTCCCAAAGTGTAAAGTTAGGAGAATTCTTGCATTGTGTTAAGTACCCAATTACCCAATGTTAAGCAATTGATTTTTCTATTTTGGAAATTGGAACATGGTGCAACATTTATACAGTTATTGCAATGGGAGGAGTTGGTGTCCCCCATAAGAAGTTAAATACTGTTGAAATTACCCATAGTTATCTGTCTCTTCATATGTGGAGGAAACACCAGCACATGTTCATATCTTTGGAAACCGATACTTCCAATGCTAATCTCTCTCCAGTACCCATACTTTTCACTCCACCTCCATGTCTTCCACTTGCTCCCTTGACCGCTCCTCTAACTTCTAGACCATGGACTCTTCTCTTATTTTCAAACCATCAGGCTAAAAAGTATATATAAAAAATAGAAGCCATGTGATACACATTTGTGCAGGGTCCAGTTTCAGGTGATGTAATTGACACTCCAAAAATTACATGACAGATTCCATACCGCTGATTATAACAGATAAATCCCTCAAGCTACACGTGGACTGCCTTTATGAAGAGTAGACTTGCCAATGATAGATTGTATTGTAGCCAAGCTAGTCAAATGCAACACATGACAAGAGCTCTTTAACTGAAAAAAGAACTTGCCTGCATCCACCCTTTCCACTCCTCAGTCTGATGCCGATTAAGGTAAAGTATGGATTTTCCAGAGAAAGCTGACTTATCAGTATGTTTCTTCAAGGAGGTCATCGATGATACGATGATCAGAAGGGCATAAAGGAAAAGGAAAAGGTCGCGATTGTAGCTCTGTTCAAGGAAAAAAGAGAGAACATTTGATCACTTTGTGTCATAATTTGAAATACATCTAGACCAAAAGGATGTAGTCAGAAAATAAGCTAGCTTAAACTCCCAACATACAATGAGAGACAGAGAGCTTTTAAATCTAATGCAGCCAAATATTTTAATACTGCATGTCAAATGCATAGTCGGATCATTATGACAGATGAAAATAACAAATAATGCTATTATGAGAGATACAAAAGTACCTTGTTGGAATCTTGCAACATATTCGTGCGGTCACATACATAAAAATAAATTAGAAGTCCCCCGAATTCAGATCTGCATAAAAGTCAACCTCAACATCAATTAGAAAACTGTTAATATTGGCTAAAAGGGCCATAATGAAGAAAATATTACTCACATGGCTCTTAGAGTTGCTCGGTTATCCAGCAAGAAAGATTCCTCCATTGTCAAAAACCTAAAATTGCAATATATGGAGAGTGAGTTCTTGTCGGATTACCAAAACATGAAGGGGAAAGGAAAAAGAACCTATTGAATTAATACAAAAACCTGACCTTGTTAAGTTTGTTTTGATTGATGAATTATGAAACTTAGCAGATGCAGACTTTGTCAAGCCTCCCTCAAGCAAAATAGTCCTCTCATCTTCCTTGTTGGTGTCATTTTCTAGCTCCACCAAATTGTTGTCTGAATGACTGCCATACAACAGTTAAAAATCAAAATATAATCAACATTTTATTGGTTGCTCGATCAAAAATTCCATGATATATCTTCCAAGAAAGCCTCCTTTTCCCCTTTTGCCAACAAAATTTTTGTGTTGTAAATAATATCAGTCTTCTTCTACTTATAAATTTCATTAATCAGCATTTTTTGCATAATCATTAATCAACATTTCTATTGAGATATTTGACAGGATAAATTTCAAGAATTGTGCACAATGTTGCTCATGCAGGACAAAGTGTCAAAGAAATTTAACGGGTACTCAATCACTAATCTGTATTAAGACTCAACAGTAGAGAACTTACAGTTTGGAAACAGGTGCTGACTTCTTGTACTCTAACCATTCGGAATATATCCATGCAATAAAAATTGGGATGATTCCTAGTAGAAATGATACCTATAGCACAATCAGAATGTTAAGATAAATCAAAATCAATTTTTGCACAGGAAACACATATGGTTAGCAATTTCATGTCTATTAAATCTTAAATAAGAAACTAAATAACAAATGGGTTCAAGAATACAAGAATTAAGGAGATCACAAGAGCTCATTATTCTATCCAACTTCAAACTTGATTTTTAAGCATCGCAGAGCTCTCATTTCACCAGGAGGAAAAACAGATGAGGAGAACAGTCTACTTTGAAGATTGGTTAAACCTTCCCTGGTTACTCTGCAAAATATTATTTTCTTTTTCCTAATACCTATTTTAAAAGGGAAAAAAGAAACCATCATTTTCTGGCTAAATAAAGAGATAAAAACCTACAAAGCAACTATTTCTATTATTTGCTTGATTTGGATTCAAGCAAATCAATCAACTAATATCTCCTGCCCTGTTTGATAAGCAGGAATGACAAGGGAATGGAAATGGAATGAAATTGTGACTACCATTATTTAGTTTAGTAACATATTCAATACCAAGGAAGTGGAATCAAATTTAAGAATTTATTTTACATATTATACCGTTGATGGTTATGTAGTTATTGAATCCAAATCATGCTTATGACCTTTTAGAAATAAAAATGGAAAAAATATGAAAATTTTTAAGATTATCAATTCTAAAAAATTATATTTCCATAATTTAGTGATTTCACTAAAAATTCAATGATAAAATTAGCAATTTAGGCCAGTCCAGTCCGATAAAAGAGAGGTCTAATGAGGTCGGTCACAACATGATTCAATTTTCTTATGGCCCATGAGGCGGACAAAATATTTAAAATATTTATTTTTTAACATATTTTTAGAATTTTTTAAGATTTACATACACTTTTTAATATATTTTACATATTTTTTAAAAAATTATTTCTTGTCGAACTGGGCCAAACCATTTGGGCTGGCACATTCTGATAATATTTTTGGGCCGATCCAACCCAACAGGCTCAATCTTAAGCCGAGCCACTTTTCATCACTCATAGGAATGACCATTCATTTGCCTATAGGAAGGAATAGGCATTCCTTTGAATTGGGTGAATAACCATTCCATCAGCCATCCTCTTTTAGTACAACCAAATGCGAGAAATGGAAATGGAATGGAGACTGAAATCGAGAATCCCGATTCCATTCCATTCCTTCGTACCAAACAGGGCCCCCAAAACTCTCCGCAAGCACATCGAATCTTGTGACTAATTAATTACCAAATCACGCCAACATTCTAAAATTACACTCTCAACCCAGACTAGATAACCGTGTCAATGACCCATCTCCCACTCTGTGAACCAACTATCCAAAGCTCTCAACTGATAAAGCGGATGAGTTGAAGCACCATATTAGGAGTTTTCTGCAGTTACTCTGCCCTGAAAAGCACCTGATAATTTCTCCAATTCAAAAGCACCCCAATGAGTCTGATTTCAATACCCTAACCAATCACGCAAACCGTAATCCGTGGATGATTCTTGTGCAGGAAATCAATCGGACATTTCAACAGCGAATCCCAGCAGCTCATGGAAGAAGTCACTCATCAACCGCACAGGAAAGAAAATTCACCAAAATTCAAAAAAAAAAAAAGACATTTCGACGGGAGAAAGGCGAGGAAAAGCATCACCTGCCCCGGCGTGATCGGCCCAAAAACCACCATTGTCAGGGGCAACTCCAGGGACAGCAGAGGCTGCGAAATCGGCGCAAGAGCCGAATAGTTCCGCCAATTGGGTATCAGGATCGGAGGCACGCTCACAGCGGCGGGCGGATCAATGGATGCGCCTTGGTGGGAGGTCGCCAAGGAGTTGGTGGACAGTAGCAGGTGGGTATGGAGTTAGGGCGTGTCTGATCAGTAAATATAACGAAATAGAGGAAAGATCAGGAGGAGATGAGGAAGAAGGGATGTGGAGTTTGGAGTTTGCTTCAAGAATCGAAAAAATGTCAGGGGAGATGTCGATGTCTCTCTCTTCTGTTGAGCTATGTTAACAGAGAACACAGATCTCATCTCAGACACACTCCCACTGTCGGTGTCTCTTCCTCTCACTCTCTCTCTGCCTCTGGGGTCGGTGTTTGTGGGGGTTGAGTTGGGCCAATTTGTCTCCTGCGTGTAGGTTGCGGCGTTATTTTCTCCAACCGGACCGAGAAAATATTTAATGATTTAAATAACTACATAAATATGGTAAATCGAAGCAGTTAGGTTGATTAATTGGGAAAAGCACAGAAGATAGCGCGAAATAATGTCGGTTGACTGCTTAATAATTATTCGCATATACCTACCGAATAAAAAAATGATCACCCCCATTCATCAGCAAAGAAGGTAATATTTTGGGTACCTACGGTGTAAACAAGCTAACCCGAACCCGAATTTATAAAGTTCAAACTTGGTTCGTTTAGCAATTTGCGAGTATCCCAGACCTGGACTCAAGTTCGAACAAATCCAATATTTTAAGTTTCGGCTTGGCTCATTATAGTAAACGAAAGTTCGTCGAGCCTATATCAGTTAGGCTGAGAAAGAAAATACAGCGTGAGCACGAGCATGAGGTCGATGTGTCAATTGCAGAAAGCGAGAAAGGCTAAGGTGGTAGAGGGGAAGAATTAATTACGATAAGGGTTTCGTAAGTGAGTGAGAAGAACAAAATAAAAGTGTAAACAAGAATTTAACATAGTAAGTTGATTAATTTTTTTAATTTTTAAGATAAATATAATTGTAATTATTATTATGTAAAATAAAAATTTTGTTTAGGCCTCACGAGTTTTACGAGCCGGATATCATTAAGTTTGACTTGAGTTGTTTAACTACGACGAGCCGAGCTGAGCTTGAACTCATTAATATCAAGTTGAATTCAAGTTTTCATCGAACCGTGTTCACAAATTGTACTATCTCATTTACACCATTTTGCCTTTGTCCATTCCAAAATTTCTCTAAACAATTGACAATTATATTAACGGCCATTAGGTTTACATTCCAGAATTGGAAATGAAAAAAGGGAAACTGAATTAAACAGAATTGAAAATTAATCAGTAAATTTCACTTCTATTTTCGTTTAAGATGAAATGGCAGTTAAATTTCATTTGTTATTGTTCTTTAAAACCAAAAAGATGTGTAAAAAATTGGAGTCATGTAGCATAAAAATCATTTATACAGAAATTAAATAATAAATTTTGCACTATACTCATTGTCATAATTACCTTTATCTAGGAATAAATAGATTTGACTCAATCCCCATACATATTTCTTCAATTAATATATCATAAAAATCATGATTATAATTTTTAGTCAACATATTAAAATTCTGGTAATGAGAGAATATAAAAATCCACTTGAATCATTTTTTCATGATCTTACTCAATATACTATACAGTATATTTAAGTAAGGGTTACCAATCTCAATATTCTTGTATCAATTTAAACCTGATAATTAATATATTCAAAAATTAAATAAGGTAATAAACTTTTATTGTATATAATTGATGAATAGTTTATATGTGATAATTAAATTATTAGTAAAGTTCGCAATATTGTTGCGATAAAAATAGATAACCAAAAAAGGCACGCAAGTATACGTATCGCGCAAATAATAAAGTGATGAATATCGAGATCGTACGAGGATCTAAGTCAATCAAAACTAAGCAATCAAGCCAAGCTAGGCAATTCGAAATTAGATAAGAATTCAATGAAAAGCAAGTAAAATAAATTGAAAGTAATTAGAAGAGATTTATCAATTTTAATGGACTTAGGGCTCACAACTTCCCTCAATTCTACTTCTAAATCCAATCCCAATCTCTATATGCAATCAATTACGGTATTACTATCCTAGGGTTTTATGTCTTCTTGCCTACCTTTCGGTTTAACAAGACCGTGTTTCTAGAACGATACTAATCACTCTATCTCTAGGCAATTAATATTAAGAAACCCATTGAGTTCGAACCCTAATTTGGATACT
Source organism: Lagerstroemia speciosa (assembly GCA_037672795.1). NCBI lineage: Eukaryota > Viridiplantae > Streptophyta > Magnoliopsida > Myrtales > Lythraceae > Lagerstroemia > Lagerstroemia speciosa. The sequence goes on from CM075298.1 coordinate 187,837, forward strand.
AGGGTGATCGACTAATCTCTCAATGCTTCTCACAAATAATCCTGACCTATCGGCGTGAATTGTCCTAAGTTATACTATCTCCGGCGTGATTTCAACTCCGTCTCTCGAGTTCATCGATCTCTCCTATTCGATCTAATTGGTAGCCAGTCAATCAGAAAGTTTTAAGTTCGAGAATAGTATAAGTAACACGGTTGTAATTAATCACATATAAGATAAAGGGAAGAACTTAGAAAATAAAAAAGAGTTCTATTGCTTGCCCTAGGAATAAGGGAATTAGTTCATGATGGAATTGAAAACAACTACGAAGAAGAAGTTGGAATACATCGTGAATCAATAAAAAAGAAAAGGGAAAGAGAAAATTCTAGGTAAGCCGATGCCGATCTCTCGAGCCTCGAGCCGTGTTGAAGTGCTCCCCTTCCTTCCTCTTGATCACGAGCTTCTCTTGATCATGAGCTTCTCTTGATCTTCGAGGTTGCAAAAGAATTCTGGAACTGATTGTTGAATGGATGGAATTCTCCCCTGTTCATCTTACTTGCTGGTCTATTTATAAAGATTAGAGAATATTTGAAAATATATTAAACCTTTTTCAAATCTTGCAAGATTCTCTCTTTTCCGGCTGAGTTAAATCGCAATCTTTTTGTCCCCAAATATTTCTGATTCTGTCCAAAAATATTCTATGTAATATTTAGGGTTGACTGATGTTGATTCGGCAATAAATCTCCAGAGTTCGCTGCTGATTTGCCTGGGACCGCGATCCAATGTCGTGGTCCCTCTTCACTGCCTCCATTGGTGCCACAACCCTGTGTCGCGACCCCACTGTTCTGCTCTTCTAATCAGCTTCACGTCTTCAGTCGGGATTCATTTTCGAGGCTCGGTTGATCTTCCTTTATGTATCTACATTGCAAAATACCTCAAAAGTATCAACATTCTTAAAATAAACCCGACTTTTAACACTTGTTCAATTCTAACTCCGCTATATTCAACAAGGAAAGATTGCATAATCAAGCACATAAATCAAGTCAAACTCGATTATCTTGTTCAAATCTAGGCCTGAAAAGCATGCAAATAATCAATTTTTACACACTTAACAAATATTATGTACAAATTTTATTGTTAAATAAAATTATTGGACAAAGCTAGCATGAAAATAGTTTAAATCAAGTCTTAATTATATTTAATGTCTCGAGGATGCAAGTTTACAATAAATCAAATGTAAAAATAAAGTAATAAACTCATGAAACATTTTGAGAATTTTATATAGTGTAAAGTGCACATTTGGTTCTTAACCTTTTTTATCATTTTCATCCTAAATCCTTTTTTAAGATAGATTCGGTCCTCAGTATTTTTGCATTTTAAATTTTTTATTATTTTAATATTTAAATATTTTTGTACTAAACCATTGTTTCCTATTGAACCTCATATATTTGGCAGTACTTGTTTTGATCGTGATGTTCATCCCAATAACTAAATTAGATCCCAAGTCATTAAAATGTGTCTTTTTGGGTACTCTCTTGTACAAAAAAGTATCAATGTTTCTGTCCTAGCCTTAACAAGTATATTGTATCAACTGATGTTACTTTTCCTGAGCATGTTTCTTCTTTTTTTTTTTTTCCTAATTCTAGGTCCTTTGGCAAGGGGGAGGATGATGATTTATTGCTTTATCAAGTCACATAAAAGACAATTTAACCTTGAACATCAACTTCATTCTTCCGCACCAGTTCCACCACATCCTATCATCCACATTTGCTCTCGCCATCAAGATCCTCCTAATACGTGTTCAGTGCCTAGTTCTTCTTCAGCATCAAATCCAACATGATCCTGATCTACCTATAGCATTTTGGAAGGGCAAGCATCAATGTGCTTATCCTATTTCATCTTTCTTGTCTTATGATCATTGTCTCCTTCTTCTCATTCATTTGTTACCTTTGTTGATTCAGTGTCTATACCAAACACTGTTTCCGAAACCTTGCCTCGTTCTAGTTGGCATGAGGCTTGATAGAGGAGATGAATGCTATAGACTCTAATGGTACTTGGAATTTGGTTGATTTACAAGCTAGAAGGAAGGTTATCGAATGTCAATGGGTGTTCACAGTTAAATTTAATGCTAAACGCTTTGCTCAGACTCATGGGAAAAATTATTTTGATATTTTTCTCCTGCTGCTAAACCTATTCAGTTACTGATCTCTATGGCATGATTGGCCATTACATTAGTTAGATATTAAAAATGCATTCTTGCTTGGTAATCTTCAGAAGAGGTTTATATGGAGCAACCACATGGGTCCATTGCTCATGGGGAGAATGAGAAAGTTTGTCATCTTCATAAATCTTTTTATATGGCTTAAAATAAAGCTTGAGTGCTTGGTTTGGAAAATTTACTCATGTGATTGAAAAGTTTTGCTTGAATAAGAACATGTTAGATCATTTGGTCTTTCCCAAGCAATCTGCAACTGCAAATTCATCATCAAGCCCTTCCCCCAGGTAAATGAAGTTTACTTCTGTTTTTTTCAAGACCAATCTGATTTGGAGAAGGTATGCCGTGGGGGAGCTTGGTCGGTCAAAGGAGCCCATCTGCTCTTAGAGCGATGGCATCAGGGAATCCCATTTGAAAGCATTTCTTTCCGATTCGTAAACTTCTGGATTTGCATTAGGGGTCTTCCTCCCAAAAAAATCAGCCATTCCAATCTCCAACTAGCCGCCTCCAGAGCAGGGGAAGTTCTTGAGGTCGAGTGGAAAACTGATTACCTCCCTATCTGGGCACAATCCCTTCTTGTCTTTGTTAGAATTGATATCCTCAAACCCTTAACTCTAGGTTTTCCACTTTTCCAACCCAACAATTCTCCACTCCAGGTTAGCTTCATGTACGAAAGGCTATCCACCTTCTGTTACCGCTGTGGATTCTTGGGTCATGAAGCAGAGCTATGTGCTTCTGAGTCAAGCCATGAGCAAGCCAGTAGGTATGGTCCCTTCATTCGATACGAATCAGAGCAAAACTTTCCCACTATCAGCCCATTTCCACTATCCAAGTCTCTCAAGCAAATACCTGCTGAATCTCCAATGATCCAGAAAGAACATAACCGAGCGCATTATGTCCACCCACAAGTCTCTATGGGTTCGGACTCCGCTTGAACTATGACAGATCAAAACAAGGGGCCCTTCTTTTTTGGGTCAAGTCTTCCAACCTCCCAATCTAGCGAATCATCCCTCTCCAGGAAAACAACTACTGACGGTCCTTCTCAAACCAAACCACCAATGTCCCACTCAAAAAAGAGAAGGCCGAATTTCCTTTCAGAGGAAAACACCATAGCTCAAGGAAAAGATCCGACCCCCCCGACTCCCCCTACTCCAATCTGCAAGTGAATCTTCAAATCTCTAATCCATTAATCCAAATGGTTGAGGAGGCGGGCCTAAACAAGCCCCCATCTTCGCCATGAGTCTCCTAGCTTGGAACTCTCGAGGCATGGGAGGGGCCTCGAAAGTTCGTACCTTAAGAAACCTCCTTAGGCAGCACAAACCCAGTGTCGTTTTTTTGTCAGAAACTAAAGCTCATTCTTAGAGATGTCAGTTGATAGGCAAGCATTGCAAGTTCAATAACCATTTTGCAGTGGAAGCTCTAAACCACTCTGGGGGTCTATGTCTCCTTTGGCATGAAGAACTTGAGTATCAATTCTCTATTCGGATCATAATTTAATTCATGTTAGCATTAATCATCCAGTGTTGCCTTGTGAGTGGTTACTTACATGTGTTTATGGTCCCCCTTATGCAAAACAAAAACGAGATTTCTCGGAAAAACTTACTTTGTTGGCTCGTGATATCAACAAACCATGGGCAATTATTGGAGACCTAAATGAAATCTTGAACTCAGATGAAAAATAGGGAGGTAGATCAGTAGCTTCAACTAGTAGTCAATACTTAGCAAATTTTCTTGCAGAAACAGGCTGTATAGATTTAGGTTTTAAGGGCAACACCTTTACATGAAGGAATAAAAGAGAAGGAAAAGCTCACATAAAACAAAGACTTGACAGAGCCCTGGCTAATGACCATTGGAAATTAGCTTTCCCTAGAGCAGGAGTTATTCACCTTCCTGCAACCAATTCTGATCATAACCCAATCTTACTAAAACTATGGTTCCATTCAAACTATAAACCACCTCCTTTTAGATTCAAGGCAGCATGGACACTTGACCCCTCCTACCAATCGACAATTGAAAAAGCTTGGGAAACCACTATAAGAGGCTCACACCCTTACAAATTTAGTAAAAAAATCAGAAACACTAAACAAGCACTAAAAAAATGGAATGGAGAAGTTTTTAGAAATTGCGATACTAGGATTAATGAACTTATGGCATCGATTGATAATCTGCAATAGAGAGAGCCAACCAAATCCAATATAGACAGTGAATCTCAATTACAAAATGAACTCCAAGAAATCCTCCAAAGAAAAGACTTGAATCTGGAAACAAAAATCCCGAGAGCTGTGGGTGAGGGATGGCGACAAAAATACAAAATTCTTCCACTTGTCTAGAATTATTAGAAGAAATTACAATCATATTCATATGATAAAAGATGAGGATAATAACTATTTAAACGAAAACTCAGAAATTGGAGACTATTTCCTCAGAAACTTTCGCAACCTTTTTACTACTACAAATCCCACACTACCACAGAATCTAAGTAACTTAATAAATCCTATTATAACAGAACTAGAGAACCAAAACTTAATCCAAATACCTAATGAAGAAGAAATTTTCTCAACCATTAAAAGCATGAATTCTCTCAAATCCCCAGGCCCATATGGCATACCCTGCCTATTTTATAAGAAATACTGGGAAACTATAAAAACGGACCTCATCCAAGTGATCCAATCTTTTTTTAAGAATGGCTACATTCTAAAGGAATGGAACACTACCTTTATTGCCTTAATACCAAAAAAGCAAAACGCAAATAATTTCTCTAAATTCAGGCCCATTAGTCTTACTAATGTTAGTTACAAGATAATCTCAAAAATAATGGCTAATAGACTACAGCCTCTACTTAATAAAATGATTTCACCAAACTGAACAGCTTTTATAGAGGGTAGATGGATCAATGAAAATGCCTTAATTGCACAAGAAGCAATTCATACCATGAACAGGTCAAAATCTCGAAAAGGATGGTTAGGAATTAAGATAGATTTCTCCAAGGCATTTGATCAAATGGAATGGCCTTTCATAGCTCTAGTTCTTGAACAATTTGGGTTTCATCCTATCTTTATAAAATGGATCATGCAATGTATCTCCACCCCTTCCTACTCTATCTTGATAAATGGATCCCCTTGTGGATTCTTTAAAACATCTAGAGAACTTCGACAAGGAGACCCACTCTCACCATATCTTTTCATAATTTCTATGGAAGTTCTCTCAAGAATGTTTAACAAAGCTGAATCAGAAAATCTAATCCAAGGAATTAAACTGTCTAGGAATACCCCCTCAAATGACCCATCTCCTATTTGCTGACGACTTAATGATTTTGACTATAGCAAATAAGACAAATGCCATCAATTGCAAGAAAATCCTACAAACTTTTAGTTCATGAAGTGGGCAACAAATTAACACAGCAAAATCTAGAGTTTTCTTCTCAAAGCTGGTTAGAGGTCGGACAAAAAGGGTCTTAAAAGGAACGCTCAACATGAAAAAATTGAATAAGAACTCAATGTATCTAAGTAATCCCCTATTCATTAGAAAAAGGAAAGCCAAATCCTTCGAATTCTTAATAACAAAAATCCAAAACAAACTTTCAGCATGGAAATCAAAGGCCCTCTCATGGGCTGGGAGAACAACTTTAGTAACCTCAGTCCTTAACTCTCTACCTCTTTACACCATGTCTCTCTTTAAAGTCCCCATCTCTATATGTAATAAAATTAATAAGCTGACAAGGAAATTTTGGTGGGGAAAACTTGATAAGGAAGGATCCTATCACTCCCCAGTTAGCTGGAACAGAATTTGTCAATCAAAACAATATGGAGGCTTAGGAATTCGTAGAGCCTCAGACCAAAACATAGCAATGTTATCTAAAACAGCTTGGACTATGTTGGAAAAGCAGGACAGTTTAGCTACAAAACTTCTTACAAGTAAATATGGCAACTTACTTGAACACAGTTGCAACAAAAAGACATCCATATCTTACCCATGGAAAAGTATACAATATTATTTAAAAACACTAGAAAACTCCGTGTGTTATTTGATAGGAAATAACTCAGCCTTAAAGGTATGGTCGTCCCCCTGGATCGTAGGAAATGATTCATTTAAACCAAAGCCGAAAGAAGGAATTCAACCAAATCCAAACCTTGTCATTAGGGATCTATTGCTACTTGACACAAATCAATGGAATACTCACTTACTTGAACAACTTTCGACAATGAAACCATTCAAAATATCCTTAAAATTTTCATCCCACAATACGTCACTACAGATAAGCTTATTTGGGCACACTCTTCTTCAGGGACTCATTATGTGAAGAGCTTCTACCTGACTGATAAAAAACATAGATTTAATACAGGAAATGAACAAATTTGGAGAAATATTTGGAGACTAAACATTCATGAAAGGTTCAAACTCCACCTTTGGATAATAGGAACCAATGCCCTTCCTTGGACAGTTGGCGAAGAAGGCCTTTGCCCACTTTACTTAACTGGACCCGACGAGTTTTCACATCTTTTCGGAGAGTGTACTTTTACTCGTATAGCTTGGAGGGGGTCACAATGGAAAATCCTTAACATACAAAAAGTTAATCAGAAACTAACTCCCTTTGATTTAATTGACTTCATCTCCCACCCAAAGAACTTACCTTTAAGTAAACATGAAAAACAACACTTCTCCTTATTTGGAGCCAGTCTCTGTTATGAATTGTGGAAGGAAAGGAATTCTATCTTACATGCTCTAACTAAACCTGATTTATTTCCCTTTTTAGACAAAGTTACAAGGATCTTTGCTGAACATGCAAAAGAGAGGAGGACGAGCCAGATCTGCAGACCTCACAGGACAAGCTACCATCCTCGCAGTCACAACCATTTTGTTGTTTTCTATGATGCTGCATGGACAGATGACAGGGCATGTCTTGCGGGTGTTGCTTCTCTTCGAGGAAGAATTGTTCAATCATGGTTCCTCAACTGCTCAGCACACTCAACAATCCAAGCTAAATCCAAGTCTCTATTATTAGCAGCGCAAATCGCCAAATCTAAAGGATGGCAGCAACTCCATTTCTTTACTGACTCCCTGCAGCTAGCCCAAGCAGCAAAGAAGAAACCAGCCCTCTTTTGGGATTCTCTACATATAGTTGCTGATTTTGTTGAGATTTCGGCTCATTTTGATTGGGAAACTAGATGGATAAGTAGAAAGGAGAATATACTAGCTCATGAATTATGCAAATGGGGAAAGAACTCCCAAAGATATGACCTGTTCTGTTGTGAAGGCTATCCTTTAAGCCTAAACCATTGTATGACAATCTCTGTGGAATGACAAAGGATTTATTGATCAAAAAAAAAAAAAAGAAAAAGAGTGAATAAGAGTATAATAGTCTTTCACTATAATGAGTTGCTAGTTTTTCAAATATTTGTAAAGTAATGTTGCTCTTAAAATGAAGTGAAGGAGTAATGCCATCTTTGGCCATTAAAACTAATTTTATTTAGAAAATAAATTGTAATATTTTATGAATTAGCAGTCTTATTGTGCGAGCTTGTTCCAGCATTTTACTTTTATTTACTTTTCATGTCAAATGCAAATCCTCGAATAGTGTGTGTGTATATATATATATATGTGGAATTGAAATATATATATATATATATAAAAGAGCTAGAGACTGACTTTCCCGTCTTGCCAATTAATCTTAAAGGAATAAAGGGGGAAGAGCATATATGAAGAGATGAAAATTTTCCTGCCAAAGAAATCACAAGCCTGAGAGAGAATTGTTTAGATTAATTTGTTCTTATGGTTCAATCCCGAAAAGGAGGAAAGGGGAGAGGGAGAGTGTAGATGCAGGAGGAGGAAAGGGGAGAGGGAGAGTGTAGATGCAGGAGGAGGAGAGACAGAGAGAGAGTCCCAAACGGTCATTTTCATCGAACTAATTGCCTTTTCTCATACTCCGTACAATCTTATAGCATGGCATCTGCTATTGAGACCACATTCCCACTACTACCCACAAGAAAGCCATTTTTCTATTTTCTCTCTAATTACAGATTGGTCCTTCATTAAGAGAACCATAACATTTTTGTAATCAGATTACCAAGAAAAATTTCTTGATCCATTTTGATTAATTCTTGCGCGAATTATTGTCCGAGGACATGCATAAGTTGGTCTAATAAGTAAGTGTAGTAGAGATGCAAGGAAAAGAAAAAAAAAAAAACACTGGCATAAAATCAAATGCATTTTCCCAAAAAAAATTTCGTCTGTTCATTCCATGAAATCCTTGCTCTAATAACAGCACACCTTCTTGATGGTCTTAATCAGTTTAGACTAAAGATGGGAATGGATAATTATTTTATTGGCAGGTAACACAATTGGTATCAGTATCAACCTCAAACCAAATGTTTAGCCGGAAAAGGAAAGGCATTTGCAAAAGTCCATGCATGCATTTTGTTAGAGGAAATTCGAAGAATCAGTTGCCGCGAGCTTTTTCCTTGAAGATATAGCAACAAAATTTGATAACTTGTATGTATAGATTTCAAAATATGCCAACGTCACATATCACTACCGGAAAGTTTGGACCTTAATGCCATCGATTTGCTCACGAGGCCATCCAATTGATCAAAGTTCAAACTTCATCTTCATTATTTTTTGATGAGATTTCTAGATAAAATTATAGCTCCTTTTAACTCTCCTCAAAGCGGACCCTGCTGTCTTTTTTCCTATTTAGGGGTCCATGGGCTCTATATTAGAGATCTGGCATTAATGGGCCCTGTGTGGGCTTTAGTCTTTTGATCTGGGCCAGCCCATTCAATAGTAGGGCACAAATAAGGGGGATGCATGCCCCACTTTTCGAGAAAGTCTTCTCCGGGCAAACATCACCTGAAACTACTTATAAGTATCACATACCAATAAATTCCAAATATTTCTAGAGTTATTTTTTATTTTTAAGATTTTATTAAAAAATATTAAAATAATTAAATTTTATTAGTTTGTGATAACATATATGTAACATCATGTAGTATAATCAGTTATAGAGAAGACTCTCTCCTACTTTTCAAGCCTGTCCATCTTATAGTCGAATGAAGTCCCTTCCCTATGAATGAGGCATAACTCACGGTAGTAAAATATAATCATTTATTAAACAACTCAATAATTGTAATACTCAAATAATCTTTTTATAGATCAAGTGATGTGAGAAAATAAACAAGTTAAGAAAAAATGTGTTTGTCTAATATGAAATAAAATATATAACTCTAAATCTAAATTACAAATTTATTAGATATCCAAAATCTTATTTCTCTAACAAGACCTTTCGGTTTCATGAAGAATCACATAAGAGAAATTTAATTCAAGACTCCTTAATTCAAAATAGCGTGCAATTGCCATGCACCGAAAGGAATTAGCTCCAAAGGCATTTCACTTTTCATTCATGGCCGTGGTTAGAAGGTGTGGAGTTCACTTTTTAGGAGACAAGGTCATCGCGCACGGGAGTCATCAAACATAATGCAACCTTTACGTGGAGATGGACCCCTTTTTTGTTTGTATAGATGTTTGCTCTAAAAAGAGGTTGACATGATGTATATCAACCCCTTTATCCACATGTGGGAGGAGTGGAATAATAATTTTATCGCATCTTTTCGAGCCTTTTTCGGATTCCTCCAATTTACTCTCTCCCTTGTAAGTAGCTTGATCAAAGTTCATTGGACTTGAATAACCAAGGGGCATGCAGGTCATGTAGCTATATATAACGAACTACTACTCGAACGAGTTGGCGGTCGAATCATCTTCAATCAAAATAATTAGATAGACCAAACCCTAATTTATCGCTGCCGAATACTTTTCCGGCAACTTAGAAAATAGGTATTGGCCGCTCAACGTAGCAACGATAAAAAGTTGGAGATCCGATATATTTGAAATTTGCACCGAGTCATACGTTGAATATTAAATAAAACTATTCTATATACAAGATGATATAGATACTCCGATATATGTAGCATCAATTATATAAAGACAGGACCAATGGGTGGATATGGGCTATAACAGAAGTTTTTTTTCCTCAATATCCCGACCATCGTGAATTAGAGTTGGCTGGTTTATGGTTCGATATACATTTCGGGATGAAAATATGTTCACAGATTGGCTAACGAATCAAGTGATTTTCAGACCCTACAAGTTAATCGGATTGTTATTTGTCCATATGATTTACAAATTTTTATATTGGTTGATATTATAGGGATTGCATGGACATATATTTATCTAATTATTTAATTAGATAAATAATTTATGCGGTTGGTTGAGACAATTTATTAAAAAATTATATAAAAAGACACAAACTTAATTAAGATTTGCATAGGTATATATTTATCTAATTATTTATCCGTTGGAAAATCCTCCATGTGTATTTGTGGATCAATGTGTACAAAGCGGGGAGCAAATATTCTTCACGCATGTTAAGGAACAATTTGAAAAGGCTTCCCCCTTTCTTTACATGTTCAACAGAAGCTCTTGAACGCTGTTTCGCCCAACTTATTGGACTTCCATGTTTCTTTTGTTGGTTTTCTCCGGATTAATAAGTACTTACAAGAAAAGTGTATAGATTTGTACTTTAGCATAATTGTCTTGCAGACCACAAATTCATACATGACAATAATGAAAATTGGAGAAATATTTGGCTTCTTTCTGAAGCAAAATTGAATTAATTATGGTGTTATTTTTTATAACATTTTGGGTTTTCTTCTAACCTTCTGTTTCACCTCAACTATAAACGGGCAAGTTCTTTTTATATGATATCCTGAGTTATCGAATAATATTTGAATGATTTAAACTTTTAAACACCACGTATTTTCGATATCTTTGTTGTTCTACTTCAAGTGTCTCAATTTTCTTCAAGAGACTCCAAAAAAGTATTCATTCATCTAAAGTTTTCAATATGCCTACATAAGAATGACAAGGATATATCAAAATGTTCCTACAGATGACTTTCTTCATAGCAAGTATCAATTATATCGATAAAGTTTTCAATAATCAACAGCATCATCGTCTATGTTGCTCATAAGCTATATCACATTGAATGAAAACTGCTGAACTTTTCCCACATATTCCCGATTTCATGATCAGCCAAGGAACAGGAGATTCACCAGCGAATATCAACTCGTATTTACATAGCAGTGAGAAAAGAAATACAGCATAGATACTAGCTAAATCAGAGAGATGCTATTAAGAATTCAGGGCTCTTGTTTGAAATACATGGAAGGAACCATGTCTTGAAGAAGTCCATAGTCAGGATATTGCTGTTGATACTGATGCTGTTGAGGAGATGTTAGGGTTTGCGGATAAATAGAGCTGAGACCGCTGCCGCCAATTCCAGGGTGATCCAGGGATGGTGTGTGCATTTGAAGCAGAAGCTCGTGAGGGAAGCTCGGCCCCCGCCCTGCAGTCGCTGAAGTAGGGCTCAGCATGGATGGCGCAAACATTCCTGCTGTTGAGTTCCCCCTAAGAGTTGCTGGGATCGGGTGGTTGTGCTGGCCCTCGTACGTGGTGATCACAATCGAGGGGTCTTGAAACGATCTCTCGACCCTTTTCTTGACAGTGCACTTTTGTGTGGTGCACCTGTAGTAGCTCCTGCAAAAGTTGAGATCAAAGAGGTTTAGAAAACAATGATTTCAGAAAAATATGGCCAACAGACTGTTTAATTACTCCCAAATAGATTTAAAAACTTTAGAATTTTGTTTTAAACTCATAAATCGAATCTGTGTTAGCATGTTTAGTGTTGAGTGATTAATATGATATGACAAATAATAATAAGTCAAATAATATTTTCTAGTCTACACTACCGACCTTAATTTCTCCTCAATAAGAGAATTTATAATTGATATAACTTATTTTTGGTGGACCAAACTAATATAAATATGAATTAAATTGCATCGATTAAACTTTTATACTTTATGAAGGAAAATGAAAAGGACACAACTCAAGCACCATTTGGATTACCCTTATATTTCAAATGTTTTCATCTCTTACATGACAGAGAAAGCAAAGAATACATTCACATGATTCTTTCCATATTATATAAAGTTCTAAGATCATGAGAATGAAACGTTTCTCTCATGTTCCTTTTGGATAATATGTTGGCCGCGCTTACCCAAACTATAAAGGCATGAACAAATGATTCTAACATGTATACATGCTATTGTCAATTAAGAACCGAACGCCACCTTGGGTAATTACATGTTTTCAAGAGAAATGTTCTCGATTCCGCTTACAAGTTATTGGTGATACATACAATATATATATATATATATGAAACAATTGGGATATTTCTTGGTCAAATACGTGAAATTTCGGTAATTAGTCAGTTGGGTGTGGACGCGGTTAATTTAGTGTGCAGAGCTAGAAATATAGAAACAATAGTTTTTTTTTTATTGTATTACAATAAATATATTATACCTCGGATAGGGGCTATTCTTGACAGCTTTCTGACCATACTTTCTCCAGCGATACCCATCTTCTAGATGATCAACTTCGCTCTTTGTCATGAAAGCAAAACGTGGCTCTCTTTGACTTTTGTCTGCCTTCTTCTTTGATTTGATCCTGGGACAAATCGCATCATCAAATTACAAATAGCAACAAAAGGTTTTGCACAACAATACATGTACTTCATCTATATATTATAAAATTATGGGTTTCTGCAAAAATATTTGTATGAGCAGTATGAACATAGAATATACGTAGATATGCAATGTGGAAAAACAGGAGTTGCTCAATTGTTATCATGTTCCGAAATGAAACAAACTATAACTTGCATTCTACAAGAATATCTTAAACTTATCAAACGCAAATGTCACGTTATTTTTTTGGTGTACAAAAATAAGTACATAAACTTAGAAGATGATATAAAGAAAAGAGAATAAACGGATATAATGAGTCTAAATTTGATAATTAAACTCATGACTTCTTGATTTTATATTGAAATTGGTACCTTTGCATCAGGCTCTCTTTTTCAAAATGAGGGTTTTGAGTATTCTGGAGTGTATACTTGGTTTAATAAAATTTACACCACTGAGTACTAGTGCAGAACCAACCGGTTGTGCATATTTAGAGTAAAATGATGAGTAACTAGCGATGACAGTTAGAATCAGCAGAAAATCACGGCATCAAGTTTTAGATTTAAAGACTTACTGTTTTGTGGAGGTTTCACCTCCCTCTTCTCCATCTTTTGCTTGAATCTCTCCCTTGTTCTTGCACGAATCTTCTTCAGCTCCGGCCTCTGTGGAGGACGAGGAAATGGAGGAGTTCTGAGTTGCCAGATTATTGTTTGTACTCTCACTTGCGGGGCCTCCCATTTCTCTGGCGTCAAATATCGTCTTAGGGTTTCCATCCACTGGAGAAAGCACATCAGAAGAAGATGGAGAAAGAATAAGGGCCCTTGCTAACGAGTTATAGTCGGCCGATCCTTGTAAGCAGTCCGTGAAGCTCGTATATGAACTTGGGTTGTATCTGTAATTGCCGTACTGATAGTTAACTTGATATTGGTCATGGTAGTTGTTATAAAGGTCACTTGGTTCATCAGACATGGAAGGTGGAGTGGAGGAGGAGGAGGAGGAGGAGGGATAAGTTTTGTTTTGTTTGAGATATAGAATGAGAGAAGGAGGGATCCGTCTAGGTCTCCTCCCGTTTTTGTTTTGTTTATGACTTTTGCTTGGAAACGTCTCACTTGGGTTTGAGATTTTATAAAGGGAGAGATACGGAAAAAGAGTTTGAATATTGTTAACTTTATGACAAAAGTTGACAAAACACAACACAAAAACGTACAATGGCATCTTCTTGTAAAAAGCTCCGCTTCTCATGTGCAAACATTTTTTTTCCTCCATATTCCGTGCAACTAAACTTCTATTATATTTATTAATATGAATTGATTGAGACAGTATATCTTTTTTCAGTGAGATCTCATACTTCAAGTTTTATCAACGGAAAAATTATATAGTTATTAGATTTTATTATTTAATAGATCTAACTTAAATTAAATCTAAATTATTCTTAGTCCATTAAATTTTCAAATTTAATGTAGTAAAAAATAAAAATAGGGAAAGCAACTTCTATTCCATCTATCTAATTGATGGAGTGGACTTTTACCAAGTTTTCTTTATTGACTACTTTAATGTTATATATATATGTATGTATATATATAAATATGCTGCAACCCTAATTAATGGAGTTTTATCGAATACAAACGTGATATAAATATAATTGAGTTTTGACATTTTGGGAAGACCCCATTTGCCGGAAACTTTTGAATATAATGGGTACATTATTTATATTATATTATAATAAAATAAAATCTAATTATTTTATGATTTTTTATTTTTAAGTTTTATTTAAAGAAATATTAAAATGATTGAATCTTATTCTCTTGTAATATCATATAAACAGTCATATAATATACAAGTTATGGTCTACCCCAAATAGACATTTGAGCATTTATGATTGTAGTGGAAGATTAATTTGTTGTGTAGTATCACTTTTAAAAGGTTCAAATCATGTAAATCTATTTTCCCCTGATTTAGGTTAAAGAAATGTAAACCCACGATTTTGACAAATTCTTTCACAACAAACACAAATTTTTTACAAAAGTTATAAAATTCATGACTAAATCACCTTCATGTTCTCGTATAATCTCTGATATCTTTTATTATAATATGATATAATTAAATTAAAGAAAAGAAAAAATTCGGCACTTAATCAAATATTGTATATTAGATTCAGTTCAAATAAATTAATGTTTTAAAACTATTTTATACAGTTAAAATCTAAGTAATAATTTAACATGTGAACATCAATGAAGCATGTAAATGAAATCTAGGTTTTATGGCTTAATTATTGGGCGGAATGGACGGATGGATGGATGGTGGGGCCATGACGCTAGGGGAGGATTAAGTCAACGAAGACCCGGTGAGAGAGAGAGACGGAGAAGTTGCCTACCCGGTCAAAGGATTCGAAAGACAGAAAGGTAGACCCTTCTCACTGTTCGGCGTCGTTTTTCAGGGAATGTGAGGCTCACACGTGTATGGACTGGCACCGCCACTTTGACCATAGCCGACATGTGACCCGGCACGTGGGAAGTGCCATTGTCCTTGTTGGTGTTGTCCGGCTGATGCCGTCTCCACGTCAGCTTCTCCATAACCCCAACTCTACGGCGCACAAAAACAAAAAAATAAAATAAAAAATACGTGTTTGATGATAATAATAACAAGTTGAATATGTAGAATGATTAAATAAAATTTTAAGGGTAAATTCTCTGAAAAATTAAGACGTTTGGCGAAATTATCTCAACTATATGGCACAGGAAAAACAAAAATAAAAAAATATGTGGGTGCTATTGTGCCGTGTCTTTATAAATAAAAATTAAAAATTAAAAAGTTCATTTTTAAAAATTTTATAAATTAAAAAATTAAAAAAAATTCTTCAAATTTGTAAAAATTCAAAAATAAAAAAAATTAAATAGAGAAAAAATTATAAGGAATTAAGAATAATTTCTAAGAAATTCAGAAAAATTAAGATATCCTAAAAATGTAATTGAAATTAGAGATTTGTTTAAAAATTTAAAATTTTTGAAAACATATTTTTTAAATTAGAAAAAAAAATAAATTTTGTAAAATTCCATTGAAAAATTAACAAAAAATTTTCAAATAAGAAAAATATTAAAAGATTTAGAAAAATTCAATAGATACAATCAAATATAAGTCTCTAAAAAATTTGAATAAAATAATAAAATATAAAAATACTAGTCCATCACCTCCACAATAATTTCAAGACTTTTCAAGAAAATTAAAAGCATTTTATCTTCCATTTAAGTGTCTTTTCATGTCACACATGGTAGCAAAATATTAGTCCATTCCGTCGACAATATCTATCTTGTATGATTTTTAAGAATCTTATCTATTTTTAAATTTTTGTAAATTTTAAATAAGTTTCTAATTTTTTATGAATAATTTCAAAATTTTCAGAACTTTTGAAATTTTCTAAACTCTTTTTACTTTATGAATTTTATGAAATTTTTTTAGATTTTTAAGTTTTTATACATTTTCAGAATTTTAGAAAAAATTTTATTTATTTTTAAATTTTTCCTAATTTACAAAACATAGCAAAATTTTATATATTTTGAATATTTAATTGCACAATTTTTCTGAACATTCTGAATTTTTTGAAATTTTTTCTAATTTAAAAAAAAATTTCGAGAGTTTTCTTGTAAAAGTTAAAAATATTATGTCGACATGCCATGTTAATATGTATACATGTATGATGTTCACCTCAGATGCCATATGCCATATCGATAGTAGACTCCATGGGAGAATTAAGAAAAAAAAAGGAGAAATGGATGAGGACTTAATTGATAAAAAAGAAATAAAGATTGAGACTTGTTTGATAGTACAATAACGCCATCAACTTTAATTTTAATAGAGGATGTAATTGATACCATAATAGACCAAATAATACTATAAGAAATCCAATTGATATCATAAGAAACCTAATTGATATTATAAAGGATCCAATTGATAAGATAAAAAACATACATGATACACTAAAAGGTATGATTGATGTAAAAATCTTACTTGAAGACTCACACGATACAAAATCCATCTATGGAGGAGTTAAGTGATGCAAAACCCATCTTTGAGGGATGAAATTGTTAATTTAATAAAAATACAAGAAATTGTCATGTGCCTTCCTTTTTTCCCTCAAAATACCAAGAGTTAATTTCGTTAAAATTTGATAAATTTTATATAATTTATGAGAGAGAATGAGAGCCGAAATACGGATAGAAATAAACATGGTCGGCTATAATTCAAAATCAAGAGAATACATTACTAATTAGAAGGTCTGGCTGATTCAAGAATTACATAAGACGAGTAGCCTATTTATGTGTTAAGAGACATAAATAAAATAGGGAACACATAATCCTGGATATCATAAATAATATTAAATCCAATATAAAAAAAATCCTTAGATATATTAACTAAAATTAATACAATCTTATTGTTAAATATTTTATTTCCTAAAATAATTATAAAATATCTTTAACACCCCTATCAAAATTAGCATGCAGAATAGCCAAATGCATATCTTGTAAATAATCAAATTTTGATCATGATGACTTGAGTTTTGAAATTGACATGAGCATCTTTGCTTCAAAGATTGAGAAAAAACAATGACTTGAGGAGGCTTCTTGCTTTTAGAGGTCGGAAAATTGGTTTGAGTCTTCTCTTCTTGGACTTCAAAGGCTGGAGGATGACATGAGCTTTTTTGGCTTCAAATGTCTTCAATTGTGTTCATTGTCGCATCACCATACTAGGATTAATCTACTTTAATACCATGACAAATTTTATATGATTCATGAGAAGGACAAGAATAGAGATATTGATAGAGATAAACCTATTAGGGCTATAATTCAAAACCATGAGTCTATTAGTACTACTACTACTACTATTATTATTATTATTATTATTATTAATTAATTAATTAATTAATTAATTAATTAATTTAAGAATTACATGAGACGAATAACCTGTTTAAAGGCCCAACAAATCAAATAAAATCGGAAACATATAATCTTTGGTATCAGAAATAATATTAAATCCAATATTAGATAACCCTAGAAATGTTAACTAGCCCAATTTGCCAACAAAATCTTATTATCAAAAGTTCTATTTCCTAAAATAATCATAAAATATCTTTAATAAAATTCTCCGTCCAATTGCTAAAGCTCGAAATGACATGTTGATGTAATTTATTGTTGATAGATATTTTTATTACACGTGAATAGAGAAGCTATTAAAAATTAGATCATATATCAAATAAATAATGAAAAGAAATCTGAATGAAATGGATATAAGTGTAAACCAACTATTACTTAGACAGTAATGTTAATTTGAGTCCACTCTTTGATAGTTGATTGATAGATTTTATTCTGTATGAGAGCAAATTTACGAGGAAGTCTTCAATGGAGTGGTAACACTCTGTAGGCATCGCTGACGTAATATATTCATCCAATCAGAATTTACCATTTATATACATTTGCTTTTAAGGGTTCACTATTTATTAGATTCTTTATAATTTTTTAACATTTATATATTTTTTCTTTTAGAGTTCACCATTTATTAGAGTTTTTTATATTTTTGAAGTTTTTTAGAATTTAATAACAATAATTATATAATTATGAATTACTTGTCAAGTTCTGATTGAATGGGTATATCACGCACACATTTCTTACGTGTTATGATTGCTCCACCAAAGACTTTCTCCGGATTTATAGTGACAAATCCACTCTTGTTCTACAATAGTAATAAATCTTACCTCAAAATTCTCTTATTTCTCTATCAGTGTGTAAATAAAAATGACACATTATCACTATTATTATATGCAAATATGAAGTGGTTTTGATGTCTTTTTACAATTCTAAAATTGCCTCCATCTTTTTTACATGATAAACAATTGTGTAAGCATGATTTTATCATTTTAGCAAATTCACCAAATAAATCAATTTTCACACTCCATTTTTTTCTCAATTTCCAATTACATTATCAACTTCTCGCCTTTTTCTCTCCCACTTAAAATTTCCATTCTTCGTCTCACCACATCCCTCTCTTCTTTATATAGATTTATTTTTATTTCTATTATTTTATTTCTCACTTTTTTATCAGTAATCATACATACAGATCATGAATATAGTCCACTTTTATAGCTATCTAATTTGAAAGTTAAATATATATATATAGATATATATTACTCTTCAATTACACCTAAGCAGGTATTGCCAATACTTTCATTGAGATAACACATATCTTGCATAGCATGATTAAGTCTCTATCAATAAACAATGACAAGTGAGTAGCCCCATTAGAAGCCACGTCAACATTTAATGAAAAAGTATAATGAAATTAACTTCGTTATATTTTGTGAAAAATGATGGAAAATATATGATGATTTCTTGTAATTTTTTAGGTTAGGACAAAATATGGGATTTCGTCAAAGGTCGTGATTTCCTATGTAATTTACCCAACTTTTAGTTAATATAATAATGTTTAAATTGTGTAAATTTCAGTAAACTAAATATGAAATTAAGTAATAAATTTTGGAAAAATAATATGTTTTTTATATAATAAATATGGTAAAGATGTAATTGGGGAAGATTCCTGTGAACTAAGAGAGGAAGTTACAATAGAGAAGGATTTGATAGTTAGATATTGGATCTAATGAATGTTAATAATTCAATTTTATACATTAATTAGTAATTTAGGAAATTTGAAAAAAAATGCTAAATCGTCAAATGCTTGCATATATTAATATATATATACACACACGTGCACATAAACAATTTTTATTTCTATTGATAATAAGTTTATTCTTTCCGAACTCGTTAAAATCCACAAGCTCAAATATTTAGGTTAGTTCATGTGCGGAGAACATGTGCAAAAGGGGAATCAAACTTACAATCTCCTAATTTACTTATAAATTATGTGCATATTTTATTAACTTGAGCTAACTCTTATTAGTTATAAACAATTACTTTTCCCATTTATGTGATAATTACCAAATATTTCTTTATTTTTCCTTACTATCGCAATATCACTCGTAAGATACTATTGGTTTGGAGAGGTTATTATTCCAATAACAGTTGCATTGCTAACAATATAAAAGGGATCTCATTTCGATAAAACAAATAAATAAATACTAGCACAGGACCCTTGCTCCTCATGGTTAACATCTCGAGGAAAGATCTTGTTCACATGATTTTCATGCCACTGACTTAGTGGTATTGTTGGCCCCCTTTTTCACCTTCACTATAACCTTTGGCGTTCATTAGTAACTTGGTTTTTCGATGTATTGTTTTTTCTTTTTACAGAATGCAACAATAATGATGGTCCATTGGCACCTAAGTTTATTGTTTATCTACATGAAAACTATCAAAGAAAGATAATAAAGATTGTGAGATTAGCTTTCATAAAGAATTGGTCATAATTGATCTTAAAATTATAATCGTATAAAGCAGTCTAAAATTACCTTCGTTGAATTGTCTTGTCACTGAACTATAGCCAAATTTGTTGTTTTACATTGATTGGCATTCGTTGAGTGAATTAATATTTATAGCCCTTTGAATTTGTTGGTAGAAATAATGAATGGAAGACTAAATTTATGGAAGTCAATGGAGGAGAACATGATTTGTAGAACAAATGGGAGGAGGAAACAAAATTGTAAACATTGGAAGTTGAAGAATTGTAGAAGTGTGTGACAAAATGGAGGAGGAGAGAGGAGAAATAGGTAATTTTTGAGAGAGTGACAATGAAGTGAGAGGGAAAGAAAAAAGAAGAGAAGGGAAATGGGAGATAAGCAATGTTAGAAATTGGGTAACCATCAAGAGTAAAAGACAATAGTGCCCTTGGAAGTCTATCTATTTTTCCATGAATACACTTAATATATATGAATTAGGTAGGTGATAATGAAGAACATTTTTGGATCACTAAAAGGAGACAAAAATTGTCACTTGATCCTTTAAAGTAATAGAGATATGTGCCATGTGTTGCAATTGTTGCCCTTATGATGAGAAGAAATCAATATCAATAAAACTTCATCAGAAGTTCAAGGATTTAAAAGCCACTAAGCATGTCATATCATGGGCAAATGACACATGAACAAGGATATATGTCACAACAAATAAATTGAAAACACAATTTGAAAAATGTGTTAGGTGACCATATTGTTGGATCATAAACAAAATTAAATGTTTAGTCATTGTATCTAAACGAATTCTCATTTAAACATCTGTTTTTAAATAAGTTTGACCTAAATATGCCTAATTCCGTGTCGCATCGCATCGTATTATTATTGTATCGTGTCAAAAATTAATAACCTTAATATAAATCTAAATTAGTAAGGATTTATTGGACTTCTAGATATAAGTGATATAAACCGAAAAATTGACCATACAATGGTGCAAATTAATATCAATTTAAACTAAAGGAAAGTATTCTACAATTTATTTCGGTCAAATATAATTCAGAAAATTTTATATGGCTACTTCTACCATTAAGAAAACTGTCAAACAAAAATTTTGTTGGCTTCTTTGATATTATCCTTGCTTTGTGAGCTTTTGATTAATTTGATGTGAAATGATTTTGATTACATTTCTTTTCTTTTCTTTTTTTTGTAAAGTGATTTTGATTGTAGTAGATGAATTATAAAACATCTATTAATTATAAAACACTCTTTGAATCCTTCTAGTTATCAAGGTCAAACATGACTACATTTTCTAGGTATCATCAAAAGCCCATGAATGGACAAATCCTTGAATTGATGAGAAACCAACCAACACTTTGGACTTGGTCAACACCTACAACTTTAGAAAAATCTCATCAAAGATGGAAAAGGACTAGTAAGATCAAAAGGGAAAAAGGTTGGTCAGGTGATCAACCTTTCCTCCATTTTCCATTTTTTAGGTGTATGACCAAATTCAACAAAAGAAATGTTTAGGATAAAAACTAAAAAGGCGGTAAAGATTGATAGCATGAAAACTGAGAAAAGAGTAAAAGATTTAGATTCAAAACCAACCATTTTCAAGAAAGAAACAAAGGATCTTCAAAGGTGGAAGAGTGGAAAGAAAGCATTAATCTTTTTAAGCTTTATTCTTTTTTAATTGATAGATATCTGAATTTTATCAATTAATTCCCATAGTCTCATATGTATGTCAGCAAAGATATGGTAAACCCACAGGTGTTTGCTGGCCTCAAGAGGATTCGAACCTGGGGTGAATAGGATATTTGCCCTTATTTTTACCAATAGTCTAAACCCCTCGAGTTCATTTTTAGGGTTTATCCCTATGGTTATGTGTCTCGACCTGCAAGTCATAGAAGTCCATATGCCAAATCAATACAGTTTCTTAAGTTAATTTCATTGTAAAATTCTTTGTTCGATAATTTTATTTATGCAATCAGCCTTAAGATGATCAGAAGCTAATCCAAAGGACTAAAACCATTTTAATTCCAATATGAAAACCATTGTGAATAAGGGCCAATTTAATACAAGTTGTGTTGAGATTATTTAATGCAAACCATACAACAACAAGGCTCAGTCATACAACCCTCCCTCTCTCGAGAAGACGGGATTACCTGACTCCCTAATCCGAAATGGACGTATACTACTGCTAGCACTTGGAATTATCTCAGACCTAAAGGAGATCGAGTGCTTTGGCACAAGTTATTATGCTCACAACCCCTTATACCTAGACATGCATTTATCTCATGGTTGACCATAAAAAATAAGCTCAACACTTTAAATAGGATTCAAAGGTGGAAACATGGTACCAATGCCAATTTCATCTTCTGCAATCTAGTTCAAGAGTAGAGAAATCATTTGTTCTCTGCTTGTCCCATCACTCCACTCATTTGGGAACACATTCTTAGCCTCAATGGAGATCATAGAAGCCCCTATGACTAGGATATCAAGCTACTCTATGCCATTGGAAAGCATAAGGGCAAAAGGCTCCAATCTATCATATTCAGATTGTTATGGTAAGTTTGCATCTACCTCATCTGGAAGGTTTGGAATGAATTTATTTTTATTGCTACTCCACTCTCTCAAGGAAAACTTTTGATTTTTGTTAAATTTACTGTAAAATCTCACCTACTAGGCTTCTCTAGTGTACTAAGAAAATTAGACAATGAGCTCAAGTTATTGCTTGCAAATTGAGGCATCTCCCAGTAAGTAGCCTTTTATGGTTTGAGCCTCCTGAGCTGCACATTTGAGTGCTCGCTCTCTAGATACCATACTTCTTGTTTAGTAAATGAATATAGCACCATTGATTCACATAAAAAAAATAATTATGATAATTCCTCAAGCGATTAAAATTAATTTATTTGTTTATTGAAATTTAAGTAGCATTTCCTCGTGTCACATGGTGAGATAATATGATCTAAGAACTTCTCCTAATGAATGGCCTGACAATGTATAAATTGAGAAGTAAGTAAAAAAGAGTGCTTATACAAGAAAATCATCAATGAATAGAAAAAAAATCTTAGATAGCTCTATCTCACATAAACTTGGTAAGGAATAATCAATTAAATTTATCTGACTAGTGACAAATAAGACAACTGTTCGAGTGATTAATAATAGTTTGCTCGTTTTTATAATCTGATTGATATTTTTTCATGACATGTGGTAAAGTAGAATCATTCAAGAATTTCTCGTATGAAAGATGAATGCTGAGTAAAAGCTTTGATGTTTTCGAAGAATGCATCCCACATCAAACTATTAGTAGATTGAATGCTTGAACATAAGAGTATTGAGTACCACCACTAGTAAGTTTAGACTTTTAAGTGGATAATCTAACACTCTTATATGCTTAGTGAAAATTTTGCATGATACCAAAATAGGTTATGGTGCGAACTCACAGCTCGTCAAATCTGAGTTTGGAACCCGTGACTAATAAAATTTATATAATTCTGATGGAGAAGTGCGGAGAGAAGATAGATAAATAAGTACATGGTGGCCCAAAAGTCAAACTCAGTAGAGTAAACTATATCTCTTTATTCAACAACTAATAATTACAATAGAAAATCTGGCTACTTTAGCTAAATGATAAGTAATAATAAAATATAAAATGTGATAGATCATATAAATATAATCAAAGGATGTATCATCTTGGGATTCGACCATCTATTCATGCCTCTCGACTAATGGAAAAGTCGAACGGCCTTGATCAATCTTGTTAGTATAGAAAAGACAATGTCCCAAAATCCTGAAAAAGCAGCATCCTTAACATCTTATTCGTGATTTTTTGGCAAACCAGATAGACCATTATGCCGTCACCACTTTCAATGTTGAGCGTTCCTCTGGATGTAGAGGGTGTTTTTCCTATAAAACAATTGATTTTTCTAGTCATATAGGAGCTATAATAGCACGCTTCAACTTCCAATCACACTCAGACTTGTGTATTCCATTATTAATTAATGGTAAGCATAGAAGGGAGATTCTAGCATGCTGATGTTGAAAATTATTTGATTAAACATGGGCTATGTGACCACAAATCAGTAGTAATATAGGAGAAAATCTTAAATAATTCTGTCCTATAATGACGTTATCAAAAAACATTAATAGAAATAATTTAATTAGTTAAATATGACAACTATTTATTAATTTGTTGCGATTGTGGGTTAGGATTGTCAAAGAATCTTTCTTAATTACGGGGAAAAAGAATCAGAGAATTGAAATTAGATGGACTAAAAACTGGGAAAATCTTAATTAGTTTCATAGTTTGGAGTCTTTCTAGATATTGAAATATGCCTTCCACGGTCAAATTGATTGAACTAGGATGATGCATCTTCCTTAATGATACTTTGGGTTCAAGTCTTGTGAATATAGATAATTCACATTGGGTGAGAGTTTACCCTCCTAGTGGGTCCATCTAACTCGAATTGAATATTTATTACGTTTTTA
This sequence comes from Lagerstroemia speciosa, assembly GCA_037672795.1. Taxonomy (NCBI): domain Eukaryota; kingdom Viridiplantae; phylum Streptophyta; class Magnoliopsida; order Myrtales; family Lythraceae; genus Lagerstroemia; species Lagerstroemia speciosa. Next base: position 212,480 of record CM075298.1, read on the forward strand.
AATACCAATAATAAAGATATGAAAAAAATACAGCTTCCATAGGAATTATTGATAAACTAGCCAATAATAAATGGCCAGAGCAGCAGCATTACATATGATTAAAAATGACAAATGTCGAATAGTCTGTTGGCTGGAGATGGTCTCCACCACCTCTTAGGTGTTATAAACTCACACCGAATGGATCAAGTCAGGAAAGCCAGGCTTAGCTGGAGCGAGGTCTAATACGCGACCATGATGGTTGATGGATTAGGGGCTTCTGTTAGCACCTATCGGTCAAACAGTCTGTTGGCTGAGTTTTTGGACTAAGAAATGACTCGTCATGGCTCGAGACCTTGTTTCCAATTATACATGTTGAATTGGAGATGCGAAGGCGGTTGTCGACTCTATTGGGGTCTTTCCAAAAAAATCTTAACTTTTGTGTCGTTTATATCTAATTGCAAGAGAATTTGTCGGATTTTTAGGATGTTCAAGTGACATGCATCTATAGGGAGGCAAACGGTAGTAGACTGGCTTGCAAAATATGCTCGTGACTCTACTGCACTTAGGTGTTTTTTATATATGACATCCCTCACGGAGGATTGGGTAGGAGTCTATATCCCCAGCCAGCTCTTGTGTATGAACCGTATGTGTTTTTAGCTTAGTATATAAAACCTCTTATTACAAAAAATAAAAAGATAAATTTTAACCCTATTCTGAACATACAATGACTAATTGATCCATAGGTAAATGCCTTCCAAGTGACATAAAATCATTTATTTGTCATTTGTATAATTTGGGATAGATTTAGAGGGCTCATGGGACAATAACCTCATAACTCAAAAAAATTAATAAGTATTTTATAAATTTCATATAATTTTATCTATTTTTTATTAAGTTATCGCATTTCATTTCCTTAAACTCATCATCTTACTTTTCCATTGATTTTGCCTCATAAAATATTTTTTAGATCTATCCCTACACAATTGTATAGTTTTGGTGCATGCCTCACGACCATGATTTGCGCTAATTCTGTCCATATATCATGTCGTCTGAACAAGCCGCTGTGGCAGCCCGAAAGCCAATAAGTTTGGTCAGAGGAAAGAATACAATCATGCATTCCATTGGATTATCCCTTGACTTAATATTAAATCATAGGTCTTGTCTAATGGTAGCAGCAGTCCAGTTAGTAAACCTTATTTTAATTACGAAAAAGTGGCATTTGAACAATTCAAAACCAATATCATATTGCAATGTTATTTTATTGGGTGTAGACAGGCAAACTATGTACGCGATCTTACATTTATGACAGCAACGTACCTTTTGTAATCTTCAATTCTAAGATACGTGCTAATATGAGATATTTACCGAACCAATAAGAGATTGTACTCATGCTCGCGCAAAATACTAGGTATGATATCTCAATTCTTTTGTATCCCGTGATTTAATTCTCATCATGTTCACTCACGTAAACAACATGATTTAACACTTATTAGTGCCTTCAAACAATCATTTCTATAATTCTTGAGTCGGACATTTTTCTTTCATACTTGAGTAAGGACTGACACCTAATCAGAAGACAAACTTTTCTCTTCTATCATCGGTTCAAAATTCTATGCGAGTCGAACTTTATTTGTACTGATCTACCGGTTACTAGTCGGACATTTTCCTTCCAATCTCAAAACTTTTCAAATGATACTTGAGTTTCGTACTCAAACCTAACGAGGTATATTAGCGTACGGATAACATGCTCTGGTACTATGTAAATATTTATTGGACTAAGATATCGGATCTATATTAATCTACAAATGAAAAATTATAGGTGGTGGTAACAAATTTCTTATATTCCATTATTTAATCCTTCACAATTAAGCATAGGATATGATTTTTTTTAGTTACATGTCAATGTATATAGATTTAGGAGAGATAAAAAATAAGGAAATAAAGTATTAAATGTAGTCCCACTAACCGAAATCAAATGAATAACTTATCAATTTCGGATTAAAGAAGATTTCAGTGGTGCAAAAACAACTTTTTCAGGTCAGATACGTCTGCATAATGAAACCGCCCCATAATCCAAACAAGCAATAGCCCTTAGTCGTATGCCACAAAAAATACGGGATATATGGTACAGGGAAAAAGTGAAAATAATCAAAATTGTAAAACAAAATGTTTTAAGCAAAACATATTATTTTCTGCATGCAAGCATGTGTATTATCTAGAATTAGAAACGAGGAGAAAGATAGTTTAGTTATAATTAGTATTGCTTTGATCCTATTGATCTAAAGATTCTGTGTTCAATCCAACTGCAGGGCATCTCAGGCCCTTTTTACTTTTTTTTTTTAATCATTTCTAAGCCCGTGTGCCTTCTCTACACACTAAAAAAAATTTAGCAAAACTGCGAAGAAAAAGAAATGTTAATTGATCATATTATCATCTTATAATCTAAAGTCAAGGTTGATCTCACTTATGAGACTTCTCATTTCCTTTTATTCACTCTTCATTATCTCTTTTGTTAGACCATTGACAAAAAAAAAAAAAAGAAATAAATGCCAAGAAAGGAGAAATGTCCCTTTCGCTTCCCTCCCCCCGGACGGAGAAAGGAAGAAGTGCCTTTATACCGAGTACGAAGCCCTGCCAAAAGCATTAATCCAAAAAAACGGAAGCTTATTCTAGGAAGTCATTTTGAATGTTAATTGAACTATTAAACATAAAGAAAACTAATAAAATTTGAAAATAAAATGTTATCTGCTTAGTGCACCTTTTCTTTATAGAATCATCTGTGTCTCGACAGCAAGACAACGGGTTGATAACGACAGCTTTTGGAATGATTCAAAGGGGTGGTGCTGCATTAGAAGGTATGGACATGCAATGGAGACTTTGAATCGAGCTCAAAAAGGACTGAAAATGAAAGAAGGAAGATATGAAAGCAGAGAAGTGATGGAGCATGATAATGTTGACTTTAGCTATTTATGGGAGTCCATTATTGTGACACAAAGTGTGTATTGTCTTCTTGTAATGTTATAATATGTCACCAGTCATTTTCCAACACCAGGAGAGCAGGTATTTTGATACCTGTGCAATTAAAAAAAATGAAAGGAAAAACATATTCTCCTATTGTATTTTCTGACCATATCTCATGACTTGGACTCAATTTTTCTTCAATAATTTGGGTAGAGTCAATCACCATTCCATATCTTCTTTTACATATATCTTATTGGGTATCTAATAAAATAATTTTTTTGGTGTACAAAAGGAAAACATATGTTATAAGGGATAAAATGGGTATGAGAAATTCTATTGGTAAGATTTAGACTCAAAACCTTTAGATCAAGGACGAGAGTAATACCAATTGTTTCAATAATAATTTTTTAATAAATAATTTTTTAATAAAATAATTAGTCAAGTATGGTTGGCTGAAAGATGCCGTCTCACCGCTGGTGGAGCCAGCTTGAATAGCGTGGCTGGCGGCCAAAAAAAAGATTTGATGTGAGGCGGGCTAGAAAGTGAAAACTAATGAGAGAGAATTCTTTTTTAACAGAATGAATGTACCGATAAGTAAATAAAGGACTTGTTATGTGTTTGGCAGTGTAGTATTGGGATTCCTTCCATCGCATAGTTTAGCGGTAAATTTGATCGGAATAAGAATTTCCTGTAATACTTTACACAAAATATATTTAAATTATTCACAACTGATTCATAAAACCTGAATAATTTCTTTTATTTTCATATAAAAAATATATATTTATCATTATAAATCTATCTGTTCCTTTTATCTATAAATATAAAAGAATTTTTCATTATTTCGTTCCACTAGTTATGTTCCCAACTCATGATTATAATTTATTCTTACTGTCAAATAAAATATATTGATTAATCTAATTTTTCTATAAATCCCTTCCTATCTATTATGCATTGTTAGTTCCTCTTATTCTATTCCTTGTTAACGAGGTGTTGGCTTTCCTTATTAATTCACTCTGGATTTGTGATTAAGTCGGTTGTCCTTTCATTTTCCATCTTTATTCTATTTTTAAAATGAAAATATTGCAATGCGTGGATTGATCTAGAAAATAAGAATACATTTTGCTT